>JAMPIV010012873.1:0-84340 GCA_024509875.1 Oreohelix idahoensis
AAGAGGAAAAAAGGATTAGGAATAGGGTTGTGAGTGTGTTTATGTGATAATTGGTAGTATTAGGAGTTGTGGGTATGGAGTCATAATTCTTGCCATATATATGAATTTCATGCTGTATGTTTGCAGGACTGCATCAGGTGTTTCGGCTTCATCTGACGGTGCCGGCATGCTAATCCGTTGCACCAATCTTTTGTCTATAGATGTACTTATATCTGTTCCCATCACCAAAAATGACTGTGTTTCGCGTTAATTTATGCCATCATTTTTTTTTGATGGTCTAGTCTTTCTTTTCCCATTTGGACAATTTATAGAGTTTAACTTTAAAAAAAATCTTTCAAAACTGTTATGATGTCTGGCACTGAGATACTTGATTCTTTTAATCATCAACATCATCACCATTTCCTCTCATTCCTTGCTGCAAATGCAGACGATACCCCAACCGAAACCTGCACCACACATTCATGCGGTCCTTCCAACGATGGTTACAACAAGAGGATTTTTCTATTACTAATAGTTAACTATAAAAAAAAGTAATATAAAAACAGTCCCATATGAGAATACTGCCGAGGGAGAAGAAAAGTGTTACAGGCTTCACTGTACAAGTTCCAGCTTTATGAAGTGGGATGATAAGTTCCCTGCTTCGCCTCCTTTGCCTTCCCTAACTCAATAGCAGACTAGGGTACCCATTCACATCTGGGTAAACTGCCGCACGATACTACCATGTACTGAACCCAGGAACTTTGCCGCGAGATGCAAGCGCTTTAAACGCTTAGCCAATCGGATGCTGAAGTACACAATTACAGTTGATGTCTATGCGGGAAGCAACGGTTAGAACAATTAGAAGAGAAACAGGATGGAGAAAGAGGACGGGAAATGTCTGGAGAAAGCGACAGACAGTAGCCCCCTTGTTATGACTAATGAGGCCGGTGTCGCAGGCCGACTTAAGGCTGAGCCATTCCAACGTCTTCAGACAAGGAAAGCCGATTTGGCCTTGGCAGGGTGACCTTCGGTAAACACAAGACTGACGGAACGCCACCTGAAAGCATACAGCTTAGCGGTGCGATGCACAATAGACGGGCCATCTGTCCATTATAATGCGTGGCTGGCAACTGGGAGCTTCAAGTGGCCTGTAACAAAGAAGCGGAGAATCCAGAACTGGCATATGAAACCAAAGGTTTCCTACGGGTGGCGGAAGAGAAGAGAATCTATGTGTTACGACAAGAGTGATGACGTCAAAACTGATACAAAACCAAAACTTGTGTACACAGAGATATCAGTTTTGTACTTCTGCTGTAGGAGCGTACTTAAAATATACGGTACCTGGGAGCGGATCCTTCCTTTAAAAATCTGCATGCAAGCAGATTTTAAACAGTACAGTATGGTCCGACTGAAAGAGCGGTTAGAGAGTTGTCTCTCGCGGCAACGGGTGCCAGGTTCGATTCACGGTATCGACACGCTTCAGTACCAAGCTGTAAATGGGTACCTGACTTTGCACTCTTGAATTAGCCAGGGAAACAGCAGCCAGGAAGGAAAACGTTTCACTCCATCTCTCGAATGCTGGCCGGACCTAGTAAAGTTAAAGTCACCTAACACTTCACATCCCCTACGGGCCCGTATCTGCACTGTGACTACTTTTAACTTTTTTACAGCATGATCATAATAATGTTCGACAGCACACCTTCCTGACTATCACTCGGGGCGGACCGCGGCCACCCCACTATCCTTTGGAAGCCACTGACCTGCTGCTGTACAGTCCTACTTTTCATTCACGGCAGTCTCATATTACAAATACTTCCAGCGCTCATTTACTAAAGGTGCCGTCTAGGTTCAAACTTCGTATCACTACTGTATCCATATAAAGGTGCCGTCTAGGGACAAACTTCGTATCACTACTGTGTCCATATAAAGGTGCCGTCTAGGTTCGAACCTCGTATCACCACTGTGCCCAGCTTCAAATCAGCAGATAGTAAAATGACTATGACAGACAATTGTGCCGCTGAGAGAGCTGTGCTGGCTCCGGGTGTCTGGCTGGAGTGTGGGAAGGATCGCTATTGAAAACAGCTACTCGAGATAACAATACTCTTACGGACAACAGGAAAAACGAAAAATAGAGTTGATGAGACCTTCACTATTATTAACATTAGAAAGATAAAATGCACCCAGATAACTAGATAGATGGAAAAACATGTGAATACTGACGATAGGACACGATGTGGCGCGCACACACGCACACATAAAGTTTCCATTCATGTTTATATCATAAAAACTAGTGAAAAAGCCCGTCATAAGACGGGAATTAAATTTAAAAACACCAATTCCTAACGGCAATTTTGCTTATTCAAAATTATTTTTAAAAAAAACCACTGTGCATCACCACAGTACACGAACTACGTAGCAGCAGCGAGGATCCCAATGTGTGTATACGGGATCACACATTCTATAAATATTTTTGTGCAACTTCCATCCACGCAGCCAATTGCCGTGGAGTCATGCGTTACATAAGGAGGGGAGGAAATAACAATTTAATGGCTGAAAGGGACGCGTTACCTAGAAACACACCAAACAAGATATATATAACAAACAAACAAGAAAAGACAATGAAGTCACATGATCACCGGAGAGATAAATTAAGATCGTAGGACTATTACTGAGGAAAAGTCCTAAACAAAAAAAAAAAAGGGTAATACCATTGCAGAAACTTACTAAGCGGAGTCTATCTATTGAGAGATACTTCACCATACTTGGTCCAGTTTTTTTTTTTTTTTTTAATGAGTTGTGTGACCAGTTCCCTTCCTGGAAGTCTTTTCATTCCGAGATTCACGAGCAGAGTCAGGTACTACGTTAGATTAAACAACATAATAATATTCACGAGCAGAGTCAGGTACTACGTTAGATTAAACAACATAATAAGATTCACGAGCAGAGCCAGGTACTACGTTAGATTAAACAACATAATAATATTCACGAGCAGAGTCAGGTACTACGTTAGATTAAACAACATAATAAGATTCACGAGCAGAGTCAGGTACTACGTTAGATTAAACAACATAATAAGATTCACGAGCAGAGTCAGGTACTACGTTAGATTAAACAACATAATAAGATTCACGAGCAGAGTCAGGTACTACGTTAGATTAAACAACATAATAATATTCACGAGCAGAGTCAGGCACTACGTTAGATTAAACAACATAATAATATTCACGAGCAGAGTCAGGTACTACGTTAGATTAAACAACATAATAAGATTCACGAGCAGAGTCAGGTACTACGTTAGATTAAACAACATAATAATATTCACGAGCAGAGTCAGGTACTACGTTAAATTAAACAACATAATAAGATTCACGAGCAGAGTCAGGTACTACGTTAGATTAAACAACATAATAAGATTCACGAGCAGAGTCAGGTACTACGTTAGATTAAACAAAATAATAATATTCACGAGCTTCACGGACTGCCCTTTCTTCTACTAGAAGTTTTATCTCTCTCATTGACGAACCACAATCAGAAAAATGCGCCCTAATATAACCGAAAGATACTGTGTCTTGGCTAGTTGAACGGAGGCGCCTAGCCAAACGAGCAAAATTGTATTTAAAAATAAAAAAAATAAACGAGGAAAAGAAATAGTGTCTTGAACAACATGACCAAACAATTCGTTCTGTTACCGGGGTCAGAGTGGTATATACCTGCACTGCAACCGATCCAAGCATGTCGAAAATCCAAAATACTAAAGGGATGTAGATATTATCTAAGCCACAAAACATTAAAAACGACGTACAGGACAAGCCTAACTAGAGATAATAAATTTTAACTCGGCCATCTATAAGGCATACATGTCAAGGTGTAAGGAAGATATGGAAAGACCTTGAACTGATTCCCACCAGACAGGTGGACTTTGCCTTATATTCTCTTGTATTGAATACGTTCTTTAGGTAGCTGAAGATAGTAGACACCGAATCAACGATTGACACATGTACAGTGTTCCCCATACAGGTGCTCGCCAAGACAACAATGCATCTTTACAGAAAAGCCACTAAATCATGCGGCTTGATAATCGATTCTGTTTAATGGCAGGGACAATGTTGACACCACCGTCTGAATGAATGTCTCAACTCGTTATGGCGCATTCGGATCAACACCAAGTGTTCAGAGCCAAACCGATAAACCGTCCTTGTCAGAGTAAATAATGACAATAAGAGACATGAATATTCTAGAATGGTGTGGTATGAGTAATTCTGCATTGTGTATGTTTGAGTGTGAAGAGATAGAGAGAAAACAAGAGACGGACCAAAGGAAAAAAGAGACGGACATAAGGAAAAAAGAGGACGGACAAAGGAAAAAAAGAGACATAAACAGGAAGAAACGAATCAATGAATGTTTAGAAAAAGAAGGTACTCCCATACTGCTGTAAGGGGACGTGAAGTGTTAGAGACTTCTCGATATACTAGGTCAAACTCTCGAGAGTGGGGGGGCGACAAGTTCCTTTCCTCGCTGCCTTTGCCTTTCTAACTCAAAAGCTGAGTTAGGTACCCATTTACTGCTGGGTAGACGCTTTACGACACCGTGTTTCGAACCCGGTACCATGCTTCGAGAGACCAGCGCTCTAAGCACTCTGCCAATCGGGATGCTAAATTGAATATCAAACATAAAACAAGGAAATCATTGGCGTAGGCAAAAAACGTTAAGGATTTCTGTGACTCAACAATATAGGGTGCTCAAAGTTAGATATTTCGGAAACAACATCAGCGGGGGTCTTCTCCTGTACCAAAGGGTTTGGGTGGTAACCGTGTTAAACACCACGGCAATTATACACGGAGAAAAGAGACACTGTTTCAGCTAGACAAATGAAAACAGTGGACAGATGCAGACACTGGCTAATAGACATGATGAATGGAAAGCATGTTGCCACTCTCCTTTGCACCAAATGGAACACAGGATATTGGGTGAATAATTTACTATCGTATAAACCAGTGGTGTCCAAGCTAAGGATGGCCAAGGTCCAGATTATGGTAAAAGGGTAACTACCAGAGGGCCAGACCTATAAAATCCTTAAAATATAACGTTCTGAGATTAGTTTTTACATATGTAATGAACCACGCACAGAAAGCAACGGCAAACTACCTGTAGCTGCACATCTGCCAAGACATGTATACCAGTCTTCGGACTGAAATTTACTGTAAAAAAAATACAATGAATTCTGTGTGTTTTAATTTGATTTGTAATAATGACAATAATTATTTATTTCAAACATACATTTGTGTGTCATTTCATTGTGAAGAGTGTGGCTTCAATCAACAATAAGAGGCCGGCCAAAACAGGTTGGCGGGCCGGGTCAAACTGGTTGGCGGGCAGGATCTGGCCCGCGGGCCGTAGTTTGGCCACCGCTGGTATAAACTGAATGAATAAAGAATAAAAAGGGAGACCATTTTAAAAATGCCGCGAACATCTGGACGCGAATTCACGATATAAGAATTGAATTAGGGCATTTGTAACTGGGCTAATTGAAAGTTGCAATGAACGCCTTGTGCTCCGCTGGGAAAGAAGATATTCAGTTAAGCAAGCTTAATAATGACCGGAGTGAGGTACGGAGACAACTGGAGTGGGGATGAACTTTTGATGAACTTTTGCGCGCGCTTATTATTTCTTTCATTCTAAGTAGTTATCACATATTTTATTCTACAACCACTAAATCCGTCACATTAATATGAACAGGTTTGTAATAAGACAATAATTATACAACTACAATACAGTAACAACTTGACAAATGTAATGTGACGACCGAGTAATACTATAATGTAATAGTCCATCTATAATATTCAACGCAGGAACATAATGATAACAGAGTTAAAGGGAGACAAAATGTGTAATAATAGTAGTTGTAGTTCCAAACAACAGAGATACACTACGATAAACGCAATGGCATAGATAAGATATCTCGAAAAAAAACATATTGAAGTTACGTCTGAAAGTGTATGAAGAAGATGGGTCGAGCAGCCAAATGTACGTACATTACCGAAATTTATGCGTGAAAACAATTACAGGAATCCACAATTATCAAGAACGCAGTGGCGCCCCCACAACTGGTTATCCCAGCTACTTGATTGGTTAATAGCAGTTTCGATTACACACGCGGGTTAAAACACATCAGAAATTGTACTAAGACAACAAATGGGCTACAGCTGCCGCTAAACTGTTATAGTTTTTGCACTCAATTTCTAGGTCAGATATTGACAAACTGCTCTGCCGAGCGTAGCTTTCACTGGGGCATTTCCCTTTTATGGGTCGCAATGTAAATAAACATTAGTCACAAAATGCTGTTGCCAATGGCTGTATTAAATAATAAATGGATGGCGTTTGTACGCGGCGTAGTAATATCAACTACATTCCCTACGTCAGATGATCTGCACGTGCAACCACAAATAGGACTATATGAGTATAATTATGATGACAATGAACTGAAACACGTTCAAAGTGAACAACTACTATTACTTTCTTCGTTCTTATGTTGCCGTGAATCGTAGTGGGGAGCTGCAGTTTGCGTTGAATCCGGTGTATGTTAAATTATTACAGCAGAGACCGAGGAAGACCGAAAACTAGCTGGATTTAAGGGGCGGCGCATGCTTTCTGAATGAGGGAATATATCGTCCTAACCCAGTGATTCTCAACCTTTTTGTGGTCGCGGCGCACTTTCCAATTTTCTAAAAATTTGTGGCACACCTATCTGACCCCGCGCCTGAATAAAAAATTACAGTGATAAATACTAAATTAAATACACTAATTTGTGTGTGTGTGTGTGTGTGTGGTGGGGGGGGGGGGGGGGGTTTTTCACTTTGATTTTCTTTTAATTGTTTAAAATAATTTTGAAGTATATCTGTTTTTGTTCAAGGCAGTTAATCGCTCCAATTATTATTGAATGAATTCAAGCTGTTACATCAGTTTTACATTACATGATCACTAAAAAGATACTTCATGTAGTAAATTTACAAAACTTTTGCGGCACACCGCTAGAGAAACACTGTTCTAAACTATAAGGATACCTTAAGAACGTCATTGGGAGCCGCGCTGGTGTAATGGCTACGACGTTGTACTGGCGACCAGGTGTTCATGGTTCAAACCCGGCCGTCGGCGTTTGAAGAAATGTTTACGACCGGAAATTTGACTGAATAACCTGAACGGCTCCTGCACATAAATCCCGTGTGGATGGGAAGGAGCGAAGCTCCTGACCGGGTTGGAAGGAAAGTCCACTGACCCCCCTCCCAGCCTCGCAATGACATGTCATTGGGCCGAAAGAGCTGGAAAGCTCGAGTGCCGCTGGTTATAGAAAAAAAAAATAATAATAAAGAACGTCATTGGTTCATCTTACAACGCTTAAAAACACCTAAAAACACTAGCAAGTCATTCTTTCCGAAATAGTTCGCACATCTGTTACACATCGCGGGAATAGCAACCTGACTAGGGTACCGCGCTACTGTGACCTTGAATAATGGCGTCATCAGACATTTAAAAAACAAAATAACCACACACACACATACACACACAGCTGCAGTCACAGTCGTGTAACCACGGGTTTCTACACTTTCAATGTAACTAGTTTTTTCCATGCTTTTATAATGAAATATTTTCTGTATCGTTCCATAATACCCTTGTCTCTTCACTATAAGCCGGTTGTTAAGTCATATTTTTATTAATGGGAGTTAAGTGCTAAAGACTCATATGGACGGGTCGGATTTTTGTTACACATGCTAGTACTGTAAGCACGCTTTTAGTGATGAGATGATTTTTTTTTCAGTTGGGGGCTTTGTGCTCTGTAATTTTTGAGCATAGCTCAATCTGAGTCCGTGTCAGTCTTTCTTTAAAAATATGATAAAGAAAGTGTTCGAAGGTTCTTAATGATAGTTGGGGGCGGGGGGGGGGGGGGGAGAAGCGGTGTAGTTTTGAGCTGGGTTCTCAAGCGGTGAGTCCGTGATGAGTAATTCTCACGGGGGAGTTGAACTAAGGGTCGGTGATCTCGACAGTGCGTTCCTGGCAGGGCTTCGGGATGGTCGTCCCATCTCGTTAGTGTGTTCCAGCGTATCTGTGTGTTTTGATGAAGGGAATTTTGATAATTGAAGAGGATATTTTTTGAAGTAAAGATAAAGAGATTATTGTTGGGAATGTTCTTTCTCCCAGGAATTTATGGATTGTTTTTCAAGAGATATTACCCAAATGCCAGGGAGTACGCCGGCATTATATATTGAATTTATGGATTGTTTTTCAAGAGATATTACCCAAATGCCAGGGTGTACGCCGGCATTATATATTGAATTTATGGATTGTTTTTCAAAAGATATTACCCAAATGCAAGGGAGTACGCCGGCATTATATATTGAATTTATGGATTGTTTTTCAAGAGATATTACCCAAATACCAGGGAGTACGCCGGCATTATATATTTTAAGAATTCTGATAGATGTGTTATAGAGGCCATGGATTATATCGGCCGTTATTTTGATTCATGTTTCCTATGATGGATATTTGTTTCTATGGATGTTATTGCACTGATAGTTGCTGATATAATAAGAATTACGATGTTTTTTCCCTCTGATGGATATTTGCCTCTATGGATTATACTGATGACTATTTGATACTATGATCTACAATCTCTTTGCCAGGGATTTTTTGGTATACCATTATAACTTGTGACAGTGTGCTGTTCCTGATGTCCAGGTTGCTGTCGTCAATAAACTGTGTATGAGTTAAAAGCTAGTTGAACTGTTTCCTGACCTATCGTTACTGTGGTGTGGATGATGGCAACGTACACACACTGAAAGTACCCACGACATTCATTTATATTTATACATATTTGCACTTGTCGGCCACCTGTAAGCCCGACCTAGGCTGATCGCATTCGTCAGCGGCTATATATACAGTGGCGGTTCCAGGGGGTTGTCATTGGGGGTGCTGCACTGTTCATTCATTTAAAATACTATACGGTACATAACACTCACAAATTGTGACCACCATGTAAAATATCAACCCAGACACAAATGATTAGTGTCTTATCTCATCTAAAATCTGTCAAGAACATCTGAAAAGTTATTTTAAAAGTTTACTGCAACTAGGAGTAATCCTTGTCAGTCGAAGCAGTTTCCCGAGTTTCAAACCAGGTTACACATACATTTATGCTGCTATTTCTCGTGTTTAAAATTTTCATTGTAACTTCCCTTTAATTACAGTTCATTGCACTTGGAGCTGTCTTTCGTTGCAGCACTTGTTAACTCTTTGACTCCCCAATTATTTTTCACCCTGTGCCGTAATTTTCATTCGTGATAGTCTAAAAACCACGCTCAGAGCGTTGTTCCGGAGTCAAAGAGTTAAATAAATTCAACCCAAACGCAGCTGTGTATAACAAGCATTCGCTTATAAGAGGTCAAGGTCACTTGAACTGAAATCGTTCGCAGCACTCCACGGTACGGTCTTAGATAATTTTTTTTGTCTTGTATTCAAGTTATTCAACCCTTCCGGTGTAACCTCAATTTTATGGTCTGTCCGGATTACGTTAGTATAGACAGTATGCAGTCATTTTTTTATAGGGAGTGCTGCAGCTCAACAGCACATTAAATAAAGCCGCCACTATATATATATATATATATATATATATATATATATATATATATATATATATATATATATATATATATATATATATATATATATATATATATATATATATATATATATATATATATATATATATACGAGGTGTGTTCAAATGAAACCCGTCCCAGTGGCTTTATAACAAATATATGTAAGGTACATCAGCAGGAGTTGTAGAATTAAATACAGCAATTTTTTATGAAGCAAGTACTCACTGGGGTTCTTTAGAAATCGTCACCATAGGCATTCAAACACGCATCCCACTGCTTTGGTAGACGGCGGATGCCGTCCGAAAAAAATGACTTTGGTTGCTTATTGAACCATTTGGTCATCGAGGCCCTGACGTCTGCATCGGAGTGGAATCGTTGTCCCTTTAGAGATTTTTTAAAGGGTCAGAACAAATGAAAGTCACATGGTGACAGATCGGGGCTGGGTGTGGCAGAACTTCCCACCTTTTCCTTGCTAACGCTTCCTGCACAATGTTCGCAACATGTGGACGAGCATTGTCGTGCAACAGAATCACACCACGCGAAAGCATGCCGTGTCGTTTATTCTTGATGGTGTATGCAGGTTGTCTAGTGTGTCTTTGTAGCGGATGGCATTGATGTTCACGCCAGGCTCTTTAAAGTCTACCAATAGAAGCCCTTCATGGTCAAAAAATGCGGTCAGCATAACCTTACCGGCGGAAATCTGTGACTTGACTTTTTTGGGTTTTGGTGATCTGGGATGTTTCCATTGCATGCTCGCTGATTTGCTGCATGGCTCAAAGTGGTGGCACGACGACTCATTGCCTGCCACTATGCGCAACAGAAATGCATCACCCTCCTCTTCGTAACGCAGCAGGTGGTTCAAACTCCACCCCATGCGTTCTTCCTTATAGTGATCAACCTTGGACGGATTCCTAATCACACCGGCCATTATTTTAACGGTCTGCAGCACAACCAATGAATACCAGGAGAATGAACACTTACACACTTGTACATTCGTATGTGCTTATTACGTCAGATGTGACGTCATCATGCTCCCGGTGTACGCTATGGAGACACGGGCAGTATTGGCGTAGTTGGCAGTCCTGTTTAGTGTTTCATCATTTTCATCATGCTAGCAGATAAACACTATTGGTCAGGAATTAGCATCTATCAACGTTGTGCTTCAGTTAACAGAGTTTACCCCTTTTTTTTTTGAATGACAAATTACGCTCTGATATAACCAACGGACACAATTTTAGGTTAAAAGATACGTGCCTCGCCACAAGAAAGCAACCCCCGCAAGGCTGAAAACTGTCTGTAGCTGCTTTTTAAGCGTTGCGAGATGAACCAATGACGTTCTTTAGGTATCCTACAGTTTTAGAACGATATATTCCCTCCCTCAGAAAGCGTGCGCCACCCTTTCGATCCAGCTAGTTCTCAGTCTTCCTCGGTCCCTGCTGTAATAATTTAGCATATGCAGCAAGTAATTCTAGCTGTTTTGTTTAATTACGACTAAACATTCAAAGTATGTCATTTCTGTCTATGTGTGCTATTCTTTTTTTATATCCTCAGAAGACACCCCCCCCCCCACCCCCCCCCCCTCTCAAGACACACTTCTTCCAGGACTATCGTTTCTTTCCCCTCTAGTAAAAACGTGAATTCTTTTCGGGTGCGAGATTTTTACTTAATTATTTCCATTACAGACCACTCATGTAAAGGGGTAAATAACAACAAGCCAAGATGATCCATGGAGAAAACTAAGTACAAAACAATGCAATGAAATCTAACATGTACGCCCGATATGACCTGTAGTTTAACAATTTTATCAGAGATAATGAATGTGCTAGTTACAATGCAGGTTAGCATGCAGAAAATACATTTTTTAAAGGCTAATCTATTGTGAAACCGAAAAAAAAAAAATTTAAATGCAGGGACAGCACTGGATAAAAATGTTTTTACTGACTTTAAATTTCATTTCTGAGAGAATCTTACGGAAAGCACTTAAAGACAATAACTATGTTTAGTCACATGCATCTCTCAAGTGGTTCAGCAATGTGAGGAAATATCTGCAAGTAATTTGAGGAGAAGGTGTAAAAACCGTTATGACACTGCACAGTTACGCGACTACCACTGTCCTGCACATCCAAGACAGCACCAGATGCGCAGCGTAACTCTCACATCTGTGATGCAAGGCCAACGCTGGAGACTTCCAGATTCACTTAATTCAGTTCTTTTAGTGACTACTGTTATAACCTGATCATGGGGCAGTCAAATACATGTATGTTTCTTCGCTGAGAACATCCATTGAAGGTCATGTTCGATGCAGAGATGACGGGTGATCTGATTCACGATAATTCTTGAAGAAGTCAGTTGGAAAAGCACCAGGGGTATTGCATGGGATACCACAATGCGACTCGACAAACTCTGCCGATAACACTACACTACTAAGGCTTCACATCATGGGTTTCTAAAAGGAAAGCACCAAGTCAACCTAACGGCCAGGTCTGCATTTATCAAAAGGGCAACAAAACTAAACCTACAAACATGAAGATATAAAATACAGTATGCTCCGCCATGATAGGTACATGTAGGTCAGTATTACATTGCAAATAACCGAACAACTGCCGCGAAGACTTCAAAGCCAAGGTACAAGAACAACAAAAATAACAAAATAAATAAATAACAGATGGCAACAAAAGAAAGAAATTAAATGAAACGGAAAAAAAACAAAAAACTAACGGGAATGGTCTTTGAAAATCGAACAAAAGTAAACAAGCTCTTGCACAAAAGCCTAGCTATAATAATGCTATAATAATATTCCTTCCTTAAGTACACGTTTAAACTTGGCTGTTTCAAAGACAACATAAATAAGCTTGTCTGTTTCCAAGATAACATGTATAAACTTGGCTGTTTCAATAAGTACATCTTTTAGCTTGGCTGTTTTTATAAGTGCATGTTTAAAGCTTGGCTGTTTTTATAAGTCCTTGTTTAAAGTTTGGCTGTTTCCAATTATATATATATATATATATATATATATATATATATATATATATATATATATATATATATATATATATATATACACACACATATATATGTTTAGCTGTTTCCAAGATAACATGTATACGCTTGCCTGCATCAAAAATAACATATTTTAGCTTGGTTGCTTTTATAAGTACGTGCTTATGCGTGGCTGTTTCCAAGAGTACATATATAAGCGTGGATGTTTCCAAGAGTACATATATATAAGCGTGGATGTTTCCAAGAGTACATATAAAAGCGTGGATGTTTCCAAGAGTGCATATATAAGCGTGGATGTTTCCAAGAGTACATATAAAAGCGTGGATGTTTCCAAGAGTGCATATATAAGCGTGGATGCTTCCAAGAGTACATATATAAGCGTGGATGTTTCCAAGAGTACATATATGAGAGTGGATGTTTCCAAGAGTACATATATAAGCATGGCAGTTTCCAAGAGTGCATATTATATAAGCGTGTTTCAATAAGTACATGTTCAAGGGTTACTCTCCAAAAGTATACGTTTAAGCTTGGTTGTTTCAATAAGTGCGAATGTCAAATCCACGAGTCCATGTGCAAACAGACTTTCATAAATAGCTGCTTAAGTAGAACAGAACGACTGAAACGGCATGACAAGGCCATCAACGTGGAACTGGTGACAAAAACTAGACAAGCACCAGGGTAACAAAAGGTGAGAAGAAGACGTTGGCGATGGATTAGACACACACTGAGGAAACCTGTTGATAGCACTACAAGGTAGTACCTGTTCTAGAATCCCCTTAGTTAGAGAAATTGAGACAGTCCTAAGAACAAATGGAGAAGAGAACTGGAAACATAAATGAAAATGATGAAGAATACATGGAAAGACCTTGAGCAGGTGGCACGCGACTTGGTATGTGTTTGTTGAGGGCCTATGCTCCTTGGGGAGCTAAATGGTATTGAATAGCATGTGTAACAGTTGGTTTGTTTTCAAGGACGGTGTTACGAAGCAGTCACTACTCACCTATATCGCAGTACTCGCCATCCCAGCCATCCAGGCACACTTTGGTACCGTTAGCACTGCAGGTGTAATGACCAAAGCCATCATCCCTGGGTCGGCAGAGGTCTGCACAGTTAGCGCCATAATAGTTACTATCGCAGGTGAACCTGAAGGCGTACTTGAGCACTGTGTAGTTAAAATTATGCTCAAAGGTATACCAGTTCTTTCCAGAGGCGGCGCTCCTGATCTCTGCTAGGCGGGCTATCAAAATGCTTATGTATTCTGTGAAAAAAGACCAAGGTAAAATATGGCATTAATAATATGGAGGTTATACAATTAACAAAGTAAAGTGGTCGGTGTATGGCAAAAGGGATCTTCATTTGCCCCTGTTGATCAAAGCCCGTCAACCAATTTGTGATAACCCTTCGGCTTCCAGGGAAGCACATGTCTTCAAAAACATTCACGCCAAGTTGTCTTGACCTGTGCCGTCCAATTAAAGTCCTTACATTTCATCTTTACCCCTTAAATTTCTGTCTTCAGTTCTTCTCCGTGAGTTTTTTTCGGTCTCTCACTTCCTATCTTAACCTGGGGGATTCAAGAATAAAACTGCTCTGTAAGGCTAGCAAAAGGTTTCCTCTGTGTGTTCGACACATCGCCATTGTACAACGAGGTATGCTCAAGCCGTAATGTGCTGAATGATCAACCCCAGCTCTTCCATGTACTCTCTCTTTTTGCCTTAAATTGTCTTCTACGTATATGTTGCCATCTTTGTGTGCGAATACGCAAAGATCTAAATTTGTAATTGGACAATGCACGGGATGAATCTTCTTTTATTGGTTCGCAAGACCTATTATCTAGACATGCCTTTAAAAAAAAACAAAAAACATGCACAAACAAAAATCCCCACATGGACACATATCTGTCTGTCCGATGTTTTTAATTTGTTGAACACATGACATTTGAGTCCGCACTGACGCAGTAATTATCAGTGAAAATTATAACTGGATGTCTTCTTGATAAAGAGTAGTATGAGTCTGTTATATATGACTCCAGATGTTCTCACTGTAACAGTATAACTGCCTTGTGTGGGCTATGAGCGCTGGAGTCAGTTGATAAGCCATTTGGTTAATCTTTTGACCTATTTCAATGATTCTATCACTTGTATATTCACCTGCGAAGTTGCTTCCAAGGTATATGAATCTTCGATTAAAAATAAAAAAAAAAGTTTTTACTGGTACTGATAACAAAATGACCACCTAAGACTTTCAGGTATGGAAAGACTAACACCTGTATTGTTCCGGAGGCAGCACTAAGATTTCTTCAGGTGCTCCTAAAATTCTTAATTAGCATTGATGCTGGTTGGGCCTGAATTTCTGCTGATCTGTACTGCTTCTCTTTCTCCACTGATGACCTGATCATCATACTGTACGAAGTTGGCTGTTCTTCTTGTTTTACTAAGTGCTTCGTTTTGTTCAGCACTCAGAAAAAGACACTTTGTCGCTATATTATTGTCACGTTAACCCCACAACAAACCAAACACAACAGACGAGGAACTTTCCAGTCGAACTGGGCGGATATCTGCCTCGTGGTCCAAAATGTCAATAAAAATATGACGGCTGCTATAAAAGTGGTAACTACAATAGAGAACAGAACTGTTCGATATTCATGGTGTAAATTTGTAGTTCCCATACACCTAACGGCTGCAAACATTAATCAATGGCTTGTAGGAATCAATGGTGTGAAGTTCGCACAATAAATACTGCTGCCACGCGAGAAGAAAAAGAAAGGAACTAAAATCAATTGCAACAGGTAAAATAAATAAATAAATAGTTAACGACAGCTACAACACTCGTTATTAGGATAAATAACAAGAAGAAAAGTTTAATGACTAGATTATTAAATGCCAGACGCACAGAAGTATAACTGTTAATCTCATTCAGTCCTTTATTGCTCAGGTAACTAAGAGCAAATCTACACATAACCCTCAGATCGGCAATGTGGGCCACGCATAAATGGAGCGCATCCGAAGCTCTAGCCTCTAAATATGTTCGAAACGACAGCTACAACACTCGTTTATCTCTAGCTGGGTAAAGTGGTCTTTAAATTCAAACAGTAGAAGAAAAGTTTAATGACTAGATTTCAAGAGCTTTGAAAAATGCCTATGGAAAGAGACGCAACAAAGAAGTTCTGTACCTAACTGTTGAAGATCTTAATTAGACAAATAACATATTTTTGTCATTTGTAAAGATACTAGCAAAAACCCGTCAAACTTGACGGGTTTTTAATTATAGTGTGCTGTTTCCGTTTCCGGATGAGCAGATAGAAGTACATTCTTAGTGTTTTTGGTTTCTTTCCATTGTACAGTGTAATCAAACTGTTCACGAACACCGTCATTTGAACGCTTTTCTTTGTTGATTGTAACTATTTTCGGGAGAGTATATATAATGGATACAATACAATGCTTCAACACGGTTGCATTCCTCAGCTAACGTACACACGGCGAGAATTATGTTATTTTAGATTCAATTTAAAAGTTCTTTGATGACAACATTTCGTGCGAAAGTGCGTGGATTGTTTTCAAAGAGTGTTGCCTGATAATAAGTGGTTCAACAAAACGTTTAATGTTTTCATGATTTGTACATCGGGTGAGGGCTCATGCACACCAATTTTTACGCACTTTGTCTTTGTCGAGCGCTACTAATTTCGTGAAATAAAATAATAAAATAAAAAAAACCAAAGTATTTGTTTTATATAACACCCACGCCGCGCAAGTTGCACACCGTGCGTTGCGCACTTTTTTTTCTGGCGCGAGTTACTATTTTGGGTGAGACCGACCGATGTAACATACATCGGTAATTATGTTAGTTGGGATGGGATAACACCTTGCTGAACGCCATAATGGAAGGAAATGGAAAACGTGCAAGAGGTAGACGGCGCCATAAATGGGAAGATAATATCAAGAGATGGACAGGAAAGAGTCTGATAGTCTGATAGAGCATCATTTAGACAAGAGACAAAAGATGTTAGAGATCCGCTGCAGCCGACGTTCGGTGTAGATATGGCAGCAGCTGATGATGATGCTATTGCTGATGAATGTACCGACGGCTGAATGTACCGTCCCTGAAGAGTTACCAGATTAACCATTATTTGAAAGCCAGCTGATGGATCATACAGCAACAACAACGCCTCATGAAGACCCATAAGCCAATAATAAAAAATGTAGTCGCTTGGCAGATACTGCCGTCGGGGAGTGAAGTGTTAGAGACTTCACCATACTAGGTCCAGCATCGAGAGGTGGGGTGACTAGTTCCCTTCCTCGCTGCCTTTTCCTTCCTTAACTTAAGAGCAAAGTCAGGTACAGGTGGGTAGACTGGAGCGTGACAATACCGTGAATGGAACTCGGCACCTTTGCTGCGAGAGACCAGAGCTCTAACCACTAAGCCAATAAATGTAAAGGGTAAAGGTCAAGTATCCCGTTACTCGCCCATTGAGAATATGGTGTTAGGCCCATATTATCTTGACCGTCGGCACACTAGGGTTGATGTGGTCAGCATCACGCCGGCCGCCTTAACCTTCAGAGAGTTTCTCTGGTACCCATTTAGGGCTGGGTCGACCCAGGAGCCGTTTGTGGCCTAAAAAATTCCCATCTCATCTGGGGATCGAACCATAGACCACTGCGCTAGGAAGCCAGTGCACTAACCACTATGCTACCGCGTAAGCCAATAATACAAAGGTTAAAATCATCAACAGGATTCGTCGACCACGCATGACCGACCCGTCGATGGGGAACTTGTGGCACCAGAAGGAACCTCCGTGCTGCCTCCAGAAAGAACACAGGTGTTAGCCTTTCCATGCCTGAAAATCCTCTATGGCCATTTTATTAGCAGAACCAGTAGCAAATTTTTTTTCCCTCCTTTTTCCGACCAAATTTATACAATCTTCTATCCATGTGCAAACAGTACACAAAGTACTCGTACAGTACCCTACATCAACCCTATTTCAATCTATCTTTCTTTCGTCCACTCACTTTGGTTTTTTAATAAGCAAAGCACATACCAAACCTATACCTAACACTCACGGTGGCATGTTTATATTGTTGGTTGCCAGTACCCTATATTACACAAAGTACTCGTACAGTACCCTACATCAACCCTATTTCAATCTATCTTTCTTTCGTCCACTCACTTTGGTTTTTTAATAAGCAAAGCACATACCAAACCTATACCTAACACTCACGGTGGCATGTTTATATTGTTGGTTGCCAGTACCCTATAAACCATTATCTCTTTTATACTTCTTTTCTTCTCTCACTTAATATTTATGACAGTACCGGGGTTAGGAAAAAAAAAACCCTGATGAACCACATTTTATGAAGGTAGGGGTAGTGAGAACAAGTTAAAGATAACACGACCCCAAAACCTTCAGATGAAGCGTATAGATTGGCTACCTGCGGCGGTGTACTGACTGTAAAGGAACTATTCTTCTCTTCTCACCTGTTCTGCACGCCTGTCCTACCTGTAAATAAAACACTGGCCTAAGATACAACGTGAGCTTTCCGGAACCAGTTCTTAGGTGATGACGCAGAGAGACATAAAAAGCATAACAGCTAGAAGAGTAAAGATCACAATTATATTTTTCTCACTTCTTTAAAAACTTTATATTACTTTCTAAAACTGTTATGTCACATGTATAATGTCTCATTTTGTTGAACATGTATGATATATAACTCTGCAATATGCTGTGATCTATTTGCATATATTTTGTCTGGCGGACTCTAGTTAAAATTGTAAACTACACAGTGATACAAGCGATGAGAAGAATACGCTGGTGACCAGCAGGGCACACATAGAGCAGACTTGTTGATAGCATTACAAGGCTGTCATTATTCTGGAATCACCAGGATAAGAGAGGAAGAGAGACAGAAAAAAATACACGGAGAAGAGAACTGGAGACAGAAATGAAAGAGGCGGAAAAGACGAACAGATTTTGAGCTGATGAAACGAGAGGAGGAGATTTGGCATAAGTTTGTTGAAAGTCTATGCTTGGGGAGTAGACGGGCAATTATGATGAAGAACGGTAGGGAACAGATACAGAAGTTTGAAAACAAAAAAATCCTCAAAAGTTTCCCACGTAAGTTCATGTCCATCAATTGTGGTCATGCGCGCAAAACTGACCCGTTTCTCGTCGGGGGAGGGGGGGGGGGGGGGGGGGGGGAGAGTATTGCTAAGTGGAAAAGCAGGTTGGAATCTCTGAGTTAAACGCTCTTCCAGCTTCCCTCCCTCTATTACTGTCTACACGGCTAGCTTTCTTTTAGGAGTGTTGGTCATCTTTGACCTTTTTAAACAACTGTTGTTGCTATTAAATTGTTCCACCTTCCTGACAATGGCGATCAGTCTTTTGAGAACAAAGGTACACCCCGACTGAGGTAAACACAGGTACCCAAAGGACTTGTACTTGCCGCCTGACATACATTCAGGATTGAAGGAGCTGCCATTACGCGGTTTATTCACCAGGATACATGCTTTATTCGGTTCCCATGTCTCCTTTTGGCGAGACATTTCTGGTGCGTGTAAACATCATTATTCCCCAGGGTCGTTCCGAGGGTGAGAACAGATGTTTGATCTTGGGCAGGTGGTGACAGTGGGCAGTAGTAAGAGATATGTGGGATAATACTAGGTGCAGCTTAATAAGGTGGTATGACCCGTTGTGGTGAAGTGGGATGTTATAAATATTTATAGGGGACTTAGTGTACTGACTGAGATCAGCTGTGAAGGTATCTATATCTATTAAAAGTAGTGTATTATAGATAACCTTACTTGCTACCACATATCTATATATCTCAGTCAGAATTATTCTGGAATAGTGTGATGACTACGTTAGGTGTCTAGGGTATGTGTATGATGAAGTGTAAGTCACAACAACAGACAGATAAACAATTTAATTTAATCCACTACTCTGACAACACTGTGACACTCACATACATATAACACTCTATGAGAATATCTTAAGGAGTCACTGATAACTTTTCAAATAACAATATGTATTCATGGTTATCATAAAGGTATATGTGTCCTGATTCAAATACAAAGGAACCAGGAATCACAATCAATTTTAATTACAAGTATATGTACAGACTTTATCAATATGAATATTGTAGTGACATATATTATTAAAATATCCTATGTGTGTCAGTTGTGTAGTGGTAATATGAGGTAATACTGGTTTTGTTTTGTTCAAGCTCTGTTGGTATTTGTCATCATGACTTCAATAGTTTGTCTTTTGGGACTATTATTGGAGATGTTCTCAGTTCCTGATATTAAGACAATTAAATTCCCCTCTGAATGTTATTTTTACAAAGTCATTTCAAGATGAGGGGACATAATGTTGAGCTCAGCTGGCCAAATCAGCTTATCTTGCGTGATGGCGGCAGGGAAGGACTCCTCTGCTCGAATTCTCCTCTGGGCTCTGGAGACACCTCACTGATAGCTAAATGGACCAAGGAGTATGCTGTCCGACTCTGGATTCAGCAAAGCTCTGACCAGGTGCTGCTCAATACCATCAAGACCACGGTCCCACAATTTCATGGAAATAAACACAGATACGTTCATTAGCAATGAATTCTGGCACAATTACTGGCACAAATTCCCATCTGCTTATGTTCCAGGCTTTTATTTTAGCAAAAATGTGAGCTGGCTTCAACGCACTGTCGCTTTATCAAGATTATTTGCACTAGTGGTCTCGAACTAACGCTCCTAAGTGAGTATATCAGCAAGTCTAGCCAATGAGGCCACGTTTCGACAAGTGTTTGAAAAAATGTTACCTTTCTACGTCTCCCTAACAACCAAGATAGTATTTATAGTCCGACCAATCGTGGTTCGTCTTTCATTTGTTGCGCTCCAATCAATTTGGAGTTTACATGGTAGGCTATTTCTGTAACGCAAGGTTTTTTCAAACATGTTATAAAAAAATTTTATGAGCAGAAATGATTTCATGCTGTCAGGCATCCCCAATATTTTATTTTGGTTATAACTTGTTAATTCCTAGACTATTTGCGTAACGTTTTACATATTCTTTGTCAGCAAACCCTAAGGAACCCAAATATCCAAATTTAAAAGAGCTACGTGGCTGCGTTCAAAATATGCAATTTCTACCTCCTGTTTCGAAGATGTGCTGTCTGGGAAGGGTAGTGTATTTTATCACTGTCCGTCTGAAAAAAAATTAGTGCATGTAGTCTTACACGCGTGATGGCAGCATTTGTGTATCGCGCGACGCGTGTTGCCTGCGTTCCTGATTTTCAGCCCTCCCTCTCTCTTTATCCTTTAGTCCATCTGTTCGTTCGTTTTGGTAACGCAGTGTAGAAAAAGACATGAATGGAATTTAAAATTTAGGTCAACTTGCATATTTCAAGGTTTTTCTTAGAAAGGCAGCACATTTTATTGTGTGTTTGGGAAACGCGTGTATGTTGCAGAAGGCCTATATTTAACGTGGAAACGTTACAATTTGCAGACGAAGCATAAAACAAAGGGGATTTCGAGTACTGTCATTGTGACAGCACTGTTCTTTACCATTCTTCTTCCTTTATTTATTATATGTATTTATTAGGCTTTATATTTACTAGATAATTTATATATGTGGATTAGAATATTCCACGACACCTCCCCTCTTAAAACAGACATTATATGTCAGTCCTTTATTCTATATACACATAGAGAAATTTATTATTATTTCTGGGGTTTACGGTGATTCTCATCACACGGATGGCGGCTTAAAAAATCCGCTCCCAAATTGGTTTTTCCAGATATATACTCAATGCTAAAATTATATGGAGCCAAAAGTAAAGACCATCGGAGTAACCTGGAGTTCTCATGCCTAGCCTGTGCTAGAAACGATAAAGGTTTGTGGTCTGTTTGCAACTTAAATGCCTTCCCATATAGATAAATATTGAATTTCTTTATCGCCCATATTACTGCAAGACATTCTTTTTCGCTAGTTGAGTAGTTGATTTCAGCTTTATTCAACTTTCTGCTAGCATATGCCACTGGGCTTAATTCCCCATCCAATGCATCAGATCTCTGTAGTAGAGTTGCACCCAGCCCAATATTACTTGCATCCGTCCTTACTATGAATTCTTGACTTAAGTCAGGTAATTTCAAAATGGGTTTACTTGTGAGCTTTTCCTTCAATTCTTGGTAAGTCATTTCACATTGTGGTGTCCATGTAATGCGATCTGGATGTCCTTTACGTGTCAATTCAGTTAACGGTGCACATATGGAATTAAAGTTTTTGATATACTTCTGGTAGAAACCACATAATGAGACAAAGGATCTCACGTCCTTCTTGGTTTGTGGTCTCGGGGCTTTCTGTAGTTTCTCTAAATTCTTTGGGTCAGGGGTCATGTTTCCCTGATAAACTGTGTGTCCCAAAAATTCCAATTCTTTACATCCAACGCAACATTTGGTTGGTCGGGCTGTTAAATTTGCCTCCCTAAGTCGATCAAACAGCATGTTCAGAGAGTCAATGTGTTCCTCAAATGTTTCTGTTGCTATAAGGATATCATCCATAAAATTGTTATACAGGGATTATTCAGAGGATCCAATAATTTTCTCATCATTCTAGAGAAGACACTAGGCGCATTCTTCAATCCAAATGGCAATCTATTAAACTCATAGTGTCCTTCTGAGGTACTAAAGGCTAGGTATGGTCTAACCTCAGGCTTTACTGGGATCTGATAGTATCCTTTACTCAAATCCACTTTTGAGAAATATTTAGCTTTATTTAGTCTGGCAAACAGCTGATTTGTATCCGGCAATGGATCCACCTGTCCTTCTGTAATAGCATTCAGTCTCCTGTAATCTATACAGAGTCTATGTTCTCCAGAGGGCTTCCTTAAGAGTACCACACCGGAACTATACGAAGACTCACTGTGCGAAATAATTCCTTCCTTCAACAGATAGTCTATCTCTTCCTTCAAAGCTTTCTCCTTAGCAAACGGAATCGAATATGGTTTCATACAGACAGGTGTGGAGTCTATTAGTTTCATATCATATTCCAATAGGTTTGTATGCCCTGGTCGGTCTGTTAACACCTCTGCATGATTATTTAGAACCTGTTGCACTCTTTCTTTCTGAGTTTTCGTTAAATGTGTACTGATTTTCACCTGTGCTGCTGTCTCACAGGGGTGTAATGGATATTCAAATGATGAAAGTGGTTCCTTTTTCATCTCCATGGCGATGGACAAGGTCAACAAGTGTGTCTCTTCCTGATGTTCTCTTTCCAAATATTTCTTCAGGAGATTCACATGATAGATTTTTTCTTTCCCCTTCTTATCTATCTTATAATTTGTTCTAGATACCTTCTCTAAAACTGTATATGGACCCTGCCATCCAATTTGTAACTTATTCTGACTCCCGGGCAAAAGAAGCAGTACCTTCTCTCCCACAGCCAAATCTCTGTCCTTCGCCTTCCTGTTATAATAGGCAGCATGTTTCTTCCTGGCTTGTTTCAAATTTTCATTGGCAAGTTTCCAGCCAGTTTTCAAACGAGTAGTCAGCTCATTCACATATTGGTATGAAGATGTAATGTTTTCCTCTGCCTTTTCATCAGTCCACGTTCTTAACAAAGCTTCAAGTGGACCTTTTATTGGCCTTCCAAACAATAATGTTGCCGGGGCCATACCGGTTGAACTATGGGGTACCTCCCGATAAGCAAAAGGGCGGCGTGCAGGTACTGGTCCCATGTATCTGGTTTTTCGTGTGCCAACTTTCTCAGGATCGACATCAATGTGCCGTTAAATCTTTCCACTTGGCCGTTCCCTTGGGGATGATACACACTACAATGGAAGTGTTTGGCCTGGAAGATCCTGAAAACTTCTTCAGTTAGTTTCCCCTTGAACTGAGAGCCATTATCAGTCAAGATTTGATTGGGAAATCCTAACCTTGTGAAAATTGTGAGCAATGCCTCTGCCACATGTTTAGAATCAATCGATGACAGGGCTACTGCCTCTCCCCACATAGAACAAGTGTCCACCAGAGTCAGAATGTAGCTGTTCCTTCTCTTGGTTCGGGTGAGAGGTCCCACAAGATCCACGGCAACTCTCTCAAAGGGTGTTCCCACTATGGGCATTTCCCCCAGAGTTGCTGGTGCAGTCCAATGTTTAGGTGCTACTCGTTGGCACTCTGGACAGGATTTTACATATCGTTTGATATCTTCAGTTATTCCTGGCCAGAAATAGTGACAAGCTATTCGCTGTCCTGTTGCGCTGATTCCCATATGACCACTGAAGGGAATCGCATGCCCTAGTTCCAACACTTTAGTCCTATATGAAGTGGGAAGGACCAGCTGTCCGTGACCATTGGATTCAGATCCAGCCTTCCTATATATCAGTTTGTTCTTCATATAAAACTCTCCCTTGCCTGGAGGTGTATGAGATTTGGGCAACTTCTTGAAACATGGCTTGAGTGTTTTGTCCTCAGCCTGTGCCTTCCTCATCTCATCTGGATGAGTATTTATTGGATTATCCTCCTCCTTGTTTGACTGTGATCTGGTCTGCACTGTTGCCAATATCACAGGTCTCTTGGGATTCCCCAAGAAGACATATCTACACCCCAATATCAGAGGGTAGATTGGCTCATTTATCACTGCTGCTTTTATGATTCCTTCCACATATCGCGTTTTCACTTTTATTCGGGCGACGGAAGTGTCATGGTAGCTACATCCTTGGTTGCAGTTTGAATCTCCACTGTTTCTGTGGTGTATTGATCGGCCTGCACCAGGTGAGAACTCACAACGGAATCGTAATCTAAACCGGTATCATATAAACATCTTATAGTGACACCATTACAGATGACATCTTCACACACTGGGGGATGGTATGGTTCCTGTAATTCTTCAGGTTTGCCCTTCTTTTCCTTTTTCCCCGATGTCATAGCAGCAAAATGAGGAGGTTTCCTTCTACAATGGTCAGTGTCATGATTGTTCATCTTACAATTTTTACACCACCTTTTTCCTTGGTTGAAAGATTTTCTTTCATCATATTTCCTTTCATCGAATTGTGGGGTTTTATTTTTATTTTCATACCGTGGCCTATCAAATTGGTGCTTACCTTTGTTTTGATCCCTAGGATCAAATTTATTAAAGTTCTGTGGTGCCCTAAAGTTGTCCACCTGTTTCTTTTTATTACCTGTTACCTCTGCTTGAGCTGCTTGATACCTTTCAGCAACATTTAGCAACTCACCCAGCCTCTCTGCACCTTGTTCCATGAGAAACTTTCTCAGGTCTGGAGCCATGGACTCTCTTAATTGCTCTATAAGGACTATTTCCTTAAGATCTTGGGTTTTCCCCAGAGAAGTCCATTTCTCCAAGTATGTCTCTATTCGTGCAGAGAACTGGTGATAGGTTTCACCTGATAGTAGTTTAGCATTCCTAAATTTTTTCCTATAAAATTCTGCATTCTTTTCATACCTTAACAAAAGAGCCTGCTTTAGCATGTCATAATTTTCCTGATCACCTCTGCTCATTTTTGCAAAAACTTCATAAGCTGCCCCACGAAGTCCCTGAGATAACTTTAAGCTCCACCTTTCTCTCTCTAACCCATACGTGGTAGCTAATAGTTCGTACCTATTTAGGTAGCTCTCTATATCATCGTCTTTCTCAACAAAATGATCTAAATGAAAATTCATAGCTGAGGTTGAGGCTCCCTGAGTAACCGTAGCATCAGAGGCAAAGGGACTGGCACCATTTTCAGGAGCATGGCCTTGAAACTCAAACTCCCTTAGTCGTAACTCATGTTCCCTTTGTAATCTCTTCTCCTCCTTTTCTGCTTCCCTTTCTGCAGCTTGTCTTCTTTCTTCTGCAGCCTGTCTTCTTTCTTCGGCTTCCAATGCTTTAGCCTCTTTGTCAGCCTCAATCTGCAACCTCTTAGTCTCAGCCTCAGCTTGCAACCTCTTAGTCTCAGCCTCAGCTTCAAATTGTAACTTCTTAATTTCCCTGTCAGCCTCTAACTTTCTTTCGGCTTCAAACCTTCTTTCTTCGCGTTCAATAAATTTGTCACATTCCGTAGTAACATAGGCAACCATAACTTGCCCATCTAATCCTAACTCTTTTGCAGTCTGTACAGCAGCAGATCGAAACTTGGCCAGGTCCGCCATTGTCTATCAGGTAAATTTCTACAATGTCTAACCAACAATTTAATCTCTAAGTATATCTAACGGACAACACAGGCACCGTGAGCTCAACCTTATTTAATTCCACCCAAGGATACCTTTTAATTCTTATATTCCCTGAAGTGAATTACCCCCAATATTTTTAATAGGGAAAGATTCAAAATCCCGGACGAGCCCCCAATATATGTGGTGAAGTGGGATGTTATAAATATTTATAGGGGACTTAGTGTACTAACTGAGATCAGCTGTGAAGGTATCTATATCTATTAAAAGTAGTGTATTATAGATAACCTTACTTGCTACCACATATCTATATATCTCAGTCAGAATTATTCTGGAATAGTGTGATGACTACGTTATGTGTCTAGGGTATGTGTATGATGAAGTGTAAGTCACAACAACAGACAGATAAACAATTTAATTTAATCCACTACTCTTGACAACACTGTGACACTCACATACATATAACACTCTATGAGAATATCTTAAGGAGTCACTGATAACTTTTCAAATAACAATATGTATTCATGGTTATCATAAAGGTATATGTGTCCTGATTCAAATACAAAGGAACCAGGAATCACAATCAATTTTAATTACAAGTATATGTACAGACTTTATCAATATGAATATTGTAGTGACATATATTATTAAAATATCCTATGTGTGTCAGTTGTGTAGTGGTAATATGAGGTAATACTGGTTTTGTTTTGTTCAAGCTCTGTTGGTATTTGTCATCATGACTTCAATAGTTTGTCTTTTGGGACTATTATTGGAGATGTTCTCAGTTCCTGATATTAAGACAATTAAATTCCCCTCTGAATGTTATTTTTACAAAAGTCATTTCAAGATGAGGGGACATAATGTTGAGCTCAGCTGGCCAAATCAGCTTATCTGGCGTGATGGCGGCAGGGAAGGACTCCTCTGCTCGAATTCTCCTCTGGGCTCTGGAGACACCTCACTGATAGCTAAATGGACCAAGGAGTATGCTGTCCGACTCTGGATTCAGCAAAGCTCTGACCAGGTGCTGCTCAATACCATCAAGACCACGATCCCACAATTTCATGGAAATAAACACAGATACGTTGATTAGCAATGAATTCTGGCACAATTACTGGCACAAATTCCCATCTGCTTATGTTCCAGGCTTTTATTTTAGCAAAAAATGTGAGCTGGCTTCAACGCACTGTCGCTTTATCAAGATTATTTGCACTAGTGGTCTCGAACTAACGCTCCTAAGTGAGTATATCAGCAAGTCTAGCCAATGAGGCCACGTTTCGACAAGTGTTTGAAAAAATGTTACCTTTCTACGTCTCCCTAACAACCAAGATAGTATTTATAGTCCGACCAATCGTGGTTCGTCTTTCATTTGTTGCGCTCCAATCAATTTGGAGTTTACATGGTAGGCTATTTCTGTAACGCAAGGTTTTTTCAAACATGTTATAAAAAAATTTTATGAGCAGAAATGATTTCATGCTGTCAGGCATCCCCAATATTTTATTTTGGTTATAACTTGTTAATTCCTAGACTATTTGCGTAACGTTTTACATATTCTTTGTCAGCAAACCCTAAGGAACCCAAATATCCAAATTTAAAAGAGCTACGTGGCTGCGTTCAAAATATGCAATTTCTACCTCCTGTTTCGAAGATGTGCTGTCTGGGAAGGGTAGTGTATTTTATCACTGTCCGTCTGAAAAACAATTAGTGCATGTAGTCTTACACGCGTGATGGCAGCATTTGTGTATCGCGCGACGCGTGTTGCCTGCGTTCCTGATTTTCAGCCCTCCCTCTCTCTTTATCCTTTAGTCCATCTGTTCGTTCGTTTTGGTAACGCAGTGTAGAAAAAGACATGAATGGAATTTAAAATTTAGGTCAACTTGCATATTTCAAGGTTTTTCTTAGAAAGGCAGCACATTTTATTGTGTGTTTGGGAAACGCGTGTATGTTGCAGAAGGCCTATATTTAATGTGGAAACGTTACAATTTGCAGACGAAGCATAAAACAAAGGGGATTTCGAGTACTGTCATTGTGACAGCACTGTTCTTTACCATTCTTCTTCCTTTATTTATTATATGTATTTATTAGGCTTTATATTTACTAGATAATTTATATATGTGGATTAGAATATTCCACGACACCCGTTGCTTTCATCGCTGCCTTTTCTTCCCTAACACGACCAGAGTCAGGTACCAATTTACAACTGGGTAGACTGAAGCTTGAGCGCCCGATTGACAGAGTGGTTAGAGTGCAGGTCTCCCGCGGCAAAGGTGCCGGGTTAGAATCACGGTACCGTCATGCTCCAGTCTACCCAGCTGTAAATGGGTACCTGACTCTGCTCTTGAGTTAGGGAATAAAAAGGCAGCGAGGAAGGGAACTGGTCATCCCACCTCTCGACGCTGGACCTAGTAAAGTGAAGTCTCTAACACTTCACTCCCCTACGACACTATCTGCTACGGAACTATCCTTACCTGTTAGACTGGAGCTTGGCCCTACCAGTTTTCGAACACGTAAGCCGGTAACTTTGGCACGAGGGGCAATCTGCCAATCGGCCGCTCATAAGACAAGATCATCTCGGAAATTTAATGTCTGAACTGTACAAACAACACCAGAAAACAACCAGGTCGCGTAATGTCTAAAAAAAAAAAAAAAAACCAAAGAAACAAGACAAAAACACACGATCATCAACTATGATTAAATTCTAGAATCAGTCTAGTAAGAAGTAATATGAAACGAAATATGTCTAGCTTTCGTACTGTACTATCAAAGTATACTGGAGGTGGGAAAAGTGTAGAGGCGACTTCGACTCACTATTTTTTTAAATATAAAAATTCGTGGGAACTAATGGAGCTCTTTTGGTAGCAGAGATACTTCAAGGCTGTGGGAGACATCTCCCAGCAGGCAGACCACACTAAAATAGGATCCCAGGAAACAATAGCAAAGGATGAACCGTCACAAAAGGTTGGGAAAAAGAGCCACAATGGCGACCGGCAGCGCGAATACAAAGGATCACGTGATGGGAAGACAATGGGCGAGAGGAACAGGTGGCAACAGGAGGTTGGACGCACTGGACAAATGTGACCCATTTCCCAACCCCGACCTGTTTGACCTCGGGTAATTTGAAACGACTAGTGGACGGAGATGGCTATTATAGACATCTTTGGCTAAACTGAATCTGTGACGTATTTGGACCTACGCGACCGTGATAATTGGCACTGTTTAGACATTTCACTATATGTGCAAAAGACAATATTTCATTTAGGGGGTTGTCCATATATGACGTCACGCAATTTTTGCCTTTTAAAAAAATAACTGGTTACCCCACCTCTCGAAGCTCAATCTAGTTTTGTTAAGTATCATTTCACTCCCCTACAGCAGTATATGCTATGAAACTACCTTTTTATTTTTTTACCCATTTATGAAAGTCTGAGGCTTTCTCATTGTTGTTTCTGTTGTTCTCTATGTTTCAGAGCCATACAATAGGAATGACTTGACATTTGAGTTGAAGATTCTTATTTTTGTATGGGACTTGACTTCATATTATCTCCATAAATTTCCCAATGCAATGAAAGCTCCTCTTGCTTTTTTAAAATTCTTATTTTGATTTCATTGTCTGTTCCTCCATCTGTCTATATTGCAGTCACGGTGTATGCATGATTCTACATCTTGTAGTCGATGTTTCTTCAGGTGCAGTTTTGATATCGTTTCCTGCATTTACTCTCATCATCTTTGTTTTGTCCCTGTGTATTTTCAGACCCAATAGCTGTGACCTCTCATCAAGTATTTGCATTGTGTCTTACATCTGATTTCGGTTATGTACAGAAGAGCCAGTTCGTTGGCAAAATTGTTAACTGTGAGTTGTCTAGTGCAGACAAAATAATCTTTTCAGTTAAATAGTTTCATTAATCCGGCTTTTTCATGTGCTGTGTCTCAGCACGAGACAAGGCCCAACCTTTGCAGTACTCAAATAAAAGCATTTGCTTTGTTGATTCAACTAGCTCAACGTTTGTGTCTTTATCTCGTCAGACTGTTGCCGCGATGGTGACAACTTGTTACTGTTTATTTATTTTTATATCTAATTTTACACAGTACAGTTTATTTGTCTGCTTTATATTTTTTTTAAGTGTGTATTATAACATTTAATAGTGAAATACATAATTTAAAAATAATTTAATCCAGTTAAAAGTTATAACAATTAACCGATATTTCAGCTGAGATCATAAATTAATAAAAGTTAGTTGTTAACTATTGCGTTTAAAAGTAAACATCACAAAATTCTGACATCCCCCCTCCCCCTTGCGTGACGACATATATAGACGACCCTCAGAAGAAACAACAATTATTATTTTGAATACAACTGAAGCGAGTATGATAATAATCAATAAACGTAAAGAAAAATATTACACATTAATATATGCCACCATCATCATCATTATAATTATCAATAACTAGTGTAAAAGCCCGTCATAAGACGGGAATTACATTTAAAAGCACCAATACCTAACGGCAATTTTACTTATTCAAAAGTATTTTAAAAAACCACTGTTCATCACCACAGTACACGAACTACGTAGCAGCAGTGAGGATCCCAATGTGTGTATACGGGATCACACATTCTATAAACATATTTTTGTGCACACCGTCATTTACGCATTGTTCTTTGGTAAGTGTTACTATTTTCGGGAGAGTTCATATAAGGGAAACCATACAATTAATGTCTAACTTTCAACCAAAGTTGCATCCCTTAGCATTACTGACAGAAAAAGCTGGGATTTTATATATATTGATATTTTCCGCTCCTTATGGAGTATGTATTCACTCCTTCAGGAACCCTACTTTAAAGTACAAGCTTTTGCAACGTGGTTTCTGTAGCAATTTGTTCCAGACGAGTTTGCCAGCCTCATTAAGGAAGCAGTAGTTATTTTCTTCATTAGTCTCCTCGGAGACCCCCCCAGATGCGTTTAAAAGAAAAAGAATGTCACGTGAAACTAGTAATATTTTTCCCATAAAGGTTTAAAAATAATTAATGAAGGACATCAGTAAATTGACCGAACTAAACCACAAAGAAGAAGGGACATAGCCATAATTTTTGGGTACAATGGTTTATATGGTTTAGAACGGCCATTATGAAACAATATTACGCTAACTGTTGGAAAAAAACACGAATATTTCAGATCAGCCTTTCGTACTCAATGTGTTCAATCACTCACTGGGCAGGGTCCTCTCTTGTGTTCATAAAAGAACACACACACAAACTACTAATAAAAAGAAAATAGTAAAAATGAAATTAAAATGTGTTAAATGTGTCTTTGCTGGGAATTTTTATTCACGCACAACCACGTACCACTGCCGTCATGCTATGCAACAGTAACTAGAGGTCATATTCAGCATATGAAACACGTTGGTTTGACCCTACCAATGAATCCCACACACACACACAGATACAGAGAGATGAAAGACGTTGGTTTGACCCTACCAATGAATATCACACACACACACACACACACACACAGAGAGAGAGAGAGAGAGAGAGAGAGAGAGAGAGAGAGAGATGAAAGACACAGAGGAATACCTATCACAATTATCATCGTCATTACCCTTCAGTTGCCGAAAAAGCATACGCCTTCAAATAATTCATGCCAAGTACTCATGCCCAGCGCCATCTGCTCAAGGTGTTTCCGTTTCTTCTGTATACCTTTCATTGTAATACTTGCTGGATTTTTTGTTTCTCTGGCTTAAAGTTTCTACAGGTTGGGGTAGCTGGTCCAATGCTTAACCCTTCCTTTGTTGCATTTTACGACACTATTCTCTGCTCCCATTTCGGTCCTGACAACACAAGCGTGATCTGACATAATACTACGTATAAACCCATGCTGATATATTCATACCAGTCGTGTGTATCTCGTCTTCGGCGGCCAGAAAAGGCAACGTCCTATGACGGGAATATTTGTGCGTCTGAGCTCATAACATCAGGTTCCTCTCTCTTCAGCCAGGTGACTTCTACCTCAGACCAACAGCACCACTTTTCTTCCCAGTAAGGTGCTATATGTGCACAATGATGGATCAATTTCATGGGATTTTTGTTCTTTCGAAGGGCTTCCGTGGTTTTGGACCTCCCTGTATACTACACAGATCAATAAGAAGGGCGGCCTTGTAATGTTACCAGCTGGTTTCCTCAGAGCGTGCCCCATCCAATGCTAGTCTTTCTTTAACCTCTTAGTTCAGCGGTATTTAACCAGGTCTCTCTCTACCCCCATTCCATAAATTCTACATTTGTGATCTTGTCATACCATTTTAATATTCTGTTCTGTCTTGGAGCATGGCTATTTATATGAAAATATCTGACATGGAAGCCAATACAGCCAAGTCACAATAAGCTGTACCGACGGTAGATCCAATTAAAACAAAAAAAATTATTAAAAAATCATTCTTGCTTAAACACTGCTGTTATTGTAATAGACTTTGAGCTGGACACAGTCATATAAAAGGCAGGGGTTCGAGCCACCGGAACGCCATTTATTATATTTTGTATTCTCGGGATTGTTTTTAGACATGAAAAATGTGTTTACATAGCTGCAAACCGGAGTGAAACAACAAACTCTTTTGCTGTGGTAAACAGTATTTTATTTATTTAAAATTATTTTTTTTTGGTTACCCCTGCCAATTTTCTGCGGAACCCCGGACAATGTTCTTTAGTTAAAATGCTATAGCACGTTTCACTAGCTTTGCCCAACTTCAAATGTAATTATCTGATTAACCGTCTAACGTATTAATGCCATTTTTTGCATACGATGTTATATTGGGTTAGACCCAACAAATATATACTTTATATCTGTGCATCTTGTCCAGTTCCCACAAACGGATGAAATCCTTTGATCTTTGTCGGCATACTAATTATTGTGTATCGAAAAAAGAAATTTTACCACTTCAGTCACAGATTCTGTGAATTGAATAGGCATAGGCGTGTCTACTATTACAATAATGTGACCATCACGTTTGCATGTGAATACCTGTTGAGGATGATTTCTTAAATGATCTTATAGCTGGGAATCACTGGTCTAAACTGTATTCTTTTGATGACATAAATTAGATGAAGTGGTCCCTGGAATTATCAGAACTTTCTCAAGCGGCTCACACTTTCTTAATAAGTTAGGGAACAGAACCAGATTACAATAGCGCGTGCCTTGTTAGTTCTGGCATTTGGTCGGCATTCAAGCTAGATTGAAAGGTCACGTACCACAAAGCCTATCGCCGGTCCTGTGTACCTGAGATTTTACTACGGTACCAATACGTCGATACTACAACGATGGGAAAGACCAGCCGCTCGGGATGTCCAATGGTGTGTGTGTGTAGATAACACATTACACGGAATATAGGACGTGTTTTGAAAATCAGCCAATCGCCTCACATGGCACAATTCAAGTCTGTTCGAGTTTCCACGGGCAATGAGAAGCAATTTTGATATGGACAATAAAATGATAGGAGCGTAACAGAGAGAGAGACAGAGGGAGACGTCACAGAGGGAGAGAGAGACGTCACAGAGACCAGATGAGCGAGAGACAGAGCGAGACGTGACAGAGGGAGAGGGAGAGAAAGAGAGACGTAACAAAGAGAGACAGAGGGAGAGAGTCACAGAGGAAGACATGACAGAGGGGGAGACACGTCACAGAGACCAGATGAGAGAGAGACAAAGCGAGACGTGACAGAGGGAGAGGGAGAGAAAGAGAGACGTAACAAAGAGAGACAGAGGGAGAGAGAGGCATAACATAAAGAGAGGAACGTAAGAGAGAGAGAGAGAAAGAGAGAGAGACGTAACAGAGAGAGAACAAACGAACGAACGAACTTTATTTTCAAAGGGTTGAGAATTGGGCACGCAGGCCCGTCTGATATTCTGCCCTTCCTTTCTCTCGTCTGACAGAGTAAGAGATAAACAGAGGAAGAGAGAGACAGAGAGCCGTAACAGAGAGAGAGAGAGACAGAGAGGAACGTAAGAGGAACGTAAGAGAGAGAGAGAGAGAGTGTGTGTGTGTGTGTGTTTATATAAAGTTGCCCCGTCAAGTTCTCGAGGGTCTCAGAGACAAAGAAAGAGTAGGAATACTGCTCCTTCGTGCATGTCGTAACAGACGAGTAACATGAGCCTGTACACGTGACTGGCAACTTCATCATGTAAAACAAATGGCTATAGAAACCCTTGCTGCAAGAGCACGTGTTTTGGGTTGCTTTCCTCGAGGGAGCCATCTGCAGAGGCGGATCCATGCAGCAAGATGAGCGAAAACGGATATCATCCTATATATAAAATCCCAGCTTTTTCTGTCAGTGCGTATTTCTAAGGGATGCAACTTTGGTTGAAAGTTAGACATTAATTGTATTGTTTCCCATATATGTACTCTCCCGACAATAGTAACGCTTACCAAAGAACAATGCGGAAATGACGGTGTGCACAAAAATATATTTATAGAATGTGTGATCTAGTATACACACATTGGGATCTTCGCTGCTGCTACGTAGTTCGTATACTGTAGTGATGCACAGTGGGTTTTTTAAAATACATTTGGAATAGCTTTTGTTGCCGTTAGGTATTGGTGCTTTTGAATTTAATTGCCGTCTTATGACGGGCTTTTACACTAGTGCTTTGCATATTGTACACGAGTCATTTAAGTGCAAATGGAGGCAAAGAACGTTGGGGGGTGGGGGGGGGGGGGGGGGGAGATTCCAAGGTTTCTGTTAGCAATCAATTTATTTTTTAATATTTCTCGTGTTTGACGTAATACATTGCCTGGTCATACTGCACTTGCAACATATCGAATTAGTCTGAGAACTCAGATAAGACAACTGTAACATTCTCACTCCACAACAATCGTATTTTTGTTGTTGTATTTAAAAGTGTCTGCGAATAAGAACAATACCAGGAACATAGTAACCAGAGATTGGAACAGAAGTATCCCTTGACAGTCGTCAACACAGCATCAAAGTGACAGACTATGAACATCACTCCGTGGCGAGGGCGTGGCGAGGGCACGGTGACGTCCAAGGTTCGATTTCCCGGTAAGCCGCTTACTTTTGTTACATTTTGTTAAGCGTCTGATTGGCTACGCAGTTAAAGCATTGGCCTCTCGCGTCAAAGGTGCTGGCTTTCGAAACACGGTGGCGTCACACTCCAGTCCTCCCAGCTGTTAATAGGTACGTAACTCTGCTTTCAAGTTACGGGAAGGAAAAGGCAGCGAGGAAGGGAAACTTGTCACCTCAGCTCTCGATGCTGGACCTAGTGTAGTAAAGTCTCTAACACTTCACTCCCCTACGGCAGTATTTGCTATGGGACTACCTTTATCTTTTTACTTTTACGATGTCTAGTTTTCTACAACTTTGTTTCTTATAACTTGCCTGCAACATACCCCATATAGGTATGTTATAAATGGCTGCCTGCAACATACCCCATATAGGTATGTTATAAATGGCTGCCTGCAACATACCCCATATAGGTATGTTATAACTGGCTGCCTGCAACATACCCCATATAGGTATGTTATAAATGGCTGCCTGCAACATACCCCATATAGGTATGTTATAAATGGCTGCCTGCAACATACCCCATATAGGTATGTTATAAATGGCTGCCTGCAACATACCCCATATAGGTATGTTATAAATGGCTGCCTGCAACATACCCCATATAGGTATGTTATAAATGGCTGCCTGCAACATACCCCATATAGGTATGTTATAAATGGCTGCCTGCAACATACCCCATATAGGTATGTTATAAATGGCTGCCTGCAACATACCCCATATAGGTATTTTATAAATGGCTGCCTGCAACATACCCCATATAGGTATGTTATAAATGACTGCCTGCAACATACCCCATATAGGTATGTTATAAATGGCTGCCTGCAACATACCCCATATAGGTATGTTATAAATGACTGCCTGCAACATACCCCATATAGGTATGTTATAACTGGCTGCCTGCAACATACCCCATATAGGTATGTTATAAATGGCTGCCTGCAACATACCCCATATAGGTATGTTATAACTGGCTGCCTGCAACATACCCCATATAGGTATGTTATAAATGGCTGCCTGCAACATACCCCATATAGGTATGTTATAAATGGCTGCCTGCAACATACCCCATATAGGTATGTTATAAATGGCTGCCTGCAACATACCCCATATAGGTATGTTATAAATGGCTGCCTGCAACATACCCCATATAGGTATGTTATAAATGGCTGCCTGCAACATACCCCATATAGGTATGTTATAAATGGCTGCCTGCAACATACCCCATATAGGTATGTTATAAATGGCTGCCTGCAACATACCCCATATAGGTATGTTATAAATGGCTGCCTGCAACATACCCCATATAGGTATGTTATAAATGGCTGCCTGCAACATACCCCATATAGGTATGTTATAAATGGCTGCCTGCAACATACCCCATATAGGTATGTTATAAATGGCTGCCTGCAACATACCCCATATAGGTATGTTATAAATGGCTGCCTGCAACATACCCCATATAGGTATGTTATAAATGGCTGCCTGCAACATACCCCATATAGGTATGTTATAAATGGCTGCCTGCAACATACCCCATATAGGTATGTTATAAATGGCTGCCTGCAACATACCCCATATAGGTATGTTATAAATGGCTGCCTGCAACATACCCCATATAGGTATGTTATAAATGGCTGCCTGCAACATACCCCATATAGGTATGTTATAAATGGCTGCCTGCAACATACCCCATATAGGTATGTTATAAATGGCTGCCTGCAACATACCCCATATAGGTATGTTATAAATGGCTGCCTGCAACATACCCCATATAGGTATGTTATAAATGGCTGCCTGCAACATACCCCATATAGGTATGTTATAAATGGCTGCCTGCAACATACCCCATATAGGAATGTTATAAATGGCTGCCTGCAACATACCCCATATAGGTATGTTATAAATGGCTGCCTGCAACATACCCCATATAGGTATGTTATAAATGACTGCCTGCAACATACCCCATATAGGTATGTTATAAATGGCTGCCTGCAACATACCCCATATAGGTATGTTATAAATGGCTGCTTGCAACTTACCCCATATAGGTATGTTATAAGAGATTAGCATACCCTAGAAGAAATCTGCGTTCCCTATCAACAAACGTTTTCGATTGGAAGAAGGGCGTTATATTCAAGATATGGCAGCCGGAGCTTTAATCACTGTCAGTCCGTCCCTGATGGCAGCCAGAGCTTTGATCACCGTCAGTCCGTCCCTGATGGCAGCTATGTAACACGCTGAAGTTCTCTGGAATGGCACTGTCACTGCACGGTATCTTCAATGTGAACACCCGACAATAGAGTCTCTTTTCGTGAAAAAATAAAGGTAGTCCCATACCAGGTACTGCCGTAGGGGAGAAAAAAGATTTCACCTATACTAGGCCTCAGCTTTTAGGAGGCAGGGCTGATCGGTTCTCTTCCTCGCTGAATATGCCTTCCATAACGACTGGAACCTGACGCTGTACGATTTCGAAGCCGTTGACTTTGCCTGGAGAAGCAAACGCTCTAACCACTCCGCCATTCCATGTCAGTTTTAAAAAAAAATAGCCCAAAATAGATACTGCCGTAGGGTAATAATGTGTTGAGAGATTTCACTATACTAGATCCCGCTTTATGAGGTGGGGGTGACCTTCCTCGCTGCCTTTGCCTTACGCCACTCAAAAGCAGAGAGGTGTACCCATTTACAGCTGGATATACTGGATCGTGACTATATCAGGCTTCTGTAGTGAAATTGACAGAGATACAACGGTAAAATCCCTCCAAAGATAACATTTAAGGATAAAAACATAATGCGTAGGCTGCGAATAGTACATGATCGCCTAGACCGCGGGTCATCATCCTCCATAATAATTGACTTGCTAAACAGGAGGGGAACGGCGGATCAAAAAGGAAAAAAAAATATGACTGGAAAGGCTAAGGAGACGCAATTGGGGGGGGGGGGGGGAACGGAGAAAAGTCACGTTTCCCAAGTTGACATAAAAAGTAAGCAACTCGACAGAAGGGACCTTAGATATAATACGCCACAGTCATTTATTGGACGCTTTTGCAATACCAAGCCCTTGATTTGAATTCAGCGGCTAAACGCAGATGTTAGGAATATTACAAAAATTTAAAAAGTACTTTTTTCTTAATATTAATGTTAGGAATATAAAAATTAGCTGGCCGGATGACCCATTCTGAGCAGTGAACAAATACGTTCTTAATTTTACAAACGGATAGATAATATTGAAGATAATGACAAAAGACAGTGTTGTTCACATCATCGACAGACTGTATGGAATCTAAAAGTGTCGCTAATTGCACAAAAAAACGCGACCTCGAAACGCAGGTGTTCAAATTTACTTAGTATGGAGGAGAGGGTTTTGGGTGGTAGCTGTGTCTAAATATAACTTTTAACGACAAAATTTTGGAGGGGAACGAACGAACGAACGAACGAACGAACTTTATTTTCAAAGGGTTGAGAATTGGGCACGCAGGCCCGTCTGACATTCTGCCCTTCCTTTCTCCCGTCTTTTATACTGATTTCATTTATTCTCACATACAATTTACCCATCAATTCAAGGAATTCAACGTTGTACAGGTAAAATAATAGCATACTCACATTCACAGTATCTAATTACAAACATGAAATAAAATATGTTGAAAAGTACAAACTAAGTATTACCATGAAACAAAATATGTTGAAAAGCACTAACATCATCATTAAACCTACACTCGATATTATACCATTTGTTCGGAAAAATAATCACATTAGGGGGGCAGATAATCAGAACTCATAAAGTATTCGTAAAGTTTACGATTGTATGAATAGGGACTGAGGTTGTTATGTTTTAGATAATGTGGAAGATAGTTCCAAAGATGAGCAGCAGAGTAAGCTAAGCTTTTCTTGAATAAGTCAAGCCTAGGCTTGGGCACTTGTATTTTGTAAAGGCGTTGACTGCGTCTTTCATTGTATTTGAACATTGGCCACAGATATGTTGGAGCATTCTGTGACAGGATTTTGTGAACAAATTTAGCTTTGTTGAACAGAAAGCGCTTTCTTAGAGGCAGTATTTTGAGATATTTATATAGATCTACACACTGTGTTTGGCAGTTGTCAGAAACTAGACGCACTGCACGCTTTTGTAGTGAATGGAGTCTTTTTGTGTTGGACATAGAACAACCATCCCAGATTGTGGAGCAATAGTCAAGTTGTGTTTGTATGTGAGATATATAGAACAATTTTCGTGCATCTTCATCTAGGAAATGTTTGATTTTAGCTAACTGGTAAACTTTCTGTGCCGTTTGCTTAGTCAGTGCATGAACATTGAGTTCCAATTTAGATGCTGGTCAACAGCTATTCCTAGAGTTTTATGTTCATTAACGTTTTCAATTGGTGAGGTACCAATATAGATCTGAAGTGTTGTTTTCTCAGAATTTTGTAATTTTTGTCTAGTTGATATTAACATGCACTTTGTTTTAATTATATTAATTAGCATGCGATTTCCGATATGCTCCACTTAAGTCAGATTGTCTGTACGCTTTTTTTGTAACGATAGTTCCGAGTGTGTTGCAACTTGTATCACTCGTGTAGTTAGTACAGTCATCAGCAAATAGGTCACAGGATGCGTGTTCGACGTGTAATGGAAAGAGTCATTAATGTATATGGCAAAAAGTAGAGGCCCAAGAATAGAGCCCTGAGGAACGCCGGTATTTATTATGGTTGGGTATGAGCAAGAGTTATTGTAAGAAACTACATGTTTTCTGTCTGACAAGAATGATTTAATTATCGTCACTAGTTGAAGGTTTACTTTTGATGTTTCTAGTTTTCTAATTAAAATAGCGTGATCTATCATATCAAATGCTTTTTTAAAGTCTACAAAAACTGCCCCACATATGTTATCGTTATTAATATTTAAGTGCCAGTTGTCAATCATCTTAGTTAGAGCTGTGTGACATGAATGTTTAGGTCTAAACCCCGAAGAGAAAGGTTGGGTCAAAAATCGAGTACATTTTGTAGAAACACAAGTAGAGACGGACAGACTAACAGATAACCATCCATACTTGACTGAAGCATGACTGAAATGACTTTATGGTAGGAAATTTGAAATTTAAAATAAACCTAGGCAGTGATTGGCCACAGACAATCATATCATTAGCGCTCAGACGCGAAAGTGGGGCCATTCTTCAATAGTTGTTCAGTGATAGACACAGATTTTAAAGTGTGGTGATTTCCATATGAAAGAAAGTGTAATAAATTTAGGGACGCCATACTATAGCCAGCAGCTCAGCTGAGTTTTGCTAGCAATTCTGTGTTATTTATTCATAATCTGGTAAGATTGAAATTATTTCTTTATATATTTTGAATATTGTTTCATGTTCGAGTGATTTGATACTGCCATATCGAAATCTAGCCTTACAAACAAGTAGGGATTTGCTCTAGACCCCCCGCCCTAGTCAGGGTCTAGGGACCAACAATGTACATAAACTCCAACAAGGATTATGCAAGACAGATCAAGTGTTGAGAATAATGAAACATATTACCTATCCTCTTTTAGGGCAGACAACTAATAAATATTTTTCAGAATCTATGGTCTGGGAGGATCTATCTGATGTAAAACCACCATGGTAAATGTGCTGTTTGGTCAGAGAGATCTGACCTGTCTGTATGATGTGGTTGTTGTGTCAGTGTTGTGTCCAGACGTGGGTAGAGAATAGATTTTGACACATGCCCATACTTTGATTGCAGAGCTGCGAGTTTCTGTTGTCAACAAAGCAGTGACTATTCAGTTGGTGACTTTACTCGAGTGTATCTGTGCAGTACTTGTGACAGAGACCACCATTATTGCCCGCCAGCACAGAGAGGTGGGACCATCAGATTTCAGCACCAGAGCTACAATTAAAAGATGAGTGAGCCTCTGGTCTGCTGGACATTCACCAACCACGTTTAGTTACTAATACCCTCATAAAAATTCCCACCATTTTCTGGACACTGTGTAGTCAATATAGACAGGTGTGATGAGGCCACCCCAACAGCACAAACAGTAACTATCCTCCCAAGTAGATGACTACTAGAACATTTTAATAAAACTAACTAGTATAGTACATATATATGTACACTATTGCATTTATGATATAATATTCCATGCATTTCTTTCATAATTTCTAAATCCTTTTAAGTTCTGGTCAACCTAAAAAATTGATACAGAACAAAATAAATGTAATATAATTCTATCAAAAAATTTTACACTATTGAGTTAGTTCAGTGTGTTGTAATATTTATTAATATTATTAGTCTTGTTAAATATCTGTGGGTATATCTATAACCTATTACACCACACTACATATCATAACCCTAGACACTTTACGTAGCCACATTCATAAAAAAAAAAATTAAGTGTGAGGTCGTAGTGGTAGCAAGAAAGGCCTTCTGACAATTCTCAACTACATTTTATCTCAGGAGCCTTCACAGCTGGCCTCATACAATTACATTTAGTAATATCACCATCATACAATACCATCAACACCACTACAGCTTCGACCACGGTACCCCGGTAACTCTGCCGCGGACTCAGTACAGAGGTGTGTAGTACAGTACCACAGACTTCCAACGGACGATGAGATGTTTATACAAAACTCTGGTGAGCATCTTCGCAGGGAGAGAAAACATAACAATAAGGACTTTGCGTAAAAACTACAGAAATAGCGGGACAAAGACAGAGCCAAGAAGACACAGATCAGTAAAGACACAGAGCAATACAGAGATATAGTAAAACACTGTGACATTAAATAAGGGAAAATTATATTTAAAAAAAAAAGAAAACCTTAAAGCGAGAGATGAATTAGTGAAATGGACTGATTTAAAACCACTGTACAGCTTTCTGCGCGAGCGTTAGTCAGATTATCGTTTTATCACATAACCAAGAAAACAACTGGATAAGAAACAAAAGTGAGAAACCGATAATTAAAAGAAGCAAGCACATTTCTGGGTGAGAGTCAAACCGCTTACTTCACTAGCATGGCATGTGTGTTAACCAATGAAAAAAGGGCTCTCAAATTAATACGCGCTGGGTATTGCTTGTGCTGAACATTCTAGGACAGGACTTCTTAATCCTTTTTGTACCATGGATCCTTTGACTGTCCGGTGAAGGCTATGGAACACCTTCTTAGGAAATCAAAAGCACGGTATATATATATATATTTTTTTTCCTTAGCCAGCGGCTCTTGGACTTTCAGCCCTTCGGCCCAATGACATGTCATTGCGAGGCTGTGGAACTAGTGGACTTTCCTTCCAACCCGGTCAGGAGCTTCGCTCCTTCCCATCCACAGAGGGTTTATCTCAGGAGCCGTTCAGGTTATTCAGTCAAAATCCCGGTCGTTGACACTGCTTCAAATGCTGAAGCCCGGGCTTGAACCTTGAAAACCTGATCGCCAGCGCAACGTTGTAACCATTACACCAGCGCGGCTCCCGCAAAGCACGGTATATAAACGCATAATTTAAAATTTTAGGTTATATACACAGACCCCTAAATTCTATTGCTAGACCCTTAAATTCTATTGCTAGACCCCTAAATTCTATTGCTAGACCCCTAAATTCTATTGCTAGACCCCGAAAATCTATTCCAGGATCCACAAGGGGTCTGTGAACCACAAGTTAAGATGCCCTGCTTTAGGAAAAGGCCGGGCGGAAGTCGTACCTGCTAACTGACTTTGATTTCCCGCCCTAATGAGAGCAATATCTGGCTTGTGACGTGATAGACTGCCCTTTCCCTGTCTTTGTCTGTCGGTAGTTTACGGCTTATGCGGCACTCAAGCTAACAGCCGCCTGCTGGTCCTGGCACCGCGCAAAGGAGAGTTGCACCTGCTGGGCAGGGCTTTATTATGATTGCTGCCTCGTGCCTACACCAGGTATGCGGCCGTAATAAGAGCACTCTTGCAGATATTCTGTTACATTATCTCCTGCATGCAGCCTCATGACTCACGGGCCAGCACGGTTCTTATCACCCATCTCTAAGGTCAATGCTAAGCTGCCAGGAGGCTCAGGCAACCTGAACAATCGCACTGAAGACAGGTTACGTGTAACCGCAGCGCTACGTTTTTGTTCTGCTTTACAGCATCCAGTTTTGCTCCTTTCTGCAGCGCTTAGAAACGTGTGTGTGGACCACATCTATCTCTTATAAAGTTGGAAGTCTTGTCTCAGGCTTCTCTCGTCCCCATATAGTTTCTCACTCAACTAGGCTGGAGAAGGCCATGATGGCACCCTGCTTCTCCAAAACTGTACTATCGAAATTTGAGCCCGGATTCTCGTTATATGTCCTCGGGCTACTCAATTATTAAATAGCAAAGACGCAGCCGCATGACTGTAAACAATATGGTACTCTGAAGAGATTAGTAGGCACAGAGTTCGAGGGGGAAAAACTGTATGATGACTGTACGGGATGTGTATGATCGTAAAGATAAATGATGACTGTACAGGATGTGTATCATCGTAAAGGTAAATGATGAGTGTACGGGATGTGTATGATCGTAAAGATAAAAGATGACAGTACAGGATGTGTATGATCGTAAAGATAAAAGATGACAGTACGGGATGTGTATGATCGTAAAGATAAATGATGACTGTACGGGATGTGTATGATCGTAAAGATAAATGATGACTGTACGGGATGTGTATGATCGTAAAGATAAATGATGACTGTACGGGATGTGTATGATCGTAAAGATAAATGATGACTGTACGGGATGTGTATGATCGTAAAGATAAATGATGACTGTACGGGATGTGTATGATCGTAAAGATAAATGATGACAGTACAGGATGTGTATGATCGTAAAGATAAATGATGACTGTACGGGATGTGTATGATCGTAAGACACCGCAGGATGACAGTATGGGGATGTGCATTATCTTGCAAACACAACAAAAGACATGATGAGATACATTTAACTCGATGCATGTCAATATTTAACTCGATGCATGTCAATATTTAACTCGATGCATTTCAGGAGCAGGTAAAGAAACACGAAGCAATATTTCTTAAATTCAGATAAATGAGGCACTGCGTGAAATCGACTCGCTCGGCAATTCATCCAACACCAACACCAATCTGGTGGTTCATGACACCCCCTGTCAATCAATACTGTAGCAAGCAGGGGGTACTATTTCTTACTCACGCTAATGTGCCCGGGTTTCACGTAATATTCTGAACTTCTACCTACCGCGCAGCAGTATAGCATTACTGTAAAACTGTTATAAATCGATGTCTCGGCGTCCCGCTAGGTATACCTTTCTGTCTAATAAATAACTATCCCGCCATTTTTATACCATCATGTAGTACACGCGACCTGAGCGTCGTGAAAAGATCTACAAGTTTATTTATCTTGGCATACATTTCTTGTTGCGTTTGTTACCTTCCCCGAATAATCAGTCTATCAAGCAAGAACAGTAACAATATAACCTGAAGTCGGACAAGGTCAGAAGTCAACTGCATGCACTATCTTCTGGATACAAAATTTAAAAAATTGGGGCTATTTTGGCTAGAATTAAATCAAGAGTTAAATACCCTGATACAAATGAATCTAGGTCAGGTATGCTAAGTAAATGTATACAACGGATTAAATGCCTACTTCGTTAACGTGTCTGTGACTGATTAATCTCGACTTAGACTCTGATAGTCAAGACCATTAGAATGCCAAGGCGCTGAGCCTCAGTTCTTACGCGGAGCAAGTTTTCGGTGCTCACCAACACTAATGAAAAACACAAGTGTTTTTTTTTTTTTAAATAGTTTCGCCTCATTTTCGTGAGAGGTGCTCTGTTCAACCTAGACACAAATCCCCTCGGTTAAACTTGGGGTCATGTCCAAATGTAACATACTCTGTCTGGTATAAAACACTTGAAATCGTATTCTCTACTTAGTTATGAACCGATTGTTACACTAACAATTTTACATGTGTAATATTTATTTGGATATTATATTAATGTTGAAAATCCCGATTGTTTTGTTCTTAAGAAGAATAATTAAGACAAATAATAGTCTGTGTTTTTTTTTAATCGGCAAAAATGTTCTTTAATGTCTGTTTCGAGCGTCCGATTGGCAGAGTGGTTAGAGCACTGGTGTCTCGCGGCAAAGGTGCCGGGTTCGATTCACGCTATCGCTGCAATCCAGTCTACCCAGCTGTAAGTTGGAACCTGACCTTGCTCTTGAGTTAGGGCAGGAAAAGTCAGCAAGGAAGGGACCTGGTCAACCACCTCTCGATGCTGGACCTAGTATAGTGAAGTCTCTAATATACTACTGGACAAAAGTTAAGGGCCAACATTCAGTTTAGACAAGGTTTATATAATTGATTGGCAAACTGTAAAGACAAGTGAAAATGTCATTAAAACTGAGCTGAGAGAAATGTGTATACATTTCTGTGTGCACTAGGTTAATTTTTTTTAAATGTCCAAAAACTGGATCACTTTAACCCGCACGTGAAAATTGCCATTGTTGCTGCAAAAACTCGTGGTTTTTGCAACACGCCCCACTAGTTCAAAAGGTGAAAAAGTGAGTTGAATTTGAATGCACGTGGAAAATGATCATCGGTAAAGAGTGTTCACCGTTGGTATGCAATAAATCAGTATGACAAGTGGTCGAAATGATCACTGCATTAGCCATGCCACCAAGGAGAAGTCTCAGCACTGTAGACCGTGGTCGAGCCATGGCATGGATTCAGGATGGTCAATCTGTTCGTCATGTTGCAAGACGTTTAGCAGTGTCCCACTCTACCATTGAGAGACTTCTTGAGAGATTTCAAGTTACCGGACATTTGGAAAATCGACCCTGCTCACGAAGAATTATATAAACCTTGTCTAAACTGAATGGCGGCCCTTAACTTTTGTCCAGAAGTATATTTCACTTGCCTACAGCAGTATATGGTTTAGGACTACCTTTTATCTCTGTTTCACACGTGTGTACAACAAAACGAGCGTGTGTACAACAAAACGAGCGTGTGTACAACAAAACGAGCGGTAGAGTTACTGAAAGTGGCATAAGCAGTACACGGAACAGAACTGACCAGTTTTTGTGTTTGCTGCCTTTTTTTTGTCCAGGTTGAACCATCAGCGCAGCAGAAAAAAAAAGGAGGAAAAAAAAAAAACACACTCTCACAGTCATTGAGTAAAAATTAAAAATTGTGGGCAGAAAGAGTGCAAAGAAAACACGGTAAGACCTATAGCTGGCTCTAAAAGAGTACAGGACGACCACAAAGAGACCTGGCAGGAGGAGGAGGGCTTTTGATTAAACAGAATAAGACAGCAGAAGAAGAAGAAGAAACAAACTGGTTTCCTTACCTTGTTTAGGACTATCCAAGGTAGTATCATGCCATGCTTCGATAATGAGTGAGAAGTCACCCTGTGGATGAAGACAAAGAGACAATGTTGACAAAGTGCACATAAGAATGGCGGCAGTTCGCGCTACAAAGATTAACGTTACTTTTTTTTTTGTTTGTTTACTTCAATCATTCTTTACCTTTAAACCCCCCCCCCCCCCCCCCCCCCCCCCCACCCCCCCCCCCCCCAGGCCTTCAACAAACCCATGCCAAGTCCTCATGCTCAGTGCTATCAGCTCAAGGTCTTCTTATGTCTTCCAAATGCTCTTCATGTCTGCCCCGCAGTTTTATTCAACATATGTTCCAACAACCAACAAATCTTCAGACTTTCATACATGCCTGCTTGCGTAGAATAGGAGGATTGAAGTGGAGTGGCAAGATGACTAACGTGCAACTGATAACTCTGCTTCAAAGATGCCCCAACACATGAGGAACAGAACAAGCACACGTGACCGCCACCAGTACCATTCCTGGACAAAGCTCTACGGAGATACCAACAGCCTCGAGCTGACCACTGATTTCTTTGAATGTATTCAAGTCGACGTCTGAAAGTGAACGAAGAAGTACTGTATCAAGAACCACACAAGTGCCAGTGGAACAAGAGATGAGAAGAAGATGCTGGAGATGAATAGGACACACACAAAGGGAAAAAAAATTTGTTGATAGCAATACCAGACACCTTTGTATAAATTTTTTTAAAAATATTTATATAAGGTCCTACTCAAATGTCACTGTCGTGTGAAATTCTAATCCACATTTATAAATTAAAAAGTAAATGTAAAGCCTAACAAATAACTTCAATAAAAGGAAAGAAGAATGGTAAAGAACAGTGCTGTCACAATGACTGTACTCGAAATCCCCCTTGTTTTCTCCTTCGTCTGCAAATTGTAACGTTTCACGTTGAGATAAAAGCCTACTGCTTCAATACCCGCTTTCTACGATAAAACGTGTACTGCCTTTCTAAGAAAAACCTTGAGATACGCAAGCTGACCTATATTTAATATTCCATTCATGTCATTTTATACACTAAGTTACCATAAACGAAAGACAGATGGACTAAGGATAGAAAGAAAGGGAGGGGCTGAAAGCCGGAACGCAGGCAATACTACCACAGTCTCGCGATACACAATTAATGCCACCCCTAACACGCGTGTAAGGCCACAAGCACTAGCTTTTTTCAAATCGACAGTGATAAAAAACACTACCCATACGAGAGTTAGGTTTTAAAAAACTTACAAAACGCTTATTAGGAAACATGACATTATACTGGATTACGTTTGAAAACATTACAGTACCCAGACACCACATCGATCGAAGTGAACGGGAGGTAGAAGAAAATACATATTTTGAACGCAGCCCCTTAGCCCCATTAAATTTATATATTTGGGTTCCTTAGGACTTGCTGACAAAGAATATGTTAACCGTTACGCAAATAGTCTAGGAATTAACAAATTATAGCCAAAAGAAATAGTGAGGGATGTCAGAAAACACCAAAATCAGAATCGCTCAGTGGCAGATTTTCACCCCACCATTGTACGGGAAATAGGTCCCCATGTTACCTCCTATTTGATTGGCGGAAAGTAAATGTAAGGCTAAACACGATTAGTCGGGCTATAAATATTGATTATTTGTTGTTAGGGAAACGTGAGTAGGAGTACTTTTTTTCAAACGCTTGTGTAAACATGGCTCGATTGGTTAGACCCGCCAATATAGGCAAATTGAACCGTTAGTTCAGCACCACATTTTCAAATAAACTTACTAAAGAACCAGTGCGTTGAGCGCCAGTGCATATTTTTCTAAATAAAAGCCTGGGACATCGGCAGATCGGATTTTGTGCCTATTCATTGCCAGTCAACGTAATTCTGTATTATTTCCATGAATTGTGGGACCGTGGTCCTAAAGTTATTGAGCAGCACCTGGTCTGAGCTTTGCTGAATCTAGAGGCTGACAGCATACTCCTGGGTCCAGATAGTGACCAGTGAGGTGTCTCCAGAACACAGGGAGGCTATCGAGCAGAGGAGTCTTTTCCTGCCGCCATCACGAAAGATAAGCGTCTGTGGCCAGAGGAGCTCAACATTATGCCCCCCCCCCCTCAAAATCTGACTTTATAATAAAACAGAGGGAAAAATACAGTGTTTTAAATTGATAGGAACTGTGAACTTTTCCCCATACTATTTTCCAAGATAAACAAACACTTGAAGTCATGATGACAAATAACAACATAGCTTGAAAAAAACAAAACCAGTATTACCTCATATTACTACTACACAACTGACACACATAGGATAATATTAATAAAATATGTCACTACAAGGTTCATATTGATAAATTCTGTACATATAAATTGTAATTACAATTGATTGTGATTCCTGGTTCACTTTGTAGTTGAATCAGGACATATATATTAGTGAAAGTAATTAATACATATTTATATTTGAAACTTTACCAGTGCCTCATTTAAGATAGTCTTATAGAGTGTTAAATGTGTGTGAGTGTCACAGTGTTGTCAAGTGTGGTGGAATAAATTAAATTGTTTATCTGTCTGTTGTTGTTGTGACTTACACTTCATCATATACATACCCTAGACATTTAACGTAGTCATCACAATATTCCAGAATAATTCTGACTGAGGTATAATGTGGTAGCAAGTAAGGTTATCTGTAAAACACTACACCTATTAGATACAGATACCTTCACAGCTGATCTCAGTCAGTACACTAAGTCCCCTATAAATATTTATAACATCCCACTTTACCACAGTCACCTCAAATAAATATTAATAATTTAGAAGTCAAATTTAGTTAAGAATTATGGTGCCGCCTCAAGAAATGTAGCCAGCAGATAAAATGGGCAATTCTATAAAATTACCTTGTTGAACCATGTATTATTTTCGCTCCATATCGAGCATGCAGACACTAGCAATTGACCGCCAAAAAGGTATGTACCATCTGATTCATGTATTCTTACAGGACTGAGGTCTCTGGATGGTACACCCAGAGAGAAATAGAGGAAGTGATAGACAGACGAGATAATTGATGAGCACAAGGCAGTCTACCCAAGTAACCCCGTGTTGTTTCAATGGGTCTTTGAAAGGAGAAAGAAAGAATAAGAATACTGTTCTAGCACGTATGTCGTATGTGCTGACTAGTATGTGGTGGTGTATGGGGTAGGCAATCTCTTCACGTCAAAGAAATGGCTACAGAAACAACTGCTGCAAGAGTATATGAATACTTCGGAGCTGGCTTCTTGGCAAGAGGGCCATCTGCTGTGGTGACTTCATGCTCATTAGGGAGCATAACCCAGAAATGATGATGATTGATGATGATGGACGATGATGGATGATGACGGTGACGGATCATGATGAATGATGATGGATGATGATGTTGGAGGATGATGATGGAGGAGGATGATGGAGGAGGAGGATGATTATGATGATGATGATGGTGTATCCAAGTACGATAAGGGCATTCGTTGACCGTTTCATTGCCTGACTTAACATAATGTTTTTGACTATTGACAAACGACACTTGTGAAGTGATGGCATCTGCTGTTTTTAATTGTGCGACACGGGAAGTGATGGCATTTGTTGTTCTAGTGTGCAACATGTGAACTGATGGCATTTGTTGTTCTTATGTGCGGCATGTGAAGTGATGGCATTTGTTGTTCTTATGTGGGACATGTGAAATGATGGCATTTGTAGTTCTAGTGTGCGACATGTGAACTGATGGCATTTGTTGTTCTGGTGTGCAACATGTGAATGATGTCATTTGTTGTTCTGGTGTGCGACATGTGCACTGATGGCATTTCTTGTTCTAGTGTGCGATATGTGAAGTGATGGCATTTGTTGTTCTGGTGTGCGACATGTTAACTGATGGCATTTGTTGTTCTAGTGTGCGACATGTGCACTGATGGCATTTGTTGTTCTAGTGTGCGACATGTGAAGTGATGGCATTGTTGTTCTAGTGTGCGACATGTGAACTGATGGCATTTGCTGTTCTAGTGTGCAACATGTGAAGTGATGGCATTTATTGTTATTATGTGTGTGACATGTGAAGTGATCACGCTGTTCTTGTGTGTATGCCATGCGAAGTGATGACGCTATTTTTATGTGTGACATGTGAAGTGATAACATTTGCAGTGACGAAGTTTGTTGTTCTTATGTCTGACACGTGAAGTGATGCCATTCGCTGTTTTATGTGTGTGTGTGCTGTGAAGACGCGTAGCCAGTAGTCAATGGCGACTAGGTCAAGTTATGGGCACAATATCGATGAGTTCGCGACAGCTGTTTTTATTTTTATTTTTAAGCTAACGTTCAACTATATGCATAAGTAAACTGGGCTTTTGTAGTTTTTTTTTTTAATCGCTGTTATAAGGTGAATGGGAATAGTTAGATTATATTTTCCACTGTCTTAGTTTCATTGATCGCTGTTAAGTGAATGTACGCCGGATCGATGCTTTTTAAAAAAAAAATTTAAGTCGAGGAGGACACTGGATAAATTTTATGAGAAAAGTGTGTTTTGACATACAGCTTTAAATGTTTACAAACTCTCTCGTGTCAATACGTCCTGTGATGGTGAATTCACATGCAGGGCATTAATAAATATCACTTCTAAGATACGGCCATATTAATTAATTCAGGCATATGGTACGAGGCGACTAATATGTGGTTGTGTATAGAGTTGGCGACCTCATCATGCAAGACCAACTGCCACAGAAGACCTATACTGTATAAAGAAATGAATGCTTGGTGCAGGTTTCCTGCAAGGGCACCATTTTCGGTGGTGGTCCCATGCTCCGTAAAGGGCACAAAGGGAAATGATGAGGATGATGAGGATGATGATGATGATGATGATGATATTAATTACTAGCTTTAATTACCCGGTGTTCAAGCTGGGGAGGGGGGCGAAGGGAAAGTATTGTGTGGCCTTGCTGCTAGGGGATTTTATTAAGGGCATTCTGGGGCACGTTTCGTGAGAGAGGACGGCGAAGGCATGGCATGGATTAGCAATCCTTTCACGAAATTGTGTGCTGTTTAAAAAGCAAAACAAGACAAACAAAAACCAAATTTCCTTACACAGCTTTGACAGAAAAAGTGAAGGAGATGCAAGTAGGATCTGAGTTCATGGATTCTCGGGAGAAAGATAAGGACCAAAAAGAGGATAATAAGCGCTACCTAGCTGCACGCCTGATTGTGAGAGCTAGAGAAAGACGTTTAAAGCTCGGAGAATGAAACCTCGCCATCACGAAAAGTATCTCCCACTCCTGCAAGTACCACTCCCTAGCTGAGACACGCGTGACTGATAACAGCTTTTCCAGGAGTAGGTCGACTGGGCACTTTATTGGTACTTTCTTCACCCCTCTTTCTATTTTTATTCTTACGTCTCCTTTCCCTCTTGTCATCATGAAAATATCCCCCACCCTTCCAAATATCACTCCCAAGCTCAGACACGCCTGGCTGATAACAGCCTTTCCAGGAGTTGGTCCATTGGACACTTTGAGTACTTTCTTCCCATCTGTTTCTATTATTTTATACTTATGTCTCTCCTCCCTCCCCTCACGATCCTTGTCATTCTCTGCAGCCAGTGTTCCCTGCTCTTCCTTCTTATTACATTAGCTGGCTTGCTGTACCTCCTCACGGGTCGTACTCTCATCACAGTGACCCTGCTATTGCTTGTTCCTCTTCTGGTATCAGCTTTTTTCTTTCTTCATCTCCTGACCCGCCGTCTGTCAAGTTCAAAGCATCCCCCCCCCGCCCTTTCCTCCTTGATTCTTTCAAATGTCCGCCTGTCTCCTTTTTTTTCGTTTAATTCTGTTAGCTGGGTGGATTTCTCCTTTGGCGTCTACGATTTACTACGAGTTTAACGTTGAAGTGGTCAACCTTACTATACACAAGAGTGGAACTCACAACCTATAAACCACCACTACTATATTTGAAAAATTGCCAAGGGCAAGGTCAAACTTACCGCTAAAAATTGGACAAAATAATTTGAATTTTCCACTATTACAGTTAAAAATCTATAAATAAATTCCATGCTTGACCTTGGTCTCAAGGCCATCTTCAAATCAAACCACTAACATTTAAAATAAAGAATTTGATTTTTCTAACGCCAAGCGTAAAAATACCACACCCCCCTTCCCCAAACACACACGCACACGCTCGACCCTTCCCAATATTTATGACGAAAGCCGTAAAGCTTGGAACGAACAACTTGTTACCTCGTTTTATAGGGGAGAGAGAACATGGATTAAAATGGAAATCAAGCCTAACTTGTGCGTTTGAAAAGAAACTTAGATAATTTATTTCTGTATAAATAACAGGGATGTCTTGAAGGGTAGCGATAATATTGGTTAATATATATATACATCATAAAATTTTCCCGTATAATATATTATCCGGCCTTAGAAAATTATTTTATTAATATTTTGGTTCAGTGAACGGAGCAAATAATTACTTAAAAATTACCCATATGAAAACGGGGACAAATAATTAAAAGAAACCTATATAGGAAGATAGAGGACAGTTGTCTGTTAAATAATCACTTTCAATATTAAAAATCGACCCACTAATAACAAAGATATTGCATAAATAAAATTAATACAGACGAACAAACACACTTCTGAACTGCTCAATTTGATAGCCTTCGGAAAAGTTAAATTTTCTTAACGCGTTTCTGATTGGTTAATTGTAGTTTAGGATGGGGCGATAAAATGAACAATCTGCCGGCATAGTGCACCATTTGAGAAAAAACTAACACACAGCCAGATTGAGAGCAGATGGAAAGCATTGATGTTGAATGCTTTCACCGTCTGGACGATAGCGGTCTGAACTGAACCATTAACCGCCAGTCAATCTTGTGATTGTGTAATTTATTCTTTACTTGCGGTAAGATAAATAAGTTTATTGATATTTCATTAGCATGTACAGGCCACACAGATAGTGCGCCATAAGTTTGGGTTGTTCGACATTGCCTATTGGAAGAGATACGACACCCAAGTAGGGATGTGCCTAAAGCAGATTTATTTGGAAAGTGAAATAAAATGTGTAAAAATGTTTGAATATTGCCATAAAATATTACGACTGTAAGTCCAGAAGCTACTAGCAGTTTTCTGCAGTGCATTAGTGTTCAAATAACACATGAAAACCTACATAGGATGTTTGCACAAAATATTTAACAGGTCACAAGAAGAACATGGTATACCCCATCTGATTCTATGGAAGAAAATCAATGCTTAAGGGGTCAGTGGCGTTGCAGCCATATGGGAACAGTATGAAAACACTGGAAGAAAAAATGGTCACACAAAACATAGGGTTTGGTGCAATTGGTTGGCACGCGTAGCTGACCCTCCTTTTGAATGTATTATTGATAAAATTGTGGAATGATATTATAGATATGATATAAAGAGGGGAAACATAACCTTCTTATTTCAGGGTTGAATTGCCAAATTAAAAAGTGACATAACCCCTGGAAAGTCAGATCCTGTGGGCACAGAGAGAGCTTCTTATATAACTGCAAGCTTCCTGCCACATCAGCATCCAGGGGAACTCTGAAATACTTGTTGTTATTGAAGATTCTCAAGCCACCACCACAGACAGGCTTTTAAGATAAGTCCATTAGAATTGGCACTTGAGGACTCATCCTTATCATTCCACACAAATACAAGAAATTAAAGGGGGGGGAGAGCATGATGAAACACACAAACCCTCAAATCAGTGACAGAATTCTTATCCAGTGTTAACATATTCCAGTAGGGAGTACAAACCTAGTGATATTTTAGGCTTATCATTTTTTGGACAGGATGTCCACCCTATTTATTTAAAACTTGTAAATAAAGAAACATTTCTTTTGAGTTAAAAATTCCTGTTCCAGAAAATTGAGGTTCAGGAATATTAAAAATTGTAAAATAATTATATAAATTTACACCCAGTCTTACTTAATTCAATTATATTGAGTTACAGTTGTGTTTGTTTTATTGACACATCACTATACCTACATTACCCTAGACACGTAGCCATATAACATACCCAGAAAATATTTCCCAGAGTGAGATCTCAGAGAGGTAGCGGATAGGTACCCTGAGAATACAACATCATCAACAATTAGACTCAGGGACTTATACAGCTTGACCTCAGACTGTGTACACTTAGTTGAGTAACACCAATAACCTCTCATATTACCAAAGGCAACACAAATATTTTGTCTCGGAAAAATGTGAAGAATCCCACAGATAGCTAAGACAGCTGTCGAATAATGCGTGAGAAAAGCTAATGAACAAATAAATATAATCATACAAATAGGAAGAACACATTTAACCTTCACTGGACACGTGATGAGAAGATGAGCACTCAAAAACATCGCGACCACAGGAAAGAGAGGAAAAGAATACACGAAAGAGTAGAAAAAAAGTATAATACATAGCTTGAGATCAACAAGAAAACTCGTGAAGAACAGTTTAAAAACCCGCGACATGTGGAGTGACATGATCGTTTACGCCTGAAGGCACGGCGTCTGACTAGACTTGAACGTTTCGTTATAACTGTAAACATCCTTTGTGGGGAAATCACAGACAACAGACAACTGCCAGGAGCTCAATATACAAGTTCTCATTGCAGCAGCTTTATGCATCAAAATTTATGTTGAGAAAGTCCCATTTCAAAAGTTCACTGTTTTTAAAGGTCACCAGAAGTAAAACTACTTTGTCTGTTCGAAAATTATGGTCTTATTATAATTATCGCCTGCTTGTTCTTGAAGGCCTATACTCTTTTGGGAGATAACTGGTATTGTTTGATTGATAATTATCGCCTCGTGTAGTTCCTTGGGGGGCTTCTGAAGAGACAATATTCTTCTTCCTCGTTCGCCCTGAAAAGGACGTTGGTTGCGTTGTGTCACCGTTTACAGCGGTTCTGCGATATTTGCGCCTTTCGACCGACACATCCAACTTCCGCACGGCATTTTTTGGGACCGGGTTTGCCTTATCTCTTCGATCCCTACTCTCTCGGCCAGACTGCAGTGATGCAGCCTGTTTCCAGGACCACCACTTGGAGGTGGAGTTGCGTCTTGATCAGCTCTGGTTCGCTGACCCTGACGTAAGCAGTCAAGCTGTGAGTCGCTGACTGCATTCATCTATTTTGCTGCGTCTTCGGTTCCTGAAGAAACAATGAAAGAACAGCACTACTAAACCGGCAGGCATGTCGTACAAGACGACTAATATGAGGTTGAACATGGGGCGGGGGGGGGGCTGGCACTCCTGTCGTGTATAACAAACTGCGACATAAACCACCACTGCATGTGATTGTGAATGCAGGCTTCCTGCAAGAGGACCAGTTGTAGTGGCGGATCCATGTTATGTAAGAAGCGCAAAGGCAAAAATTTAATGATGATTGTAATCATCAATTGAAAAAAAAATGATGATGATGATTGTAATCATCAATTGAAAAAAAATTATGATGATGATGGTAATCATCAATTGAAAAAAAATTATGATGATGATTGTAATCATCAAATGAAAAAAATAATTTTGATGATGATTGTAATCATCAATTGATAAAGAAAATTATGATGATGATTGTAATCATCAATTGAAAAAAAAAATCACCAAATAATGGCATCATCTTCAGACGGGGATAATTCCTAGCCTGGTAATTGGCTTTTCATTGTTGGCGTAACTTTACACGCCACGCCGTCGCTAACTGCGCCAGTTCCAGTTCAAAGAAGGAGCCTCACCTTCTATTCATACCCAGTACAAGCAGTCCCCATGGAGACTACTGAATTTAAATTGGGGGAAAAAAAAAAGGAATAATCTCCCAGGCTTGAATTAATGAGGTCACGTCATGTCACAACTCCTGGCATACGAATTAAGTTAAGCTCTTGAAAAATAACTATGCATTTTATAATTCTGATAAATTAGCCGTAATTAAGAAGCCCATGAGAGACACCCACAAGGTAACGAGTTATAGCATTAAAAAAAAATTCATGGGACACTTAGAGGTAACTGTGTTTCACAGTCATCAGTTTATTTCATTAGTTTTCTAATTACATCTAAGAACATTACTTATTTTCACTGCCGCTTGAAAGTAACCAATGTATCGTCATCATCAGAATCGTCATGTTCTTTTTTATGCAGTATGGAGGCCGTCAGTACAGCTGGACTGTTAGCAGGAAGCACGCGCCTAGCATTCACATGCTACTGCAGGGATGGTTTTTATGGCCTTTTGTTTTACATCAAAGAAAGATAGCGAGAGAGCCAGCAAGACAGCGAGAGAGCCAGCAAGACAGCGAGAGAGCCAGAAAGAGAGAAAGCGAGAGTGCCAAAAAGAGAAAGATAGCGAACATTCCAGAAAGAAAGACAGCTAGAGAGCCAAAAAGAGAGAAAGACAGCGAGAGAGCCAGAATGAAAGACAGCGAAAAAGCCAGAAAGAGGGAAAGACAGTGAAAGAGCCAGAAAGAAAGACAGTGAAAGAGCCAGAAAGAAAGACAGTGAAAGAGCCAGAAAGAAAGACAGTGAAAGAGCCAGAAAGAAAGACAGTGAAAGAGCCAGAAAGAAAGACAGTGAAAGAGCCAGAAAGAAAGACAGCTAGAGAGCCAGAAAGAGAGATAGACAGCTAGAGAGCCAGAAGAGAGAAAGACAGTGAGAGCCAAAAAGAAAGACAACAAGAGAGCCAAAAAGAAAGACAACAAGAGAGCCAAAAAGACAGCGAGAGAGCCAAAAAGAATGAAAGACAACTAGACAGTGTACTCGCGTGCGAGTGTGTAAAGATGTGACTGAGGCAGCAACAAACAAGTAGAACGAACACCTGTTACAATTTAAGTATACCACTATCACGTATCACGTGACTGATAGAATACATTACATCTAGAGCCGTTACCGACAGTATTACTCCACATAATATTGAGAACGATGATACACTATATATGATAATGACTGCTGGAAGGTACAACTTTACCTAATGTGACTACTGGTGGTATAACTTTATCTAATACTGGTAATGACGGTATTAACTTTACATTACACGCCAGTGTCCGGTATAATTTCAGATAACCCTGCAACTTAACTGCGTATGCCTCGATGATAACGTTACTTATAAGGATAACTGTGCTCGATACGCGTATATAAAATTAAGAAAACCTACTTAGTGCAATCATTATTTTCATTTCTTTTTTTCGGTCCCCGTGAATCAAGGGAGCGGCGATCATTGCAGCTGGCCCCCGTGGTTTATGTAGCTATTCGTTTTACGTGATGAGGTTTTCAGGTCCAATTGCATTAAAGTAGGGTAAACGTTCTATTTTAAGAGATATTTACACATGTGGTTTTACGCCACCACCCCACCTCGTTTTTTAGTATACCATGTGTGTGAGAAAGCTCTCAGAGTAAAATAAGTTGCACCAACAGCGGCAGTTATGACGTAAATATAATGTCTGGGAGACAAGCGACAGATAATAAGATACACTACACCAAAGGTGGCTGTTATAACGTAAATACAATGGCTCGGAGACTGGGCGACAGACAGTAAATATACTACATCAAAGGTGGTTGTTATGACTGAATGTAATGGCTGGGAGAAAGAGCAACAGATAAGAGTAATATACTACACCAAAAATGTTAAATACGCCAAAAATGTACTGGCCGAGATACCGATTTCTCTGTTACAAGGTTCAGACAATAGTGCTGAAAGTGAAAAAAAAACAAAAAAAAACAAACAAAAAAACTATAAAACAGATGTTTGACTGCCCCTGATGAAGACGTGGTTGAAAACGTTGGCCATTTCTTTGTCAAATGTGCTAGAAAGTCATGTGTCACTTATTTTCGCTGACGCCACAGATTGTCAGAACAGGCAAAATTTGCAGGCAGGACGACGATAGAGAGAAGAATACTGGACACTTCAGCAACAGGACATTGAGAGAAAGCCAACAACGGACCTGATAAACAGCAATACATACCAGAGAAGTGTGAAGACATGATCGCCTACTCCAACCGGCATCGCTACTGAAGTATTCTATGTAACTATCTATCTCGCTCCCAGCAATGTCTATCAGCTCTAGTCAAGAAATTAGCTTTATATTCAACGAGACATTTATCCGAACATCGTCATTTTTAGCCGGACAACCACCGGAGGTCCCAACCTTTTCAAGAACGCACGGATGAGGATATTTGACCAGGATAACAAAACAGAGCGAGATAGAGAGAATTATTATGAGAAAATAAAGGTAAAATAAAAATTGAATCCCATAGTCTATGCAGTATTGAAAGGGGGAGAGGAGGAAGGAATACTGTTAGAGGCTTCAATATACAACATCCAACATTATAAGGCAACATCCAACATCATAAGGCAACATCCAACATTATAAGGCAACATCCAACATTATAAGGCAACATACAACATTATAAGGCAACATCCAACCTTATAAGGCAACATCCAACCTTATAAGGCAACATCCAACCTTATAAGGCAACATCCAACATCATAAGGCAACATCCAACCTTATAAGGCAACATCCAACCTTATAAGGCAACATCCAACATTATAAGGCAACATCCAACATTATAAGGCAACATCCAACATACAACCTTATAAGGCAACATCCAACCTTATAAGGCAACATCCAACCTTATAAGGCAACATCCAACATCCAACATTATAAGACAACATCCAACCTTATAAGGCAACATCCAACCTTATAAGGCAACATCCAACCTTATAAGGCAACATCCAACATCCAACATTATAAGGCAACATCCAACCTTATAAGGCAACATCCAACATTATAAGGCAACATCCAGTCTTATAAGACAACATTCAACATTATAAGGCAACATACAACCTTATAAGGCAACATCCAACATTATAAGGCAACATCCAACATTATACGGCAACATCCAACATTATAAGGCAACATCCAACATCCAACCTTATAAGGCAACATCCAACCTTATAAGGCAACATCCAACCTTATAAGGCAACATCCAACATTATAAGGCAACATCCAACATTATAAGGCAACATCCAACCTTATAAGGCAACATCCAACATTATAAGGTAACATCCAACATTATAAGGCAACATCCAACATTATAAGGCAACATCCAACATTATAAGGCAACATACAACATTATAAGGCAACATCCAACCTTATAAGGCAACATCCAACCTTATAAGGCAACATCCAACCTTATAAGGCAACATCCAACCTTATAAGGTAGGAATGACCAGTTCCCGTCCTCGCTGCATTTGCCTTCCCTAACGAAAAAACAGTCTTTCTTTTCTTCTCGCGGCAAAGTTTACCAGGTTCCAGGATCGAAACCTGTTAGCGTCACGCTCCAGTGTACCCAGCTGTAAATGGGTATCTCAATCTGCTCGAGTTAGGGAAGGTAAAGGCAGCTAGAAATGAAACTGGTCACCCCACCTGATAAAAAGCTGGACCTAGTTATGATGAAGTCTCTAACACTTCACTCCAGCACGGCAGTAGCTGCTATAATACTACCTTTACCTTTAAAAAAAACCTACTCATCTCACATTCATTTTAAAGTTTCCTCCGAGGCTATGCTGATTCCACTCTAGAGTGCGCTGGTTCTGCACTCTAGAGTGCGCTGGTTCTCCACGAGAGAGCGCTGGTTCTCCACGAGAGTGCGCTAGTTCTCCACTCTAGAGTGCGCTGGTTCTCCACTAGAGTGCGCTGGTTCTCCACTCTTGAGTACGCTGGTTCTCCACGAGAGTGCGATGGTTCTCCACTCTAGAGTGCGCTGGTTCTCCACTAGAGTGCGCTGGTTCTCCACGAGAGTGCGATGGTTCTCCACTAGAGTGCGCTGGTTCTCCACGAGAGTGCGCTGGTTCTCCACTAGAGTGCGCTGGTTCTCCACTAGAGTGCGCTGGTTCTCCACGAGAGTGCGATGGTTCTCCACTAGAGTGCGCTGGTTCTCCACTAGAGTGCGCTGGTTCTCCACGAGAGTGCGCTGGTTCTCCACGAGAGTGCGCTGGTTCTCCACGAGAGTGCGATGGTTCTCCACTAGAGTGCGCTGGTTCTCCACGAGAGTGCGCTGGTTCTCCACTCTAGAGTGCGCTGGTTCTCGACTATAGAGTGCGCTGGTCGAGTGCTAACTCGTTAACATACACAACACTTCCATCAATTAAACCGGCTTCCTCGCGCTTATCGCTACCCCAGTAAGCAGCCAGATGCATGAGGGGGGAAAAAAGTTAAAAATTATACTAGTATAAACATGAGGATTTAACAGTTACTGTATAATTGAAAGCTGAGACAGAGCGAAAAAAAGTGCGACAGCAGACAACAACTTGGAAGACACAACAAGTACTTTTACCGCACGCATAACAACCGACGCTGTAAACAGTACTCACACCTTTACATGCAAATCGTACAAAATGTTCGGGTGTGCATTTCCACTTTCTACCTCACCCCTATCAGATCGCATTCTTCTAAAAATAACTTTGCTCACCTGAGCTGTGACGTACGCGAGAGAAAGAGAGAGAGAGAGAGAGAGAGAGAGAGAGAGAGAGAGAGAGAGAGAGAGAGAGAGAGAATAGTAAAACGAGCTGAGCGTCTGTTTGGAATACGTCGTATGCGATACGTTCTTCTCTATTTCACCCCCCTCTCGTTTTTATTTTAGCGAATGCCTAACACTATCATCTGTTTCCCATTAGGCGCAGGAATTAGGTGGAAAGGAAAAAATAGTTCGTTTTATTTCACTTCTCATTCAAATCCTGTTCATTGCTTCATCATTCAAGACGACAAGAAAGAAACGAAAGATGGTTTTTGAGGATGGGTATTAGTTGTGAAAACTGGAAGCCGGCACACGACGGCTGATTAAAAATGGGAGAACGGAGGCGGAGAAGACGGTACAGGCCACTTTTGTGTTGAGTGTGGTTTTTTTTTCCCTCCTCGTGCCTACAAAGCGCAAGTCAGCCTCAAACACTCACGCCGACTTAATCGTTAAGTTACCCTGGCGCTAGGGGTGAAATGAATGGCGATTGGGGGAGGGGAGGGAAGAGAGAGAGAGAAGAAAGGCACACAATAACCTTGACCTTAGGCACATTATATGGTTTCTGGGTACTTCAAGGGGGTAGACAAACACTGTTGCTTCCCCCTACCTCCCGCCTCATTGTAAAAGAGAAGGGAGTAGCGAGGGAGGAGGGGGGGGGGGTGGCCTATAATGAAATAGGGTTACCTCCCTTATGTTACATAAAGTGCCGCTCTTCCATTTAGCGAATTCTGGAATGTATTCATACAATAAAGTAGGAACAAAAAAAAAGCTCTCTTTCCTTCCACGCCCCGCCCCACCCTTTCTTTTTCTGCTCACCTCCGCATGACCTCAATTCACGGCCACTTTTTTTTCTGCCTTTCCGCTGCCACTTATTTTAAAAAAAAAATTCTTCAAACTTTTTTTCCCTGTGTGTTTAGAAATGGTTTAACAGCACTGCCTGCGGTGAGAGACGCTGTGGTGGATTGACTTTGTGAAAGCTTGGGCAATTAAAAACACAAAGACTGCCTAATCTGTTGTTCTACCACGGGACACTTTTTAAGTAATAACAAACTTTATTTCAGCATCGCTCAACAAGCTTAACTTAAGACGAAAAACTAAAAATGTTGGGTACATTTTGACCAAGAGAATAAAACCGAAACGAAATACCAAATATTTCCTGTCATTTCGGCCGGTTATCTAACAATAGATTGGTGTCTTGATAAAAGATATGCACGTTTTTTGACTGGAAAAAGGTTCAATTTATATTTCAAAGTTTCCCGTTGTCTGGCGCACGTTAGCGGAATGATTAAGAGCCTGAAAGCAGACATGACAGAACGAGAAGTTAACTTGACAACAGAAATGACAGAACGAGAAGTTAACCTGAAAACAGAAATGTCACAACGAGAAGTTAACCTGAAAACAGAAATGACAGAACGAGAAGTTAACTTGACAACAGACATGACAGAACGAGTAGTAAACCTGAAAAAAGAAATGACAGAACGAGAAGTTAACCTGAAAACAGAAATGACAGAACGAGAAGTTAACCTGAAAACAGAAATGTCACAACGAGAAGTTAACCTGAAAACAGAAATGTCACAACGAGAAGTTAACCTGAAAACAGAAATGACAGAACGAGAAGTTAATCTGAAAACAGAAATGACAGAACGAGGCATTAAGATCTTTACCTGATGAACTATTTGGGCAATTATTAAGAGTGACATCACTAAATTAAGATGCTGGCTATGGACTAGACAAGCACTGAAGAAACCTGTTGATAGCATTACCAGGCAGTTCTGGTTATGGAATCCTCAGACTAAGGGAAGAAGAGGTACTCCGAAGAAGGCTTGGAGAAAAAAATGATGCAGAAGACATTTAAAGATCCTCAGATGATGAGACATGACAGCAGGACGACTTGTCATGTATTTTGCTGAAGGTCTATGCTCCGTTGTGTGTGTGGGGGGAGGGGGGCGGGAGGGGGGGGGGAGGTACTGACTGACTGTGGTACAGAAATTATCAGAAATATGTAAAATTTTAAATGTAATATAATACACAGAGAGCTCAAACAAGACTTCTATCACAGAGCGTATACAGTTGAAAGTTGCAATAATGGCGTCATGTTAAAGGGAGTTACGCCGCCACAGATAACTTAAGTGAAGATGACCTGGACATACACTGACCTCCGGTACAGTTTGACACGGACAAGGATCCTTGAGACAAGAGAAGACATGAAGGTCAATGAAACAATTTTAGATGGTGGGGAAGGAGGACACTGACAAAAGTGTAAGATTGACGACGGAAGAGTACAAGAGTGCGATTGGCGTCCATAGAACAGACAGACAAGAACCGACAGACAAGAACAGACAGACAAGAACAGTTATCAGCTGATGTCCAGTGCCCCGTGGTGCCCCCAAGTCCGCACAGAATATCTGGTAGTTATGTGTTGTTTCGTACGATTAGGGTTAGGATTAGGGTTAAGGTTAGGGTTAAGGTTAATCCTAACTGTAAATGCTACGAAACAACTTATAACTAAACATATTCTGTGCGGAGCAACAAAGCACGAGTAATAGGAAATTGCCGAATACGGCTACTACTCCCCAGGCATGTCGTAGCAGGCGACTAATACGAAGTTGTACAAGGGGCTGGAAACCTCAGCATGCAACACGAACTGTTAAAGACGCCATCACTGCACAAACACATTAATGCTTTGATACCAGCTATGTGGTAGCTCTATAAGGAGTGAAAAGAGGAGAAGAAGAAATGAGAAGAAGAAGAAAGGAGAAGAAGAAGAAAGGAGAAGAAAAGAGAGAAGAAGAAGAAATGAGAGATGAAGAAGATAAATGAAGAAGAGGAAGAGGAAGGGGAAGAAGTAGAAGAAACGATAAGGTCCTGATTACGTCTCAATAACAAAACTTCATAATATAAAATTGTACTTATGTCAATACCTAACTATTTCAATGGCTCACCTATCCTTATTTCTAATCTATATCGCTGAATAATATCTCTACATCTTTTAGATACTTACGCATAAACGGACTGTAATCCAATTCGAAAAAATCCACAATGATAAATCCCACACAAGTGAACTCTGAACATCCACACACGTGAACTCTGAACATCCACACAAGTGAACTCTGAACATCCACACACGAAATTAAATAATCCAGTAGAAATAAAACAACCTTCAACCCCTTCGGGCCCTTATCTCTTGCCCCGTCACAAATGTAAGCTATAATAATTCTTTACACCAATATACAATGGGCTGAGTTTATAAAGGCTAACAAGATAGCGTATACACAACAATTTGTTTACTATATCTATAAATATAATAATAATAATAATAAATTTGTTTTAATTACCGCTAATCAGCTTTAGATACTTACTTCCCCAAAAATGGAGTAACAAACTTACCGGCCATGAAAATCCCTTGACAGGGAAGTAGAATGTGTTCTGACGAGATCCCTTTACCGGCAAACCCGAGAGAACTGAGAAGTCCATAGAGTTGTCTCCAAGTACAGGTGACGTATAGTTGGCAAAAGTGCATCTTGGCTGCGGGTTGACAGCGATGTCTGCTTGGTAATGTGCCAGGCACACTTTGAAGAAAGTCCGGCACGGGGCCGAGCAAATACCGTTCTGACGGTAACCGTTGCAACATGTGCCATTGCTGGTTAGTCCAAGGTCGTTCTGGAATGATCTTATTTGAAGCTCGAATACTCCTGAAGATGCGGCCTGATAATGTGGATGTTGTGGTAGTGCAGTATGTGGCCAAGTTATTGTGAAATACAGCGATTTTCAGTAGTAGTTTCAGTCGCAACAATGAAACACCAATCGACGAATATCCGTTAGGAGTCCATCAGTATCAGAGGTAACAAGAAGTGACGCCAGACATGTCAGAACGTCATTATCAATGGTGATGTTGCAGAGGCCAGACCAGGCGCGTGCGAAGACCATGGCAGGATTGGATGAACCGAAGAAATGGGGATCAAAGAATAAAATAAAATTGTATTAGTAGGTGTATGGAAACGCTTTCAGTCCTTCCTTCCTCTCTCTCTCTCTCTCTCTCTCTCTCTCTCTCTCTCTCTCTCTCTCTCTCTCTCTCTCTCTCTCTCTCTCTCTCTCTCTCTCTGTCTCTCTCTCTCAAAATAAACATTAATAAAAAAAAACACACACAGAAGACAATGTAACAAGACATAACGCTGAGACAATGAAGAAAGACAAGAAACACAATGAGATATCACAACGGTATCTAGCACTGTGATGAACTGTTGGCCTGTTAATCTAAGCTCAAAGAACATGCTGTCCCTACAGTGTGAACTGTTGACAGAATAATCTATGGGAACACATATCTGACAGATAAGAATGGTTATTTTTTTATTTTATTTCGTTTCTTTCCTCTGTTATGTTTGCATTAACCCATTTCCTCTGGGAAAACCAAGCCGTATCAACTTCTGATAGAATATTCAAGCGGCTACGTGTATGACCACTTACGGATTCTATAAACTACCGACATTGTTACCTCTCTCTCTCTCACACACTCTCTCCCTCTTCTCTCTCTCTCTCGGAGATTACTTAATATATTGTAGGCTACATGAATACCTAGACGACACGACACTGTCCAAGGTTGTTCTTAATCCAAGACCAAATGTAAAAATGGTCACGTGTAGTTCCCGGGAAATCTCTCATGAGATTATGAAAGAACAGGAAGACTGTTCCCTCGGGCCTGGTATATGAGGCGACTAAGTATGAGGTTGTGTATGGTGTGCTGGCAAACTCATCATGTAAAACAGATTGCTAAAAAACCACCACTGGAAGAGTACATGCATTTTTTGTCACAGGATTCATGCAATAGTGTCAGCTGCGTTGTTGTTTCCATTCTCAATAAGGAGGAAAAAAAAATGAACCTGATGATGATGTGTTAGAAAGTGTTTAATAACATCCAATTTTATCTCCCTTTCTTTCAGTAGTAAACGCGTGTTCAGAAAGGCTCAGTCGAACCAAAAAAGTGGGAGCCCCGAGGTTGTGGTTAGGTAAGTGAGAGATAGGCGGGTAGAGTAGATCAATATACGCACGACAATTTGCACGTGCGACACTCTACACTCAACTACCAACCGCTGTATTTTCAATTCTGCACTGCTTTGTTTTGTTTTTGTTTCCCTTAAAGCACAGCACTGCCTTGAAGGCTTACACATACGAGAACACAGTCAAACTTCACAAGCAATAATACAGGGAGGTGCTAAAGATAATTATGAATATTTAAGTGAGTAAAGTATTAATTGTAAGTTCTTGCTATGTGTAGGCCAACACACAAGCGCTTGTGCTAATCACAACACAGAACGTAACACACTGTTGTTTTAACCCAGGCACATATAAAGCTTGTCCCGTGTAGTCCTCATGGGTCTCTGCTAATACCAAGAACAGGACTGCTGTTCTATCAGGTATGTCGTAAGATGCGACTAATATACAAGGTTGTGTATGAAACTGGCAACACCATCGTGTAACACAAATTATTACAGAAACCACTGGTGCAATAACATGCGAATGCTTCTTGCAGGATTACAGCCATGGGGCAAGTTACACAGGTGGTACTGTGCTCCGTAAGATCGCACAAGTAAAATTAATAAGTTATGATGATGATGATTTATAAATCTTAGTTATAGCTCAGTTGGGCATCTCTGCTCCAAGTTGGCAGGGCCGTGGAAGAGATCTTGGAGGGATTTATTATTACTTCCTTTTCCGCACCTTATGGAGCATAGAGCCCTAACTACAGCCGACCCCTCTGCCTGAAGCCTGCGTCACAGCACACGCTCCCGCAACTGTAGTTTATGCATCATTTTCTTTTACATGCTGAGGTTGCCATCCAAATGCACATCCTCATATTAGTACCCTTTTACGACACGTCCAATGTAACAGTAGCCCTATTCTTTCTTTGTCTCCTCAACCCCCCCCAATCCCCCCGGAACAACGCAGGGCGGAAGGAACTGATACCTAGCTGTAAACACTAAAACGAAAACATGCTGATGCAATTACGGGTCACAAGCATACTCTACATAAAATGCACAACACTGGCATCCAAACAAAGAGCGGAACTATATACACTTACTTACTTAGTCGTTCCCCTTCTACCGTGAGGTGTAGAGGTTTAGATGAGAGAGCGCCAGACTATCCTATCGGCCGTTTTCCTTCTGGCCTGGTTCCATTAGACTATATACACTAAAACTGAAATGCTCTATAGAGGTTGGAATAATGAAAGCCCGGATAGCATCTTCAGCAACACTGTACCTGACTGTCTTACAGGCCGTTCACTGTTTAACCCCACAGGTAAGGAGGAAATGCCGGGTGAGCGGAGACGTACAGGACGGTCGCTTGGGAAGCTGGAGAGTTAAGGCTGAGAAGGTGTGAGGGGAACTAAAACTAGGTAAGACTGTTGAGAGTAAAATTACAAGCACTTGCACGAACTGCCACTTACCTTTGGGAGATATGATAACAAATATACAGTCCATAAAACGGCGAACAATGCCGTTATCCGAGGACTCATGATTTCTTGTTGTTGTTTACTCCGCTGAGTTTCCCCTTGTTGTAGTCCACGTTTCCAACGTCGATACTACTCCACAACTACTCCGTCTGCTGGGTTTTCACGAGCACAGTCCACTTCATGGAGCGCGCCACACAACACCCTCCGCGATCGCTCGCGAGACCTCGCTCGCTGGCCCCGCCTTCTCACCGTGACACGGCGCCTGATTGACAGTGGTGGCTGCTGGGGGGAAGGGGGGGAATTAAAATTTAAAAAAATGCTGCCTAGATCTCTACTCAGCCAGAACGACAAGCGCGTGGCACGTGGACTACTCTTTCACCTCTCTCAAAGTCTGTGCCGTCTCTTATGGGTACGCGGAAGGTGTCGTATGCACTAAGTCGCTGTGTTTCTCTGGAGGGCTGGAGCTGATTGTTTCTCTTTCCACCTCGTCTTTTGTCTTTATCTTTATAATAGTGTCTTTAGAATGTCATAGGGAATATTTGTAACAATTATAACCTGCATACTGGTTGCATTTTTCAAGCCAATCCATTATTGCTCATTCCGTCAGTAATTCTGTGTGTAAGCCTGTTAAAGAAAGACCCAAACTTATACAACTGTAAAACTATCAATTTTTTTAAATCTTCGGTAAAAGTGACATTTATATTCTGAAAACTGCCAAAAACAAAAAAACACTTAAAAAAAAAAAACCACACAAAAATAAAAGCAAGGTACTCAGATATCTGCACTATTTTTTTTTTTTAAAACAGCTGTGGAAAAAACTAGATAAGTCAAGGGAAACAAACACTGAAATATTTTAAAAGGTAAATCAATGAAATGTCAATCCGCAGGCACAGTTTATCACCCTTACATTTTCTTATATTTGACGCAAGTCACAGAAATATGAAACATTGTGCCCAATATACAAATATAACTAGTTCACTTATCGTTATCTTTAGCTGCCATGTCCACAACGAAGGTCGGTTGCAATGGATCTCCAATGTCTTTTTCTCTTGTCTTGATGGTGCACTCTGATTGACTCTCCCCTGCTCAGCTCTGGATCAAGACACCAGCCCAAAGGGTCTATTATATTTGGACATACGCCCTAATATAAACGACGGACACTGCGTCTAGATTTAAAAAAAAAATGATGTTATCTTCCCACATATCGGTGTCTTCTTCTTGTACGTTTGTCTTCAACTATATTGTTCCTTATGGCCTTCAGCACGGTGTTGTGTCTTTTCATATGTCAACACATGTTTTAGCTGTCTAATTTTGTTCTCCTTATTTAATTCTCTTTAACTAGTTAACTACAAACTGTTTCATCCACAGAAACTGTGCCATCCTTAGTTTAACACTTCTGCTGGTGTACACATTCTAATTAAAAGTAGCAAGGATTCATTAACAGAGGCGGCACGTAGCAAAGTTTGGCAATGGACGTAATCCATGGGTTGCAGAAAATGGGGAAATTAGAATAATCATCAAAGGAATGATAATTTCACACGTAAATTTTCAATACGATAAAACTGTTAAGTTTATACGTAAATTATATGTAATAGATAAATATTGTCACAACAATATGAATGAAGCCGCAACAATATGAATGAAGCCATAACAAAATGAATGAAGCCATAACAATATGAATGAAGCCATAACAATATGAATGAAGCCATAACAATATGAATGAAGCCATAACAATATGAATGAAGCCATAACAATATGAATGAAGCCACAACAATATGAATGAAGCCATAACAATATGAATGAAGTTACAACAATATGAATGAAGCCATAACAATATGAATGAAGCCATAACAATATGAATGAAGCCATAACAATATGAATGAAGCCATAACAATATGAATGAAGTCACAACAATACGAATGAAGTCACAACAATATGAATGAAGCCATAACAATATGAATGAAGCCATAACAGTATGAATGAGGCTATAACAATATGAATGAAGTCACAACAATATGAATGAAGCCATAACAACATAAATGAAGCCATAAAAATATGAATGAAGCCATAACAATATGAATGAAGTCACAACAATATGAATGAAGCCATAACAATATGAATGAAGCCATAACAATATGAATGAAGCCATAACAATATGAATGAAGTCACAACAATATGAATGAAGCCATAACAATATAAATGAAGTCACAACAATATGAATGAAGTCACAACAATATGAATAAAGTCACAACAATATGAATGAAGCCATAACAATATGAATGAAGCCACAACAATATGAATGAAGCCATAACAATATGAATGAAGCCATAACAATATGAATGAAGCCACAACAATATGAATGAAGCCACAACAATATGAATGAAGCCATAACAATATGAATGAAGTCACAACAATATGAATGAAGCCATAACAATATGAATGAAGCCATAACAATATGAATGAAGTCACAACAATAGGAATGAAGTCACAACAATATGAATGAAGCCATAACAATATGAATGAAGCTACAACAATGTGAATGAAGCCACAACATTATGAATTAAGCCACAACATCAGGAATAAAGCCACAACAATATGAATGAAGCCTTAACAATATGAATAAAGCCACAACATTATGAATGAAGCCGCAACAATATGAATGAAGCCACAACAATATGAATGAAGCCATAACAAAATGAATGAAGCCATAACAATATGAATGAAGCCACAACAATATGAATGAAGCCACAACAATATGAATGAAGCCACAACAATATGAATGAAGCCACAACAATATGAATGAAGCCATAACAATATGAATGAAGTCATAACAATATGAATAAAGCCATAACAATATGAATGAAGCCATAACAATATGAATGAAGCCATAACAATATGAATGAAGAAATAACAATATGAATGAAGCCATAACAATATGAATGAAGTCACAACAATATGAATGAAGCCATGACAATATGAATGAAGCCACAACAATATGAATGAAGCCATAACAATATGAATGAAGTCACAACAATATGAATGAAGCCATAACAATATGAATGAAGCCATAACAATATGAATGATGCCATAACAATATGAATGAAGTCACAACAATATGAATGAAGCCATAACAATATAAATGAAGTCACAACAATATGAATGAAGTCACAACATTATGAATGAAGCCATAACAATATGAATGAAGCCATAACAATATGAATGAAGCCATAACAATATGAATGAAGTCACAACAATATGAATGAAGCCATAACAATATGAATGAAGCCATAACAATATTAATGAAGCCATAACAATATGAATGAAGTCACAACAATACGAATGAAGCCATAACAATATGAATGAAGCCATAACAATATGAATGAAGCCATAACAATATGAATGAAGTCACAACAATATGAATGAAGCCATAACAATATGAATGAAGCCACAACAATATGAATGAAGTCACAACAATATGAATAAAGCCATAACAATATGAATGAAGCCATAACAATATGAATGAAGCCATAACAATATGAATGAAGCCATAACAATATGAATGAAGCCATAACAATATAAATGAAGTCACAACAACATGAATGAAGGCATAACAATATGATTGAAGCCATAACAATATGAATGAAGCCATAAGTATATGAATGAAGCCATAACAATATGAATGAAGCAATAACAATATGAATGAAGACACAACAATATGAATGAAGTCACAACAATATGAATGAAGCCATAACAATATGAATGAAGCCATAACAATATGAATGAAGTCACAACAATATGAATGAAGCCATAACAATATGAATGAAGCCACAACAATATGAATGAAGTCACAACAATATGAATGAAGTCACAACAATATGAATGAAGCCATAACAATATGAATGAAGCCATAACAATATGAATGAAGCCATAACAATATGAATGAAGCCATAACAATATAAATGAAGTCACAACAACATGAATGAAGCCATAACAATATGATTGAAGCCATAACAATATGAATGAAGCCATAAGTATATGAATGAAGCCATAACAATATGAATGAAGCAATAACAATATGAATGAAGACACAACAATATGAATGAAGTCACAACAATATGAATGAAGCCATAACAATATGAATGAAGCCATAACAATATGAATGAAGTCACAACAATATGAATGAAGTCACAACAATATGAATGAAGCCATAACAATATGAATGAAGCCATAACAATATGAATGAAGCCATAACATTATGAATAAAGCCACAACAATATGAATGAAGCCATAACAATATGAATGAAGCCATAACATTATGAATGAAGTCACAACATTATGAATGAAGCCATAACAATATGAATGAAGTCATAACAATATGAATGAAGCCATAACAATATGAATGAAGCCATAACAATATAAATGAGGTCACAACAACATGAATGAAGCCATAACAATGTGAATGAAGCCATAACAATATGAATGAAGTCACAACAATATGAATGAAGCCATAACAATATGAATGAAGCCATAACAATATGAATGAAGCCACAACAATATGAATGAAGCCATATCAATATGAATGAAATCACAACAATATGAATGAAGCCATAACAATATGAATGAAGCCACAACAATATGAAAGAAGTCACAACAATATGAATGAAGTCACAACAATATGAATGAAGCCATAACAATATGAATGAAGCCATAACAATATGAATGAAGCCATAACAATATGAATGAAGCCATAACAATATAAATGAAGTCACAACAACATGAATGAAGCCATAAAAATATAAATGAAGACACAACAATATGAATGAAGTCACAACAATATGAATGAAGCCATAACAATATGAATGAAGCCATAACAATATGAAAGAATGCACAACAATATGAATGAAGTCACAACAACATGAATGAAGCCACAACAATATGAATGAAGCCATAACAATGTGAATGAAGCCATAACAATATGAATGAAGCCATAACAATATGAATGAAGCCATAACAATATAAATGAAGTCACAACGACATGAATGAAGCCATAACAATATGAATGAAGACACAACAATATGAATGAAGTCACAACAATATGAATGAAGCCATAACAATATGAATGAAGCCATAACAATATGAATGAAGTCACAACAATATGAATGAAGTCACAACAATATGAATGAAGCCATAACAATATGAATGAAGCCATAACAATATGAATGAAGCCATAACATTATGAATGAAGCCACAACAATATGAATGAAGCCATAACAATATGAATGAAGCCATAACATTATGAATGAAGTCACAACATTATGAATGAAGCCATAACAATATGAATGAAGTCACAACAATGATAATGAAGCCATAACAATATGAATAAAGCCATAACAATATGAATGAAGCCATAACAATATGAATGAAGCCATAACAATATGAATGAAGCCACAACAATATGAATGAAGCCATAACAATATGAATGAAATCACAACAATATGAATGAAGCCATAACAATATGAATGAAGCCACAGCAATATGGATAAAGTCACAACAATATGAATGAAGTCACAACAATATGAATGAAGCCATAACAATATGAATGAAGCCATAACAATATGAATGAAGCCATAACAATATGAATGAAGCCATAACAATATAAATGAAGTCACAACAACATAAATGAAGCCATAACAATATGAATGAAGACACAACAATATGAATGAAGTCACAACAATATGAATGAAGCCATAACAATATGAATGAAGCCATAACAATATGAATGAAGTCACAACAATATGAATGAAGTCACAACAATATGAATGAAGCCATAACAATATGAATGAAGCCATAACAATATGAATGAAGTCATAACATTATGAATAAAGCCACAACAATATGAATGAAGCCATAACAATATGAATGAAGCCATAACATTATGAATGAAGTCACAACATTATGAATGAAGCCATAACAATATGAATGAAGTCATAACAATATGAATGAAGCCATAACAATATGAATGAAGCCATAACAATATAAATGAGGTCACAACAATATGAATGAAGCCATAACAATGTGAATGAAGCCATAACAATATGAATGAAGTCACAACAATATGAATGAAGCCATAACAATATGAATGAAGCCATAACAATATGAATGAAGTCACAACAATATGAATGAAGCCATAACATTATGAATGAAGTCACAACATTATGAATGAAGCCATAACAATATGAATGATGTCATAACAATATGAATGAAGCCATAACAATGTGAATAAAGCCATAACAATATGAATGAAGCCATAACAATATGAATGAAGTCACAACAATATGAATGAAGTCACAACATTATGAATGAAGCCATAACAATATGAATGAAGCCATAACAATATGAATGAAGCCATAACAATATGAATGAAGTCACAACAATATGAATGAAGCCATAACAATATGAATGAAGCCATAACAATATGAATGAAGCCATAACAATATGAATGAAGCCATAACAATATGAATGAAGCCATAACAATATGAATGAGGCCACAACAATATGAATGAAGCCATAACAATATGAATGAAATCACACCAATATGAATGAAGCCATAACAATATGAATGAAGGCACAACAATATGAAAGAAGTCACAACAATATGAATGAAGTCACAACAATATGAATGAAGCCATAACAATATGAATGAAGCCATAACAATATGAATGAAGCCATAACAATATGAATGAAGCCATAACAATATAAATGAAGTCACAACAACATGAATGAAGCCATAACAATATAAATGAAGACACAACAATATGAATGAAGTCACAACAATATGAATGAAGCCATAACAATATGAATGAAGCCATAACAATATGAATGAATGCACAACAATATGAATGAAGTCACAACAATATGAATGAAGCCATAACAATATGAATGAAGCCATAACAATATGAATGAAGCCATAACAATATGAATGAAGCCATAACAATATAAATGAAGTCACAACAACATGAATGAAGCCATAACAATATGATTGAAGCCATAACAATATGAATGAAGCCATAAGTATATGAATGAAGCCATAACAATATGAATGAAGCAATAACAATATGAATGAAGACACAACAATATGAATGAAGTCACAACAATATGAATGAAGCCATAACAATATGAATGAAGCCATAACAATATGAATGAAGTCACAACAATATGAATGAAGTCACAACAATATGAATGAAGCCATAACAATATGAATGAAGCCATAACAATATGAATGAAGCCATAACATTATGAATAAAGCCACAACAATATGAATGAAGCCATAACAATATGAATGAAGCCATAACATTATGAATGAAGTCACAACATTATGAATGAAGCCATAACAATATGAATGAAGTCATAACAATATGAATGAAGCCATAACAATATGAATGAAGCCATAACAATATAAATGAGGTCACAACAATATGAATGAGGTCACAACAATATGAATGAAGCCATAACAATGTGAATGAAGCCATAACAATATGAATGAAGTCACAACAATATGAATGAAGCCATAACAATATGAATGAAGCCATAACAATATGAATGAAGTCACAACAATATGAATGAAGCCATAACATTATGAATGAAGTCGCAACATTATGAATGAAGCCATAACAATATGAATGATGTCATAACAATATGAATGAAGCCATAACAATATGAATAAAGCCATAACAATATGAATGAAGCCATAACAATATGAATGAAGTCAAAACAATATGAATGAAGTCACAACATTATGAATGAAGCCATAACAATATGAATGAAGCCATAACAATATGAATGAAGCCATAACAATATGAATGAAGTCACAACAATATGAATGAAGCCATAACAATATGAATGAAGCCATAACAATATGAATGAAGCCATAACAATATGAATGAAGCCATAACAATATGAATGAAGCCACAACAATATGAATGAAGCCATAACAATATGAATGAAATCACAACAATATGAATGAAGCCATAACAATATGAATGAAGCCACAACAATATGAAAGAAGTCACAACAATATGAATGAAGTCACAACAATATGAATGAAGCCATAACAATATGAATGAAGCCATAACAATATGAATGAAGCCATAACAATATGAATGAAGCCATAACAATATGAATGAAGTCACAACAATATGAATGAAGCCATAACATTATGAATGAAGTCGCAACATTATGAATGAAGCCATAACAATATGAATGATGTCATAACAATATGAATGAAGCCATAACAATATGAATAAAGCCATAACAATATGAATGAAGCCATAACAATATGAATGAAGTCAAAACAATATGAATGAAGTCACAACAATATGAATGAAGCCATAACAATATGAATGAAGCCATAACAATATGAATGAAGCCATAACAATATAAATGAAGTCACAACAACATGAATGAAGCCATAAAAATATAAATGAAGACACAACAATATGAATGAAGTCACAACAATATGAATGAAGCCATAACAATATGAATGAAGCCATAACAATATGAATGAATGCACAACAATATGAATGAAGTCACAACAATATGAATGAAGCCATAACAATATGAATGAAGCCATAACAATGTGAATGAAGCCATAACAATATGAATGAAGCCATAATAATATGAATGAAGCCATAACAGTATAAATGAAGTCACAACGACATGAATGAAGCCATAACAATATGAATGAAGACACAACAATATGAATGAAGTCACAACAATATGAATGAAGCCATAACAATATGAATGAAGCCATAACAATATGAATGAAGTCACAACAATATGAATGAAGTCACAACAATATGAATGAAGCCATAACAATATGAATGAAGCCATAACAATATGAATGAAGCCATAACATTATGAATGAAGCCACAAAAATATGAATGAAGCCATAACAATATGAATGAAGCCATAACATTATGAATGAAGTCACAACATTATGAATGAAGGCATAACAATATTAATGAAGCCATAACAATATGAATGAGGTCACAACAATATGAATGAAGCCATAACAATATGAATGAAGCCATAACAATATGAATGAAGCCACAACAATATGAATGAAGCCATAACAATATGAATGAAGCCACAACAATATGAATGAAGCCATAACAATATGAATGAAGTCACAACAATATGAATGAAGCCATAACATTATGAATGAAGTCACAACATTATGAATGAAGCCATAACAATATGAATGAAGTCATAACAATATGAATGAAGCCATAACAATATGAATAAAGCCATAACAATATGAATGAAGCCATAACAATATGAATGAAGTCATAACAATATGAATGAAGCCATAACAATATGAATGAAGTCACAACAATATGAATGAAGTCACAACAATATGAATGAAGCCATAACAATATGAATGAAGCCATAACAATATGAATGAAGCCATAACAATATGAATGAAGCCATAACAATATAAATGAAGTCACAACAACATGAATGAAGCCATAACAATATGATTGAAGCCATAACAATATGAATGAAGCCATAAGTATATGAATGAAGCCATAACAATATGAATGAAGTCACAACAATATGAATGAAGTCACAACAATATGAATGAAGCCATAACAATATGAATGAAGCCATAACAATATGAATGAAGCCATAACAATATGAATGAAGCCATAACAATATAAATGAAGTCACAACAACATGAATGAAGCCATAACAATATGATTGAAGCCATAACAATATGAATGAAGCCATAAGTATATGAATGAAGCCATAACAATATGAATGAAGCAATAACAATATGAATGAAAAAAAACAATATGAATGAAGTCACAACAATATGAATGAAGCCATAACAATATGAATGAAGCCATAACAATATGAATGAACTCACAACAATATGAATGAAGTCACAACAATATGAATGAAGCCATAACAATATGAATGAAGCCATAACAATATGAATGAAGCCATAACATTATGAATAAAGCCACAACAATATGAATGAAGCCATAACAATATGAATGAAGCCATAACATTATGAATGAAGTCACAACATTATGAATGAAGCCATAACAATATGAATGAAGTCATAACAATATGAATGAAGCCATAACAATATGAATGAAGCCATAACAATATAAATGAGGTCACAACAATATGAATGAAGCCATAACAATGTGAATGAAGCCATAACAATATGAATGAAGTCACAACAATATGAATGAAGCCATAACAATATGAATGAAGCCATAACAATATGAATGAAGTCACAACAATATGAATGAAGCCATAACATTATGAATGAAGTCACAACATTATGAATGAAGCCATAACAATATGAATGATGTCATAACAATATGAATGAAGCCATAACAATATGAATAAAGCCATAACAATATGAATGAAGCCATAACAATATGAATGAAGTCACAACAATATGAATGAAGTCACAACATTATGAATGAAGCCATAACAATATGAATGAAGCCATAACAATATGAATGAAGCCATAACAATATGAATGAAGTCACAACAATATGAATGAAGCCATAACAATATGAATGAAGCCATAACAATATGAATGAAGCCATAACAATATGAATGAAGCCATAACAATATGAATGAAGCCACAACAATATGAATGAAGCCATAACAATATGAATGAAATCACAACAATATGAATGAAGCCATAACAATATGAATGAAGGCACAACAATATGAAAGAAGTCACAACAATATGAATGAAGTCACAACAATATGAATGAAGCCATAACAATATGAATGAAGCCATAACAATATGAATGAAGCCATAACAATATGAATGAAGCCATAACAATATAAATGAAGTCACAACAACATGAATGAAGCCATAACAATATAAATGAAGACACAACAATATGAATGAAGTCACAACAATATGAATGAAGCCATAACAATATGAATGAAGCCATAACAATATGAATGAATGCACAACAATATGAATGAAGTCACAACAATATGAATGAAGCCATAACAATATGAATGAAGCCATAACAATATGAATGAAGCCATAACAATATGAATGAAGCCATAACAATATGAATGAAGCCATAACAATATAAATGAAGTCACAACGACATGAATGAAGCCATAACAATATGAATGAAGACACAACAATATGAATGAAGTCACAACAATATGAATGAAGCCATAACAATATGAATGAAGCCATAACAATATGAATGAAGTCACAACAATATGAATGAAGTCACAACAATATGAATGAAGCCATAACAATATGAATGAAGCCATAACAATATGAATGAAGCCATAACATTATGAATGAAGCCACAACAATATGAATGAAGCCATAACAATATGAATGAAGCCATAACATTATGAATGAAGTCACAACATTATGAATGAAGCCATAACAATATGAATGAAGTCACAACAATATGAATGAAGCCATAACAATATGAATGAAGCCATAACAATATGAATGAAGCCATAACAATATGAATGAAGCCACAACAATATGAATGAAGCCATAACAATATGAATGAAATCACAACAATATGAATGAAGCCATAACAATATGAATGAAGCCACAGCAATATGAATGAAGTCACAACAATATGAATGAAGTCACAACAATATGAATGAAGCCATAACAATATGAATGAAGCCATAACAATATGAATGAAGCCATAACAATATGAATGAAGCCATAACAATATAAATGAAGTCACAACAACATAAATGAAGCCATAACAATATGAATGAAGACACAACAATATGAATGAAGTCACAACAATATGAATGAAGTCATAACAATATGAATGAAGCCATAACAATATGAATGAAGTCACAACAATATGAATGAAGTCACAACAATATGAATGAAGCCATAACAATATGAATGAAGCCATAACAATATGAATGAAGCCATAACATTATGAATAAAGCCACAACAATATGAATGAAGCCATAACAATATGAATGAAGCCATAACATTATGAATGAAGTCACAACATTATGAATGAAGCCATAACAATATTAATGAAGCCATAACAATATGAATGAGGTCACAACAATATGAATGAAGCCATAACAATATGAATGAAGCCATAACAATATGAATGAAGCCACAACAATATGAATGAAGCCATAACAATATGAATGAAGCCACAACAATATGAATGAAGCCATAACAATATGAATGAAGCCATAACAATATGAATGAAGTCACAACAATATGAATGAAGCCATAACATTATGAATGAAGTCACAACATTATGAATGAAGCCATAACAATATGAATGAAGTCATAACAATATGAATGAAGCCATAACAATATGAATAAAGCCATAACAATATGAATGAAGCCACAACAATATGAATGAAGCCATAACAATATGAATGAAGCCATAACAATATGAATGAAGTCACAACAATATGAATGAAGCCACGACAATATGAATGAAGCCATAACAATATGAATGAAGCCATAACAATATGAATGAAGCCATAACAATATGTATAAAGTCACAACAATATGAATGAAGCCATAACATTATGAATGAAGTCACACCATTATGAATGAAGCCATAAAAATATGAATGAAGTCATAACAATATGAATGAAGCCATAAAAATATGAATGAACCATAACAATATGAATGAAGTCACAACATTATGAATGAAGCCATAACAATATGAATGAAGTCATAACAATATGAATGAAGCCATAACAATATGAATGAAGTCATAACAATATGAATGAAGCCATAACAATATGAATGAAGCCATAACAATATGAATAAAGCCATAACAATATGAATGAAGCCATAACAATATGAATGAAGCCACAACAATATGAATGAAGCCATAACAATATGAATGAAGCCACAACAATATGAATGAAGTCACAACATTATGAATGAAGCTACTGCTATTTTTACTTAGTCGTTCCTCTTCTACCCGGAGGTGTAGAGATTTGCCACAGACAGCGCCATACTATCCTATCAGCTGCCTTCTTCCTGGCCTGGTTCGAATCTAGTCCTTGGCTCTTCAGAGATTCTTTAATGTTGTCCTCCCAGCGAACTACGGGTTGTCCTGGAGATCTTGACGCCTGGCTATTGGTTTCCTATATATATTTAACTGTTATTTAAACCTGAAAAAAATATCAAAATTAGTATAGTTTAGTACTTTTAACAAGGGGCGCATGCATCGCCTGGGTGCGTGCGCGATCTGACTTCTAGGGTTGCGAGACACGTAGATATTTCTGAAGGCAAATCATCATTAACACAATATAATACATAGAACTCAAATAATTTATCAAATACAGAACATTGTCAACGTGAATTCAATACCGTAAATAAGTCACATTAAAAAAAAAAACAACAACAACATCAAACATTTTCTCAATCATAACTGAAGTTATTTAAATTATATGGTTCCTAATAGGACCACTGCAAGCATAATTGAAAAGAAACAGAAGGCGCATTAATCTAGTGAACTCGTGATTACTATCAAATGGAAAGTGCTCAATTTTCATATATTCTAATAGTTATCCGAGAACATTTTAGGATTATTTAAAACAATTTGGCATCAGACGAATAAAAATCAACAGATAAGGATGTATGAGCGGATGCAATTGTCGTGTATGCAACCAGCGGGCTACGGCAACAGTTAACATTCATACCCTTTGACGTTTGCTGAGGGAGAGTGAGCACGCAAGGGTTTGCCCGGAGTGCAATGAGGTCGATTAGGATCAGCAATAATAACAACTGTGTGAAGAATAAAACTGTTGATTGATTGACAAGAAACATAATTAAGGGTCTCATTAATTTATCTGACACTGTTCTGATGAACATGTAATAACTTTATGATACTAATAACAAAAACTACGTACCGACCTAAGTATTTTTCACGAAAAATTAATTTCGCTGTTTATTTATGTTATGTGCATGTGCATGGTAAACTGTAGAAATTATTTCCTATCATATTGAGTAGAGGTAGGGTAAAGTTTACTACAAAGCCAGTGGGGTGCGTCTACAAGAACAGGTTCAGAGCCTCTCGCTATCTACGAAACAGTTATGACATTCTAGATTTTACAATATCTCACTGAATATGTAGATATATTGGCAGCAAAGGATAGCAAAGTATTCAAACTTTTCCAATAATCAAAGAATGCGTTCCGCGTCACAAGAAAAGAACAGTACTTTGAATCTATCTTGATCTCATGGAAAAGATGCCACATTGCCCCATCATGTTGGCACTGCAGCGTGCACAACGGAAGAAGCAGGAACTGGGCGCAGCGGCATATATAATTATAAATGTACGAGAAAGCATACCCGCCAAAACAATAAAGATAGAAGAATTACAGCCAACATCTTAATATTAGTGTCTACAGCACATTTAGATAACAGACGGCGAGCAAAGACTGCTTCTGGTATGTATACACCTAAATGATCAATTGATAGCTCGTGTGCGTTGTTGATTGTCATGGCGAAAGCTAAAATCACAGGAAACTGACGACTTCTCAAGATGACACGAAAGCCACTACCGCCTGGCTCTAAACCAGCGTTTCTCAACCTTTTTATCCTGGAGGAACTCTTTGAAATAATGTTCAGGTCTCATGGAACCCCTGCATAAAGATTATTATATCTACAGCTCATGGTACCTTAGCGTCATCACTAAGTTGTAAATATAACAATTCAATAAAAATTGTCAATGCTCTTTTGAGTACAGAATGATTTTTTTTTTCTGTGGATCTGTTTATTTTGGCCAACTTATTAGCCTACTCTTGTTGTGTGGTTTCCCCTCCTCACATAGGATATCAACTCTAATGCAAGTCAGTTGTGTGGTTTCCCCTCCTCACATAGGATATCAACTCTAATGCAAGTCAGTTGTGTAGGTAGAAAAAAAACTTCAGTTTTTCCTTTTTTTCTTCCTTTCTTACATTTCCTACTTGATTTTTTTAACCTTATCCAAGTAGGTCTTAAAGTCATATAATAAATCTCTGCTATACAAGATGCTAACGAAGTATAGTATGTGCAAGAATTAGCACGGTCCTATTGCGTACTGCCATACTGGCCTGCTCAATCACCGCCCACCACTGCAAGCGCTGACATCGCACGGTGCGCAAAGTTCGAAAAACGACCTTTATTTTATTATTTTTTTCAATTACGATCTATCGTTGAACACCTAGCGACCTCTCACGGAACCCTAGGGTTCCGTGGAACCCTGGTTCAGAAAACCTGCTCTAAACTAACGAGTGGAATGATGATTCGTCCAGCTTATTTACTGCCTGTGATGATTTTTTGTTGTTGCATATTTCAAAAAACTCAGTCCCATATCTTTAGATTTGACAGAATGTTCAAGTTAAAACAAAAAATTAATTAAAATACATGAAAAAGTGTTGGGTTGCCAGAATGAAACTAAATTATCAAATTTCTCCGTCATTTTTTTGATGGGTATATGCGTTGAAATCTGTGAAATCTGAATAAAATAAATTATCAGCCTTTATGTGGGATCATTCTAATTGGTGTTAAAGATTGCTTTCACTCAAAGCACAGTGTAATGTGCGTCGTTTCCGTTTTTTTTTTTTTGGCCGAAAAGCTGGCCCGACTGTTTCAAGCAAGAAAGCTTTTACCGAGACGATATTTCTTTCCATATCCTATAGCCAATTAAAAATGTATCAATGATAGGACACTCTATACAGAGCAATACAACATAAGTAATCTGATCTTCAGAAGTAGTGTCCCTCAGAAAACTGTTCAGATCCTTATAGATTCTTAAGGCTCTGAAGGGGGTCAGGGCACTTGGGTCATGACTACTACAAAGTATCATACTCCTGTTAATTTTTGAACGTCCATGACGTTCTCAAAATGTGTTAAAAGGTTGGAGCAGCGGCGTCTCAAAGCTGAAAATGTGTAATATAATTGTTGAATATGTGATCTTCGGTGGCTTCCCTCTATCGTATTATAGCTTTTCTAGATTATATTAAAACGGATAGTTTTTGCACGGGTTCTAACAAATTCACGGCTGTCATAAAATTAACAAGTGATACAACGTAAAAATATCTCCAAAGGATAAAATGTAAGGATAAAAACATAATGCGTAAGCTGCTGATAGTACATGATCGCCCTGACCGCGGGTCATCACCCTCCATAAAAATTGACTTGCTAGACGGGAAATCAAAACGGTTACCATTTGAACGGGATGAGAACGGCGGATCAAAAGGAAAAAATTATGACTGAAAAAATTGCGTGAGACTAGCAAGGTTAAGGAGACGCAATTGGGGGGTGGGGGGGGGGGGGGGGGGGGGGTGGGGGGAGGGGGGGGGGGGGGGGGGGGGGGGGGGGGGGGGGCGGGGGCGGGGGTAGTGGTGAGGGGGGGGGGGGGGTGGGGGGGGGGGGGGGGGGAGGGGGGGGGGGGCGGGGGGGGGGGGGGGGGGGGGGGGGGGGGGGGGGGGGAGAGAAACGGAGAAAAAGTCACGTTTCCCAAGTTGACATAAAGTAAGGAACTCGACAGAAGGGACCTTGGATATGATACGCCACAGTCATTTATTGGATGCTTTTGCGATACCAAGCCTTTTATTTGAATTCAGCGGCAAACGCAGATGCTTGAAATATTACAAAATTTAAAAAGTAACTTTTTCTTAATATTAATGTTAGGAATATAAAAATTAGCTGGCCGGATGGCCCATTCTGAGCAGTGAAATAATATGCTTTTATTTATACAGACGGATAGCTAATAATGAAGATAATGACAAAAGACTGTTGTTCACATCAGCGAAAGACTGCATTGAATCAAACAAGTCACTATTTGCACAAAAATCGCGACCTTGAAGACTCAAGTGTCCAAATGGTGCAAGGTGTGCCGGCCTCTGACCTCGACAGAGAGCCCACCCTCATAAAAGCTACTGGAGACCACCTCAAGAAGTCCGTCTTGTGGAGTCAGCCAGCGGCTGAAGGAGAACTACTGAGCCAAAACAAAAAAAAACAGCAAAAAAGGGAGAGAAACCCCAGAGTGCCACTTGTCATGAATTGCACTGGAAATGCAGAGGGAGTAACAATCAAGCAGGGAGGTGGTGGGTGGGGATGTGTGGGGTGTGGGAGTAAGGAGGGCAGGGAATATATGGGGGGGAAAGGCACATATAGTGGGCTCCACTAAAACGTGGGGGACGCAACTCGCCAGCAC
>JAMPIV010012874.1:0-106958 GCA_024509875.1 Oreohelix idahoensis
GGTCCAGCTCGTTCACTATTGATATGATGAGACGTTTGAACAGTCTCTTCTCGTTCTAAGACATGTCCAGAGGTCCTAAATAAAAGGCTTCAAAAGGACCTTTTAGTTGGCCATCAACCAAATAGCCGAGTGGTTTGCGGAAGCCATCCCGGTTGAACTATTTGGTTACCTTCCCGATACGACAAAACAACGCGGGGGAGAGGAAATTGATCCACAGATACGGTTTTTCGTGTTGCAGTTCCTCGGGGATAGAAATGAGAGTACTATTCAAAACCTCTTCTACTGGCCTCGTCTCCATTGAGGATGGTTACGGTACTACAATGAAGGTGTTGACCTTGGGTTGCAAAGTCAGCTTAAAAATACTTCTGTCCGCGTTAGTTTCCCCTTGAACTTAGAACTCATTATCCGTCACAATGATTTGAATGCTGGAAAATCCTAATCTTTGTGTAAAATGTATTATGTAAGGTTAATGCCCTTTCTGCTCACTCATGTTATTGGGAATCAATTGATGGCAGGGCTACCGCCTCTCCCCACATAGAACAAGTGTCCACCAGAGTAAGGATGTAACTGTTCCTCCTCTTGGTCCGAGTGAGAGGTCCTCCAATATCCACTGCAACCCTCTCAAAAGGTGTTCCCACTATGGGCATTTCCCCTAGAGTTGCAGGAGCAGTCCAGTGCTTTGGAGCTACCCTTTGACATTCTGGGCAGGATTTGACATATCTTTTTATATCCTCCGTTATCCCTGGCCAGAAGTAATGACAAGCTATACGCTGTCCTGTGGCGCTGATCCCCATGTGACCACTGAAGGGAATCGCATGCCCGAGTTCCATCACTTTATCTCTATATGAAGTGGGAAGAACCAGCTGGTTGTGACCATTTGTTCCAGTTCCGGCCTTCCTGTATAAGAGTTTGTTCTTCATGAAATATTCCCCCTTGCTCGGAGGTGTGTGGCATTTTGGGCAATTTTGAAAAACATGGCTTGAGTGTCCTATCCTCAGCCTGCGCCTTCCTCATCTCCTCTGGATGAGCATTTATAGGTTCACCTTCTTCCTCCTTCTTCTGTGACCTGGTCTGCACTGTCGCCATGATCACAGGTCTCTCGGGATTCCCCAAGAAGACGTATCTACACCCCAATATCAGAGGGTAGATTGGTTCATCTATCACTGCTGCTCTGATTTCTCCTTCCACATAGCGAGTTTTCACCGTTATCTCCTTGCGATGGGAAGTGTTCATGAGTGGTATGTCCTTAGTCGCCCCTTGTATTTCCACTGTTTCTGTGGTATACTGACTTGGGTCCACTAGGCTAGACTTCACAACTGAATCATAATCAAAACCTGTATCATAAAGGCACCTTATGGTGACCCCATTACAAATAACATCCTCACAAACTGGGGGGTGATAAGGTTCCTGTTGTCCATTAGGATTAACCTTTAATCTTTGCGTCCCCGACTTCATTGCAGCAATGTTTGAAGGTTTCCTTCTACAAAATTCGGTGTATGGTTATCCTTCTTGCACCATTTACACCATCTTTTTCCTTGGTTCAACGGTTTTCTTTCATTGAACTTTTGGTCATTGAACTGTGAGTTTCTGTCGCGATAGTCATTTCTTGGCCGCTCAAAGTTTGTCCTACCTTTATTTCCCTGCTCTCTATTATCAAATTTATTAAATTTCTGTGGAGCTTTAAAATTGTCTGTGTGCTTCTTCTTAGCACCACTTACCTCTGCCTGAGCTGCCTGATACCTCTCAGCAACATTTAAAATTTCCCCACGCAACGTTTCTCTGCATTACACCCTGTTTCCATGAGAAAAAGGTTTCTCATGGTCTGGAAGCCATGGACTCTCAGCCAATTGCTCCAATCAGATTCATTTCTTAAGAATCTTGGGTCTTCTCCCCAGAGCCGTCGACATTTCTCCAAAATAGGTAATATATTTTCTAGTTCTGGCAGAGAATTGGTGGGTCACTGTTTTTCCAGACTATTATGTCCATTTCTCAAACTTCTTACGATAAAATTCACCAATCCTTATTCATATTAATAAACAAAGCCAGCTTTAGCATGTCATTAAATTGTCTTGGTCGTCTCTATGCATTATTAGCAAAAACTTCATAAGAATTACCTCTCAGTCCCTTGGGATAACTTAAGACTCACCTATTCTCTCACTAACCCATACGTTTTATTAGCTAATAGTTCGAGATCTACTGTTGCAAGGTACACCTCGATACCTTCTCAGCGTCATTTATCTCACCAACAATGGTCTCAATGAAACCCCATTGCTGTGCCATGAGCCCCCCTCCTCAGAATAGGCGTAGCATCTGAGGAAAAGGGCTGGCACCATGCTCAACAGGAGCATGGCACTATGTAATTCCACCTCTCCCTTAGTCCAGTTAAATTCGTTGCTCCCTTTGCAACCATCTATCTTCTAGTCCCTTACGGCAGTCAATTCTGTATTTCTTCTGCATCCCTTTGCATTGTCGTTTTTCTTCTGCCTCTTTTTGGAGCCATTTTAATCTCCCTCGTGACCTCAATAACTTAGCCCTGCTTTGACCTCATCGGCATCCTCTTCTCAGGTTCTTTTTTCAAGACTCAATTTGTAACCTCTTCTCTTCAGCTAACCTTTCTCTATCTTCCCTTTCAATATACTTGGTTACACATTCTGAAGTTACATAGTGAATTAAAACTTGACCCTCCATGTTCATCTCCTTCGCCGTCAGCACAGCAGCCGATCTAAATTTTGCTAGGTCATTGCCCATAATCTAACACAAAAATTAACAATGGACTAAAAAAAGGTTAATTCTACAAGTATATTAATCTCCTAGGTAAAGTATATTAATTAATTACATTTAATCAATTTACCACTGGCTGTGAAAGATTCATCAAAACTTTTATTTTCCACTTTTTTTTTATTTTAAGGGACACTTTTAAATTTATTCCCTTATGCCCCCACTTGTTTATTATTCCCCATCCAGGAGGACTGTCCTATTGTTTCTTCTCAATCTGCAGCCTCTAATTTCCGCTATCAGCCTCAATTTGTAACCTCTTCTCTCAGCTAACCTTTTTCGAGCTCCCTTTCAATATATTTATCACATTCAAGACCGTTACATTAATGAATTCAAATCTGACCCTCCCTTCCCATCTCCTTTGCCGTCAGCCACAGCAGCTGACTAAATTTTGCCACTCTCCGCCAACTTTTTAAACAATTTTAGCAATGAGCAAAGTATAATCTCCAACTACCGAAAGTAATTCTAATGTACAGTAGAACTCCATTTATCCGAACCCCAATGATCCGAACATCCAATTATCCGAACACTTTTTCCAGAAAAAAAAAAGCAGATGCGACAGTCCGTTAGACTAAAATTGGAATCTTTTGATGCGGCAAACTAAATCAATGTGTGCGAACAATTTGTAGTCCTGAATGGGATTGGGCTCATGGTCGGTCAGCTCGTACATAGGAGGTCAGTTAGACAATCCTATCAATAAGAAGTGTTAATACTATAATATCTGGTTTACACATAGGTATAATATTTACATCTTGTATAATATGACATAATATCTCTACAAATACTTGGGAAAAAACTAGCACTGGATGTATTATTTGGGTGCCGTACAAAATTCATCAATGCCCAACCAATATGGCATTAACTAAAGTTCCAGTAGTCTCCATTAAAGCATATAAAAGGAAACCGCAATGTTTTTGTCAGTTTGACATAACAAGATTTAGTTTCTTTATTGATGGTGGACAAGTTGATGAAAATCTCAACAGCAGGCCAGGTTTGCATTAACTGGCCTGTGACGATGTAGTACAGAATTCTTGTGCCCACTCCTCTCAGTAGCTGGAGTAAAATGTTAGGCTGCACAGACCTCCGCTCTTGTACTTCTACAAAAGCATCTGTCACAATCGTAGTGCCAGAATCAGAAACTCTGAAACCAAAATTTGTTGCCATGTGTCAAACACTCTGTTTACTGGCGCCACTCTTACACACAACACAGCAAAACAAACACTACACAGATGGGGTCAGATCTCTCTGACCAACTAAGCACATCTCACCCAGTTGTTATCAAATAGTACCAGTTTTCCCAAGACTGCAATTGCATCCGAAATATGTTCAATAGTTTCCCTCTTCCAGTCAATAAGGTGGGTGATATGTTTCCACTGCTCTCAATTATAGATCCTCCTTCCATAGTCTTAGATAGGTTTTCATATATTATTAGTTTGTCTCTAGGCCCTGGACTGCTGCTGGGGACCTAGAGCAAGCACTCACTTGTCGTAATCATTTTTCATGATATGGCAGTATCAATCACTCAAAATATTAAAATAAACAAGATAAATGCTTTTTTCCCTTACCACAATTCAGAATTGAGAACACAGTTACTTAGTACTAGCAAAACTCAGCTGAGCTGCTGGCTAGATTAGGGGCGTCCCACTGATTTTTTATTTAATAATTCCTGGAAATCACCTCTAGCAGTAACGTACTGTGTCAATGGACAGTCTTCTTTAAAATGGCACAAGCGTGCGTCTCTCATTCAATAATATAAATACTTTTGTCCAATCAGCGGACTTCCCCTCTAACAGTTTTTCAAATATTCAAACTAAAAGTCAAATTTCAGTCCAGTCTCAGTCTAGTATGTAGTATTTTTCCCAAAAATTACTCTTGTTTTTTGGACTAACTACATGATGAAAAAACTACACAAACCTGCCCCACTAAGTTATTTTTAGCTACTATCCTCCGACTTTGCCCCTCGTTCATCTGCAGTTTGATTTTTGCATTTTTAGGCTCAAGGACGCCAAAATGTAACTTTAGTGAAAATATGCACAAAAAAACTGTTCGCTAGTCTGATTGGAACAATACGGTCTTTCGTCAATATCTTCCGTGTTATCTGTCCGTCTGTGTAATTAAAAGTATATTATTTCTCTGCTCAAGATGGGCTATCAAACTAGCTAGGTTTTATTTTCATAACTTTATTATTAAAGAAAACCCTACTTTTCTCAAGGTTAGTTTTTGAAATTTGTTTTTGAACCTTCGTCCACGGCGTTTGCCGCTATATTGAAACAAAACAACTAATTACCGTAAAACGTCCAAGATACGACTGTTTCTAACAAGAGCTAAGGTCGTTTTTCTACCAATTCCTTACATTGTGTCAACTAGTGGCGTGATTTTTCCTTTAAACTACAAATTGCGTCTTTTTGCCTTTTAGATTCAAACACGTGTTCAGACCGTCATAATTTTTTTTCTTTTATCTCCGTTTCCCTCCCGTCTAAAAGGGTAAACCGTTTAGTTTGCATGTTCCAACTAGTTAGTTTCAATGGCGGTAGAAAGCGCTGGCGTAGGTGAAGAAGCCTCGGCATATCTTGCCTATATATATTTTTTATCCCTATACGTGTTATATTTTTACCCGTTTATCTTTATAATTGGAGATATATTATCGTTGTATCACTGTATTTTTTCACCACACCTGTGCTTTGTCGATGGTCATTTTAAAAGCTGCATTCACAGGAAATCGAGACGCCAAAGGATGAAAGGAATGCTTGTATCACGTGGCTCTAAATTGATTTGTGGAATGAAAACTTTGTGTTCTATTTGTACTGCTTGTGATGAAGTTGTTTTGAAGGTCCTGAACAACTATTCGTGTGCCGCTCAAGAGACCTTTTTATTTGCATCCAGGTAACTCCTATAATCTAAAATAATTTTTTATACCACTTCTGAGCCCCAGAAGAGGCAAAGGTACTCCAGATAGACATTACTGATTCATAAACTCAACCGGGAATTCAGTATTATCATTTGGGGTTTTCAGTAACCTTCGAGGCAAGAGTTCAACTAGCAGAAAAAACCGAACATAGAAGTGGACATATTGACACCATCGTATACCAATGTAGTGGGTTTTGATGGTATTGTATGATGATGATATTTCTACGTGTGATGCATGAGGTCAGCTGTGAAGGCTCCTGAGATAAAATGTAGCTGTGAATTGTCAGAAGGCCCTTCTTGCTACCACTACGACCTCACACTTATCTTTTTTTACTAAATGAATGTGACTACGTTACATGTCTAGGGTAATGATATGTACTGTGTTGTGGTAGTTTACAGATACACACACAGATATTTACTAAGTCTAATAATATTAATAAAATGTTATAATACAAGGAACTAACTCAGTTGTGTAAAATTTTGATAGTAATTTTCTTACATTTATTTGTTCTGGACCAAGGTTTTATTTTGGCCAGAACATATGAAAAGTTTTTAGAAATTATGAAAAATGCATGAATATTACATAATAAATGCAAGGTGTGTACATATATGTTACTAGACTAGTTAATTTTATTATTGGTTATAGTAGTAATCTATTGTGGGAGAACTTTTCATGGATGTGCTGTTGGGGTGGCCTCATCACTCCCTGTCTATGGAGATTACACAGTGTCCAGTTAATTGATGGAATTTTTATGGGTGTGTTTGTAATTAAGTTGAGTTGGTGAACTCTCAGCAGACCAGGGCGCTCACTTAACTTGAAGGTGTAGCTCTGGTGCTGAGATCTGGTGGCCCCACCTCTCCGTGCTTGGGGTCAATATCAGAAATCTGGTGGCCCCACCTCTCCGTGCTTGGGGGCAATATCAGAAATATGGTGGCCCCACCTCTCCGTACTTGGGGGCTATAATAGGCTGCTCTGACCAAATATTACTGCACGGGTCCACTCTGGTAAAATTCAACTACTCATTTGACACCGCATTGGTGCCAACTGAAACTCACAGCTCTGCAATCAAAGTATTAATCATGTGTCAAAATTCCATCCTCTAACCATTGCTGGACACAACACTGCACAACAACAACACCACATAGACGGGTCAGATCTCTCTGACCAAACAACACATCTTACCAAGTTGGTTTCACATAGGATAAGTTCTCCCAGACTACAGATTCTGAAATATGTTCATTAGTTTCCTGCCATAAAATAGGATAGGTGATATGTTTCACTGATCTCAACACTTGATCTGTCCTTCCTAATCCTTGCTGGAGTTTATGTATTTTATTGTCTCTAGACCCTGAACTGGGGCGGGGGGTCTAGAGCGAACCCTTACTTGTTGTAAGGAACAGATTATGCTATTGCAGTATCAAATCACTCGAAACCTTAAACAAATATTAAAATGTACAAAGAAATAATTTCAGTCTTACCAGAAATATGAATATAGTACACAGTTAAATAAATGCTAGCAAAACTCAGCTGAGCTGTTGGCCTTATGATGGCGTCCCCCTCTAAATACTTCAATAGCTTCTGGGAATTTACACCACTTGATAATTCAGTGTGTCTACAAGGACAGCTAATACTGAATGACACCACATGCGCGTCTGAGCGCCGATAATATCTTCATCTATGGCCAATCGCTGCCTTTTCTTTTTTTCAAATTCAAATATCCTACCACAAAGTCATTTCAGTCAGACCTCAGTCAAGTATGCCTTATTGTCTGTTGGTCCGTCCGTCTCTACTTGCGTTTCACAAAAAAAACACACTTGTTTTTTGAACCAACCCTGCTTTCCCCTACACAATTTCGCCTTTAAAGTTATTTTTAGCCACAATTCACCATCCCACCCCGTCTCTTCATTCCAGTAGATTTTTGCACTTGCGTCTTTCAAGGCCACAACTTTTTGAAAATTAGTGTCATGTTTTATCTCAATGCAGACGTTCGCTGATATGAACAACACAGTCTTTTGTCAATATCTTTCGTATTATCTGTCCGTCTGTATAAATGAAAGCATATTATTTCACTGCTCAAGATAGGCCATCCGGCCAGCTAGGTTTTATATTCCTAACATTATTATTAAGAAAAGTGACTTTTCAAATATGTTCTAGAATTTTCTGGAACGCGCTCATCACTGCATTCAAATAAACGGGCTAAGTTATAGCAAAAGCGTCCCAATCAAAATGACTGTGGCGTATAATATCCAAGGTCCCTTTTGTCGATTTCTTTACTTTATGTCAACTTGGGGACGTGACTTTTTTCCTCCTTTCCCCACCAATTTGCGTCCTTTTGCCTCGCTAGTTTTCAAGCACGCGTTCAGTCAGATTTTTCCTTTTGATCGTTTTGCCTTCAAGTCCAACAAATTTAATTTCCATGGCGGGTGATGACCCGCGGCGTGGGGCGATCAAGTATTCTAGCAGCTTACGCATAAGTTTTTATCCATACGTTGTATCATTGGAGATATTTTAACGTTGTATCATTGTTAATTTTGTGACAACCTTCATGCTTCCTAGTCGTTTCTGACATCGGTTCAGATAGTTTGTTTGTTTTTAAACTGTGTTAATATTTAGTCCTCTGTCTTTTAGTTTTTAACAGAACGTTTAAGAATTAAACAAAATAAAAATAAGTGTAGGTGGCTCTCATATTAATGAAACTAAATTATAAAAATTGTCACCATTTTTATTACGGGTTATTACTGCGAAGAGATCTGTAGAATCCCAATGAATAGAAATTGTTGACCTCTGCATGGGATTATTCTAATGGTGCTACAAGAAACGTCCCCTCGAAACACATTGCACATGTGTGCCGTTTCCGTAATGTTTCCCTGAAGGTGGTTGGCGACTTTTCTTCCATTTCAGACACCACAGAACTTCACACCAGTTAACTATTATCGGTACTCATGAGTTTGGCCTTTATCAAGATATAATAACAATAAATCCTTCCCCCAACGGACTGGCATTTTACCACTTTTGATAGTATGTAGCCCTGCCGTCGGCCATAACAGACTAAGGGAATGCCCTCCCCTGAGGTGAAAGCTCTCAGCTTTTTGTTTTTGTTTTGTTTTTTCCTTCGTGTTCCTCTCTGCTATCTTTTTCTCTTCTGCTTGTGCGAGCTTCTTGTGCATCAACACAATCCACCGCGCTTTATTCTGTAACTCTAGTTACTATTTCCAATCTGGAGATAATTGTCCAAGCTGAGTTATTTATGCAGATCAGTGGATTTCCACATAACACTGGACTCGCACCCTCCGTAATTTTCGCATAGTGCAGGCCCCCAGTTCTCTTTGAAGAAATCCCATAAACTGGCATAAAAAACCACTTTATATAGCCGACGCGTGTTACCAATTTTCTGTCAGTGGAGTAGGGCCGAGATGCAAGCCTCTCCAGATTTTATATTGTACACGGAAAAATCTCTTTATGAAAGAAGTGAAATATCTACGTTACCAAATTTTTCGCAAAAAGCCATTTTGAGAAAGATAATATTCCATACCCGAAAGCCAAGAATCGAAGTAAATTTCGGGAAATGAGAAAGTTGTATGCTTTCATTATATTCGATTAGCCAATACTGAGTCTTAAATTTTCATTCATTGTTTCTTAAAATTAAAGCAGGTTTATAACCATAATAAGAAGAAAGTTTGTATGCTTTCATTATTCGATTAGCCTTACTAAGTCCTTAAAATTTTCATTCGACTTGTTCCTTATAATTAAAAGGCAGGTTTTATAACCATAATAAGAGAAAGTTAAAGGAACTGGTATCGACTACAAGGCTAAGGATTTTGTTGTTATTGGGTTACGGTTTTTTGTGTTTGTTTTTGATGTGGGGGGCCTAAGGTTTTTGTATGGTCTATCTACCTGTATTTTTTGGGCTAACGGTATTTTATTTTGGGCAATGGTATGTCTGTTGTTACTGTTTCCTTGCTCTTGGAGAAGCACAGGCTCACTTTAGCTGCCGGCCAGTCCCTCACAAGATGACTGCATTTAAAAAATCCTCTCATGTGCGTTGGCAGAAGTGGTTTTCTGTAGCAATTTCCTTTTTTTAAACATGATATTTTCTAATAGTAACTCGCCTTTATGACATGCATGTAAGGGGCAGTCCAACTCGTGTAGTTTCCCAGGGGTCTCCCAGGAAACAGGTAAGAATAGGACTACTGACCTCTAAGGGATGACGCAACATGCAACTAATATGAGGTGGTACATGTGCCTGGTTACCTTATAATGTTAAACTAATGCAACTAATATGAGGTGGTACATGTGTCTGGTTACCTTTTATAATGTTAAATTAATGTAACTAATATGAGGTTGGTACATGTGTCTGGTTACCTTATAAATGTTAAACTAATGCAACTAATATGAGGTGGTACATGTGTCTGGTTACCTTATAATGTTAAACTAATGCAACTAATATGAGATGGTACAACATGTGTCTGGTTACCTTATAATGTTAAACATAATGCACACTAATATGAGGTGGTACATGTGTCTCTGGTTACCTTATAATGTAACTAATATGAGGTGGTACATGTGTCTGGTTACCTTATAATATTAAACTAATGCAACTAATATGACGGTGGTACATGTGTCTGGTTACCTTATAATGTTAAATTAATGCAACTAATAGGAGGTGGTACATGTGGCTGGTAACCTTGTAATGTTGTACTAATGCAAGTAATATGAGGTGGTACATGTGCCTGGTTACCTTATAATGTTAAACTAATGCAACAAATATGAGGTGGCGCATGTGTCTGGTTACCTTAAATGTTAAACTAATGCAACAAATATGAGGTGGCGCATGTGTCTGGGTTACCTTATAATGTTAAACTAATGCAACTTAATATGAGGTGGTACATGTGCCTGGTTACCTTATAATGTTAAACTAATGCAACAAATATGAGGTGGCGCATGTGTCTGGTTACCTTATAATGTTTAAACTAATGCAACTAATATGAGGTGGCGCATTGGTCTGGCTACCTTATAATGGTTAAACTAATGCAACAAATATGAGGTCGTACATTATTCTGGTTACCTTATAATGTTAAACTAAGTGCAACTAATATAAGGTGGTACATGTGTCTGGCTACCTTTATAATGTTAAAACTAATGCAACTAATATGAGGTGGTACATGTGTCTGGTTACCTCTATAATGTTAAACTAAATGCAACTAATATGAGGTGGTACATGTGCCTGGTTATCTTTATAATATTAAACTAATTGCAACTAATATGAGGTGGTACATGTGTCCTGGTTACCTATATAATGTTAAAACTAATTACAACTAATATGAAGTGGTACATGTGTCTGGTAACCTTATAATGTTAAAACTAATGCAACTAATATGAGGTGGTACATGTGCCTGGTTACCTTATAATGTTAAAACTAATGCAACTAATATGAGGGTGGTACATGTGTCTGGTTACCTTATAATGGTTAAAACTAATGCAACTAATATGAGGTGGTACATGTGTCTGGCTACCTTGTAATGTTACACTAATAACAACTAATATGAGGTGGTACATGTGTCTGGTTACCCTTTTAATGTTAAAAACTAATTGCAACTAATATGAGGTGGTACATGTGTCCTGGTTACCTTATAATGTTAAAACTAATGCAACTAATATGAGGTGCGTACATGTTGCCTGGTTACCTTATAATGTTAAACTAATGCAACAAATATGAGGTGGTACTTGTGTCTGGTTTCCTTTTAAATGTTAAAATAATTGCAACTAATATGAGGTGGGTACATGTGTTGGTTACCTTATAATAGTTTAAACTATATGCAACGATATATAAAAAGGTGGTACAATGTGACTGGTTACCTTTATAATGTTAAACTAATGCAACTAATATGAGGTGGTTCATGTGACCTGGTTACCTTATTAATGTTTAAACTAATGCAACAAAATATGGAGTGGCGCATGGTTTCTGGTTACCTTATAATGTTTAAACTAATGCAACTAATGATGAGGTGGTTACATGTGTCCTGGTTTTACCTTATAAATGGTTAAACTAAAGCAACAAATAGTAAGGTGGTAGCATTGTGTCTGGATACCTATATAATTGTTGAAACTAATTTCAAACATAATATGAGGTGGTACATGTGACTTGGTTTACCTTAATAAAGTAAAAACTAACTCCTTCAAGAATACCCATCTGCGAAAGGCACGTATTTCCTGACGCAGGCTTCCGTCATGCAGTCCATCCTACAGGGGTTTGTTCCATGCTCTATAACGAGCGAAAATGAAAATGTTATGTTAGGGGCATAGTGAAGGGAGCTGTCTTTTATTGAGAGAACTAGTCATATCTTACTTACGTGACTCTCTATTTCTATATTAATGAGCGCATTTTTACCTTGTGATGAAAGAGAACACAGTTGTTACGCACGAATGAAGGTGACCACCACCATACCAAAGTGACTGCATAATTTTTGTATCACACACAGCCAAATGCTCTCGAAATCCACATTTTCATATGAGTCCAATGGTCATCATGGCTAAGGAAAATAAATAACATAAACATGGATATTTTGCACGCACTACGTAAGGAAATAAATAAAAACTATACAAACCCTAGACAAAAAGTCAAGTGAAAGAAGTGATTAGGCCTTACTGGGAAAATCGTAAACTTAAGTATCAATCCAAAACGGCTTCATTGCCTCGCCATGGAAGTTGAATCTTTGATCTAAAAACACCTTTGTCTACTTCAGCGCATGTGATCGTGAATGTCTCCCTGCTGCTCCGCAGTAAGTGGACTGTAATGGCCAAAACTTAGAGTTTTAATGGATGAGGGTCCTTCAGTAGGTATCAACATTTTCATCATTATTTTTGAATTGCATTCCCAGCAATTCTTATTCCAATAGAGAAAACGAAAGAAATTACTGGTTAAATATTATTACATTAATTAATTGTAAACCCAAAACCTTGTGTAAACTCATTGTCCAGTTTTTGTTTGAAAGTTACTTTTTGTTTATTGTATTTACCCTAGACATAACATTAAACACTTATCATATGGTAGTTGGTAGAGAGGAGGCGGATTAAGTGTCTTTAGTTCCTTTCTGTATGTAACCATCTGGGCCAGATAACTTTATAGTCCCCTGAACTACCTTTCTATAGACAACCCCTTAAACACCAGTGCTCATTTCTGAGGACTGGGGTATTTCTTATAAGACCAGAACATCTTATCTGGCAAGTGTCATCCTGGTTAATCATCTGATGACACCTTTTTATCTATTCATCATCAACGCAAAGTAACCTCTCGTGACAGTGAACGACGTAGGTACAAGTCTATGATAAGAAAACCCATGGACGATGAAAAGCGTAAAACATTGAATTACTGGAAGAATTAGCATAGCTAAAGTAGTGGTAGATATTACTGCCGGAGAGAAGTGAAGACCCAAACAAAGAGCAACAAAACGAATTTCGTTGACAGCGCAGCACCCCACCAAAAATAGTGCTTCGTAGATAAGTGGTAAATGTGTCATGACACCCCACGCAAACTATGGAATTTAGGGGACTGGAAAGACCTCAGACTGTATTAAGGAGACGCAATCACCTCTATAACTTTACCAATTCAAAACCAGTGTAGGCCAAATAACAGAAGACAATGATCGTTAATACTGGGTGTCTAGTAAATTATAGATGAATAAGAAGAGAGTATAGAAATAGCTGGGTTAGGTTTTGTTTAATTAAAGGGTAACACAGATGTATGAACTTAGAAACAAACACAGAGGACAACCAAGCAACTAAGAAAACTTAAATACGAAGAAATTGAAGATGAACCAAAAATTTGAGGAGATAACAAGAATAAACGTTAGTGTTGTCATAACAATTGCCGTTAAAAATCTCTCACCTGATTTGCTGACCACTCAAGCATGACCAAGGCACTAGCTGATAGACTATACATTTGTTTATATTTAAGGCTAAGTTTATGAGGTCTTCATTTTACCATGACATTGGTTATAAAAAGATTATTTGCAAATCTCAAAGTGTGATAAACTGGAAGAAACCAGATTAAGTTAGTTGATGAAAAAGTTCATTTTAGATTCATCTGTCTCAAACGCTTTATTCATAGTTGTAACTTTTTTCACGCGTTAATCCTGTTCTGTTTTTTATTCGTTTCTCCCTAATGAATGCCTTGTGACCGTAACGTAAACAATACTTTTTGTCCGCTGTCCCATGAAGACTCATCACCAACTTTATTTACCCCACCGTAACTCTTTATAATGATTTCTCCTACTAATGTTTTAGACCTCGCTGATTCTTCTTGCTGAGTAATTGTTGACCAATTCTGTCTACTTTCTATCTGGTTAACCATATTATCCATTCCCTTTTACTTTTAGGAACGTACGTTTGGCAGAGCGTTGACGTCTCACGACAACGTGCCAGGTTCGAAACACGATGGCGTTGCGCTCTAGTCTACCCAGCTGTAAATTGGAACCTGACTCAGTTATTGAGTCGGGGACGGACGAACGAACGAACTTTATTTTCGAAGGGCTAAGAATTGGGCGCGCAGGCCCGTCTAACGTTCTGCCCTTTCACTCTCATTAATCATGCATGCAGCGAGGAAGGGAACATGTCGCCCCCACCTCCCAATGCTGGACCTAGAATAGTAACATCTCTAATACTTCACTCCCCTCCGGCGCTATCTGCTATGGGACGTCGTTTATTTGTGTACTTTTCCACTTCTGTCTACAAACGGAACCTAATTTCTTTGCCGTTTGTTTGTTATCAAAATCCCTGGGCGAGTCAAGAGTTTCTCTTGGTCATTGATAACAGAAGATGGCAAGTGAGAAACAGAAATCAAGAAGACAATAGGAATGGCCAAAGGTACATTCAACAACATGAGACAGATGCTAACAACATGAAACAGATGCTAACAACATGAGACAGATGCTAACAACATGAGACAGATGCTATCAACATGAGACAGATGCTAACATCTAAGCAATTGACTCACAAATTCAAATTGCTATATATTCGTCATTACTGTATTGTTTAGAAACCTGGACAATGAACAAGCAGTTATAAGAAAGACCCATGAGATGTGGATATATAGGAGAATGGGGCATGTTTCACGGAAAGAGAAGAAAAATAAAGAGGTCATAGAAAAGCTAGGGATAATTCATGAAGGAGATCAAAATTAGACAGCTAAAATATATTGACCACATAAAAACACCTTACAGAAGACCATGATAGAAGGCAGAGTTGAACGCGTGCAGGGGGAATACAGCGCTATAGGAAAGAGTCTATCAGAGTGCACCATTAAGACAAGAGACAGAAGAGACATTGGAGATCCATTGCAATGTGTGACCGATATGGAGATGGCAGCTGATGACGATGATGATGAAGATGTTATCAAATAATACGAATTTGCCATCCTGATGGTATGCCCCAAATAAATTGTTTCGTTACAAGCATCAGCATAATTATCCCACTAAAGTGTTATTACTAATAATATTTTATATTCTTCAAATATTCTATTGCTCCCAGTTTGCTTTGGGAATTTATTCCATAATGAAGAGCCCAAAAGGATTTTATTAGAAAACCTGATATGCATTTGTAAGCCATATTTTTTTGTTAGAGCCTATTAATTCGCACTTTTTTGGTCTGTAAGTTGCAGCCACAATATAAAGAGAGCTCGCAAATTAGGTCATTTTTCGTGGCCAGTGTGCGGCTTTTATTTTTCATTCTTTTTTATGTGGGCGTAAATGGAAGAAAAAAACAATTAGCTTACCTAATTGTTTATGTGGATTATGCTTTTGTAAAAATCTACCACAGTGGAATGATAATTTTTTATATCACCGATGTGTTTGTTTACATAAAAAGCACTATGTGGAGGCACTAGAAAGTATTTGTTCTTGCAGCGATCGTGTCTTTGGTATTTGTCTTTACATGTTGAGATTGCTGCACCATGAACAACATACCACAATCTTAATCTTCTTATAGCACGTTTTAAGCTAAGAGATAGACAATTTTTTTTCAAACAATAACATAATTTAGGATAAAATGTTCAAAATGGCCCAACATCACACAGTTCACACAGCCCAACCATCCGAGGACAACATGAGCGATATCTCCTAACTCCACGATCCGAACCATAAGTAGACTTATCGGTCATATTCTTTAACAATATTAATTGAGATTCTTCGTAATTTTCACTATATGAAAAAAAACACAAAAAATTACTTATCATTGTTGAAAAAAAGTTATAAATCAGCAAATCCACACAAGACGAAAGAAGTCCCACTTCCAAGGATTATCAAACGCACTAATGAGAACTGATAGAAAACTAATCTATACTGTCTTAAAAACTTCAACGATATGACATAGTCACCGAAAGGAAGTAAATCAGATAATTCAGCTAATCCATTGTCCTCTTTTAGCACAACCTGCCTAAGGCAACGTTCTTCAACTGTGTGCCAACACATCACCAACCAGAACTGTTACTCGAAGCCAAAAAGAAGACAACCCACCATCATGGCGGATAGAGAACGCCAGCATTTAGGGTGGGCCACATCCTCAGAAAATAACCTGACACACCATCATCCAGAAACTGCGAAGCAATTGACCCCTCCCTAAGGAAAACCGAAAACAAGGCCGGCTAAAGCCACCAGGCGAGAACAGCGAGGCATGAGCAGCTAAGCATGAACCGGAGCAGGGGCACCACACAAAGGGTGGATGCCGACCGAGCAAAGTAGAGATATTTGTTGCGGCCCTACAAGACGCCATCAGGCGTGATGGCCACTGATTTCTTTGTCAGTCAGCTGTCAAGAACCAAAGAAGAAAAACTACTACACTTAAGACAGAAGAAAGTCCTCTACTAAGGAGGATTCAAACGCACTAATGTGGAACTGATAGAACTAAAAATAAAAAATACCAGTGGAAGAAGAGACGAGAAAAAACACCCCGGTGTTGGATAGGACAGGCATTGAGATTCGTTGAATAGTAGACAAACATAGAAGGGATAAAAGAAGACATGAAAAAACCTTGAACGGATGGTACAGCACATATGTGAATTCGTTGAAGGCCTATCGTCCTCAGGGAGCGGAAATGTACGTAGTAATGATTATGTTGATCGATGTCGTGTTGGTATTTAGCAGGGTTGTGGAGTCGGTCAAAATATTTTCCGACTCCGATTCCCAAATACGGACTCCGACTACAGTTTTGTTTACTAGTCACATGGCATAACATTTGGATTCGGAGTCCGAACATTTTTGACCGACTCCACTTAAAATGACCGGCTCCATGACTCCTCTTTCAATATCCGTCTCCGCAGCCCTAGTGTTTAGTGAAAAACCTGAAGGCATTCCAATAGCAGAAGGTGTTAGAGTAGGGTTCCCATTCGTCCCGTTTTTCCCGGGACAGTCCCGTTTTTTAATAAAATTTCCCGTGTCCCGAATTTATTCCAATGATCCCCTTTTTAAGGGTCCATCCTAAAAAAAAAATCATTGGGTAACAAGATTTTATTCCGAGTTTTTAGTAGTGTTACTTTATCAATTTCCCGACAGTGGACCCTCGGTTTGAATCGCGAACAAAAATTCGAAAGTCGACAAAACATGTGTATCAGTGTGCATCTACCAAATGATTTAACTACAGAAGTGCAGAAAAGTTCTTACCACTACTCCTGAGAAATCATTGCAAGAATTCGAAAGAAGATACATAACAGTTGAAAAGTTTCCAAAGCTATGCAGTAGATTTCTATGACACCTGCATTGACATATTCAGGAGCGGTTGTAACACCATATCTTACGCCCCTTTTCCTTCCTATGATTGGATCAATTTGAAGGGAAAGGAGTCTGTGACTTTGGAAGAACATCCAAGAAAGCTACATATTCATGAAGACAGTGTCACCAAAATTTTACTGAGAAAGAAGAGGACATATTTGATGAGTTAGCATGTGTAAAAAATATTGTTAAAGCAAATTTGATGTGTGGAAGTGAACTGAAGGATCAAAGTGTCAGTGAAAAAGGTGTGAGATGTTCGCAATCATTATACAAAGCAATGAAATAAATGCTGAGAAACCTGAAATCCTATTAGTTTTTGTTTGGCACTTGCCAGGATCCAATGCCGCTGTTGAACAATTAATTCATAATAAAAGCACTTTGGACAGACAAAAAAAAAAAAAACAGACTTAAAATTGAGACAGTGAAAGCTTTAACCATTATAAAGACCCTTTTTAAAGGTTTTCCTCCTTGTGCTGATTCTATGTCCAAATATCAGAAGAAAAAAAACTTTCTTGAACAGGCCCATAAATGGTGATAAAATTCTGATGAATCTGAAATATAAACTTGACTATGTGTATTTTTTAAAGGAGCGATTTTTCTATAAGTATGTTTGTAATTTAGAATTCTTTTTTAAAGTGGAAGTTGTGTTAGTTAATGTGTGTATTTTTATACCAGTATCTTATTTTAAGAGCAACATATAATATATAATAGATTTATTTGTGCTCTTATACCTAATTTTAACATGTCCCCGTTTTTTTTTTACAAAAGTCCCGGGTTTTTTAGTAAAATTTGGAAATGCCCGATTTTGAACAAAACATTATGGGAACCTATGTTAGAGACTATCCCCATATTAAATCAGATTGTTTAAGAGGTGGAGTAAACCAGTTATACTCTTCCTCACTGCCTTTGCCCTTACCCTAATTCAATGAGCAGAATCGGATATCCATTTTCAGCTGCGCAGACTGGAGCAATGACGCCTACCTTATTTTCGCTCCGAGCCATCTAACTGAGCCTCTCTAACGTGTCGATACCGGACTAACCCGCAGCTTCGCCACTAGAGACAAAGTGCCTGTACCACTCTGTCAGTCGGAAGCTCAATTTAGTGATAGGGACAAAAAAATTATTACGTTCAGGGCGTTCATCGCATAGATGTAAATGGCAATAAATAATGTTAACTATAACAGTCTCATAAGACATTTGTGAAATGTAATCATACGTAATGGAAATACATTGTTGACTCTATCGATGCTGTTATGTAGTAGGCGTGAACAGCCAGATTACAACTAACTGAACGGGAATCATCATGTTTTTAAATAAACAAGGTGTCTGCATCATGCAGCTTACAGTTAATCAACAACCGCATCCTAGACCGATGAATACTTGTTAGTTCTGTTATAATATGGCTGTTGGTTGTTTTATTAAAATACAGTACTTTGAAACGGCAGGCATTATGGTGTTAAAAAAACAGCAAGAAATAAATAATAATTTTAATATTAAAACACCTAATACAGCAGCGTAATGAAGGGAATAAGTGTGCACTGAACAGAAACCTAGTAGGAACTATGATAAAATTGTAGTAAACGTTTTTTGCATTTTGTCTAAGAAAATTAATAATGATGATTTTGATTATTATGATTATGGTGAGAGGAGAATGATAAAAAAAAAAAAAGTGGGGGGGGGGGGGGGGGGGGGGAAAACCCCAAAATAAAAAAATAATAAAATACAAATATATAAAAATAAAAAAAAAAATAAAAAAATAAAAATATTAAAAAATAAATTAAAATTATACCGGGGGGATTCCCGGGGGGCACCCCCCCTTTTCACCCCAAGGGGGGGGGGGGGGGGTGGGAAAATAATTGTCCCACCCCCACCCCCCACCCCGGGGGGTTTTTTTTTTTTTTGTTTTTTTTCCCCTAAAAAAATAATAAAATAAATCATTAAAATTAAAAGGGGTTTTTTTAAAAGGGGTCATGGGGGGGGTTTTTTTAATAAGACGATACATGGGGCCTAATATATTGATGAAGATGATAATAAATAGATTGGGGGGGGGGGCACCCCCCAATAATAATCCTTTTTGGATGATCATTGAGTAACTTTTGTTGTTTTGGGGGGGGGGGGCCCCAGGGGGGGTAGGAAACCCCCAGGGGGATTATTGATATATGATTTTGGGGGCATAATTAATGAAAGAAACGAATGAATATGATGATTCAAATCAATGGGGTATAGATGGGTGAGTGGAATTGGAAAATAATTAGATGATATAGAATCCCCCCCCCATGATTATATAGGGGCTTTTTTTTTTTTTTTTTGAATGCATAATAATAAAGTAAAAAAATAATCAGCATGTTTGCTGACAATTTTTTGTTTTACCATTTTTTTTTGGGTTTTGCATTGAGTGAGTTTTCCCCCCCATCTCATAACTAAGGGTGGCCAAATTCAAAAGGGGGCTAAGCGTTTTCTCTGGGGTGGCCAGGGGGCCCCCCCTTCAAAATGAGAATGAAGAAGTGTTTTGGCTTAAAATTTTAAAAAAAATCGTAAAAATACTTTAGCCATATGCATGAACCCTTGTTCGTCGTACGATAAAAAAACAAAATAAATATAAATATAAAAAGTGTGCCCCCAATTTACAAGGGAATTGGGACATAAGTCTTTGGCCTGTGACCATGGAAGGACATGATCACAGACAGGCTGAAAATTTGTATAGGTTTATTCATTTTCATATAGCCACCGTCTGAATTGTTGACACACTTCTTGCCATAACAAACTGCTTGACAACTTGAAAAGACCCTTAGGAGTCACCAGTTTAGAACACCCTATTTTTTCAAACTTAAAGCCATTCATCACAATGCCAGTATAACCTCTTCATCGCTGTCCCCGTCAAAAATGATTTCCTTTTAAGCTTTGTTTTTAAGAATTTGTGAATAGAAAAAAGTCTGAATAGGAGCAAATCTGGAGAATATGGTGGGTGTGGAAAGAATATTCAATAACAGTATATCAAATCGTTGGCTCAGCTGCAACAATCCGTGCTTTGTTGAGAGGCGCGAGTTGTCTTGAAGCAAAGGAAAATTCTTGAGTGCGCGTTATCCCAGTTGTCATTCCTGGTCACAACCTTTCTTAGTTTTGGTGAGAAGATCATGCATAGTACTGTCCATTAACTGTGGTTGGCCACGAGGCAGATAAATCTTTCAAAACCGGACACCTTTGCCGTCCTTTTATAAAAAACAGTCAGCATCACTTTTCAATGCAATCAAATGCGCTCTATCCTCAGGCTTGACAGGTGTTGGGGAAGCCCGGGGGAATTTTCCATTTGGCATTTATGAATCAATTTTAAATTCCGGGGTTCATAATGGTATATACCAAATATCATCTACTGTTGGGGGGCCCCCTTCACCATGGTTCTAACCAAAAAATTTTTTGACTGACACTATAATTTTTGCAAATGAAATACAGCAATTATTACCCTAAAATATTGCTTCTGTTCAAGTGTCAACATTTTGCTAGGAACCCAGCCAGCACTGGGACCACATTTTCTCTTGTTAAGTCCTAGTCTGTGTAAAAATTAACATAAACTGTTCTTTCATTTAGTTTAAGCATTCTACTAGCTATCTCCACAATTGTCATTTTTTCGATACTGGTCAATGAATTTTCTTCACTCTGTGTTGCATATATTCATCGTTGCAACCTTCTATCTACCACCGGGGGGTCAATAGTATCTTAGGGGCCCCCCCATTTTTGGGAGTCCACCGTTTTGAGGGACGACCCAGTTTATTTAAAATACTCTTAAAACCCCTTTATGAATATTTTTTTTTTTTTTTTTTTTTTTAACCCTTGTTTTTTAGCAGACCCCCCCAGGCAAATCCGTGACAAGTCACCCGCCTTCCAATAAAAGCTCCCATCTAATCAGATGACTGGGATACGAAACTGGGTGCCTCTGTATCTAACTTTTCCGGGATTAATATACACGTAAAAGCACACAACCAGCATTCTTTTTTTTTATCTTTTTTATAAACCCTAAATTTTTTTATAATATTCGATGCGCGTTTTGCAAGGGGGGGGGGGCTATCAACCCATAAAGGGAAACCAAAATTAAAAAAACTCCCTGACTGTATTTTAGTACAATAAAAAATGAACAATGGGGGGCAAAACAGGGGGTGGGGGGGGGGTGGGTAAAAGTTAAAGGCATTTGCTTTTTTTTTTTTTTTTTTTTTTCAAATTGTTATTCCTTCAGGATGTGAAAAAAAAAAAACATTTCAATTTGATATCATCCATTGTATGTAGAACCATATTATTTGTTTTTCAAACAAAAAAACTTTGAAGGACTGTTATCCCCCCCCCCCCCAAAAAATCGATTGCATTTAAAAATTCAATATATCAATCATCAAAACATGCTATTTATAATTACCCCAAAACAAATTTTTATAAACCGTGACAAAAGTGACCAGCACAAAACGTAAGATGTAGTTAAGTTCTAGAAGCTAATTGACGACAGACCACTCAACGAACACGGTTTCCGATTCCTGTTAATGTAGTGTCCGCCTGTTGGTTTATGTTCTCCGTGTTCGTGGCAATATTCTTACATAAATACATTCATACATATAAACATACATAAGTACATACAGCGGAAATCCTGTCTACTGTGGTACTGCTGATTGGCAGTACAAATCAGTCAGATTTCATCCTTTACCGTTCGGATGGTCAAGGTTCGATTTCTCCCAGAAAGCCTGTCACTTATGTAAATTTTTATGTACAGTTTTCTAACTTCTAAATGTCCCCCGAGTGCCTGCAACAAAACCCACCTTTGTTTATTATTTACTGTTCACAAGGCTTGAAAAAGCTTCTTTGTTTGTTCATAAGTTCACCACTTAGTCATAACACATTCAACATCTAACGCCTCCACCACTACCAAGCACTACGTACGGAGCACACTGACTCTCCAGATTGGGCCCTAGGACACACTTCAAGATATGAGGCAGCTGCCATAAGCTCCGTGAGGGGGATTAGGGAACCTTTTTATTACATTATGTGCCTAGTTGGCAAGATCATCCAGCAGACGCATGCAAGACAGGAAACCAAATACACACTTCGCTGCTTTCCGGTCTCAGTTCGTGATACTCACATCAACAACCGCACGCTGCTAGTTTCTGCAATTATAACTGAGGAAAATTCTCTCTCTGAGAGACAAAGAGAGAATTGGGTTACCTGTCCCCTCAAACATGTTTGTACAAGGCACTAATGTTAGGCTGGTAGCCTCATCTTGTTTACAACAAATTGTCACATAAACCACTGATGTAAAAGCATATAACATTGTTTACGAGCAGGCTTCCAAGCAATGGGATGAGCTACAGTTGAGGCTTTATGCTCTGTTGGCAGCAAAAATGAAGTGAATTAATGAATGAGATTCTGTCGATGAAATCTGCCATTGTTTTCAGGAAAATAAGATAAGATGGGGGGGGGGGGGGGGGGGGGGGGGGGGGGGGGGGGGGGGGGGGGGGGGGGGGGGGATACCTTGTTCAACTTTAGACAGTTCTTAAAATATCGTTGATTTATTAAAACATGAAAAACAGCTCATACAGATTTGGAGAATGGCTGTCCACACAGTAGACAGGAACAAATGTAGCACTAGTATTATAGATGAATAGTATTAAATTACAACACAGAAACATGTGGACAATTATGAACGAGCCCTCGTATCATAAAAGTGTAAATCACAAAGAATAACTGGTAGTTTTCCACAAATGTGTAGTCCAGGAGTAGTGTCAGGGATATGTATTAATACTCTCCGCGTTTAAATTTTTAATGACAAGGGGGGCAAAAAAAAAAAAACTTATTGAATGTTTTATGAGCCAAATCTTGAATAATAATCAAAATTTGAAATTACTGTTGTAAGACACTATGAATTATTATTGTTTATAGAACACCAAAATTGTTTGAGTCACTGTTTTGCAGACACTATAATTACTGTTTGCACAAATCATAACTGAAAACTGTTTGAGACCCAAAATCGAACTACTGTTGCAGATACAATAACGAATTACGTTACCAGAAGCTATAATCAATTACTGTTTGCAGACACTACCACACCTCACCAAATCAAATAATGTTTGCAAGACTTCAAAAACATGCGGCGCATTCAGTACCATTGTAACAACATAATAAATAATGTTAGCGACATGTAATCGAATGACCATTTTTAGATACCAGAACACGAACAAATGTTTAACAGAACGCTAATGAAAACACAAGAATCTGTTTGCGTACGCAAGAATCGAATTCAGTCTGCTTTTAATATTCACGATCAAATTTCCGTTTAAGACGACCAAAAAACCTGCTATACACAGGCGTAAAAAAACATGATTCACTCAACACGCCATGTGAGAGATCTACTATGAAGATGGACACAGTTACATCAATTTAAATCAGTGACTCTCCAAATCTATGTCAATAATATTTTTGTTCATCAAACGAATTTCTTACTTATTTTGTCGTTCTCCTACTATAACGTGAGGTGTAAATTGGAAGAGAGAGCGCCAACTATCCTATCGGCAGATCTCTCCTCTTACCTGGGTCCATTCTAGTCCTACGGTCCTTCAAAGATTGTCTAATGTTGTCCTCACACCAGGTCGTCCTGGAGGTCTGGATCCCTGACTCTTAGTTTCCCATGCTTGTCGTGTGCTACATTGGGTTTTAGAGAGTTTGGTTGAGAATCGTGCTGAATTATTTATAAGATACGCCGTGAGAGTCCAACAACAATCTACGTCAAACTTGAATAAAGTTTAATCAACGATCATTCGTGGCTGGGTCCACGGGACGAGTTCATTAATTACAAATCATCACAACACATTCATGTAATCAATAGTTTGTACATACGAGTACATTTAATTCAGTCTCCTGCAGTCAATAATGCATCGGTCGCATGACAAACCTGTATCCTCGCAATGCCGGCAAGCGGACTCATTGGGTATTGATAACTGACAGCTGGCGATGGAAATAATATAATAAGTCTCTCCCAGAACTTATTTCTTCATTAACTGCTCATCAAATAGGATGCACAATACTGCATCAGTCATAATTAATAAATGGCGACTCGTTACATTGAAACGCAGAAGACTGTAAATTAAAAAAACAAGTAAAGACAGCCGACTAAACATAATAATTCAAGAGGATACCAATACGGTTTAATTTTCAATAAAAAAATTATAATTACCACTTACAACATTCCTCATCCTGTAACTCAACCCTTTTCGATTCTTTACTTTATAAAATTTCCACATTACTCTATTCCAGGGTTAATATACCAAAATTCAACCTTTACAAAACATAAATCAATACTTACATTACCCACCACTCACCGACCCCTCATTATTACAACATGCTCTTGATATTTTCTCCTAAAACAAACGAACACAACACGACCACCATACCCTCATTTCAACACAAACCATGTACAAACTTCATATCACTCTTACAAATTAACCAACACAAACCACACCAAACACCACCAACCCCCCCCCGCCCAAACAGGGGGAGGGGGGGGAGGGACCGGGGGGGGGGCAGAGGGGGCACCCCCACATACATGTCACAACATACCACCCACCACAACCCCCCCACCCCCCCCCATAGCCACAAAACACCCACATACACCCATACTTCAACCCAAAACCCAACCTCCACACCCACATAATACCCAACACCTACACCCACACCATCCCCACTACACACCCCATCTCCCCCCACTCAACACAACTTACCACATACACAGATAAACCACACACCAACCAACGACATATAACTAGAACTCACCTTCCACACAATAACCAATACCCTCACACACATCACCGATCCTCACACCACCCCTGTACTACTGACTACCAATGCATCACACCACACACACACACACTTGTTCTTGCCACTGACATCATCACACCACACCTATATATACCATTTATACTATATAGTGATAATATACACCCAATACGATTATGGGATTACATACCCTAATATATACATTATGCTATCAGTATACTATCACATATTACACCATATATATACATACTAGCCTAGCTATATATCACAGTATACATAGTATATCTCATATAATAAACATTTCATATAAATATACTATATATACTAACTATATATACTTACATATATATTATCCCCATGTGATATACATATATATTATATATGTGAGTCTTAACTTATATGACCATAACTGATAATACATACTATACCTCCTATTACAAATACTCACTATCACTCCATCCATCTGAGACATGACCGCATCCTCACAACATACTAGCATACGGATTCTCTCGACATGGTAGTTGACCACTATGGCATTCAATATACATAATCATACAGGTCATAGGGGGGACATCTCTACAATACGCATACATATTACATATTTTACATACACTCCAACCATCCATTACCCTCATATATACATCTATACATATACATCATATATCCCACCCAATATACCACACTATCTAAGTTTACACCATATTATACCACCTTATATACCAATACCACAATTATATTCTGTATACGCATTATATCTATATACACGTCCTATCAATAACTTATAATGCCCCACTCATATATACACATACCTATCCCCATATAACAATATCGCCTTATCATATATACATCTATAGACGGTATATATACATATATATACTACATATCAAATATACTATACATATATATATCACATTTATAGGGCTACACTTCCATCGTTATATACACAATAAATAAATAACAAATATATCTACACCTATATATAATACACCATCATTCGGACTTAGACTAGGACAACAACCTACTTAACTGACTTTCCAGCGCGTGCCTCCCAACCCCACCGGAGGCCGGCGTGAGGGGCGTGGAGCCCGCCATTCTCCACTTCGCACCGCCGATACCATCCACTCACCAGAAGCCGCTCCTCTCAACACCTAAGATAAATGACAACCGCAACATCAACCCCCCACTCTCTCCTCGTGACAGACTAACAAAAGCTACCAATCAACAGAAACAACCAAAACCTTTCAAGAGTACTTCACGCTATTACTAATACTAAAAAAAGATGTTTAAATGATCTGAGTAGTTGGGGGAGAGATACGGGTGAGCTGAGCTCACACCTCAAGCTGTTCGTTCGCGCTTGAGCGAAGATTTACCTGAGTTATACGAGTAAACTAATAATCCGGGCATATAGGTTTTTTGGCAGAGCTTCGAGACGGTATAGTCTCGCTAGTGTGACCTAAGATTTTTTTTTTTGAAAGGAAGAGTTTTCAATAAAATATTCAAAGGCCATGATTACATAGGCCATTACAATTTATGATGAGTTTGCTGAGTATGCAACCTAATTCTGATGGGAATAAGTACTAACTTTCACTATTTATGATGAGTTGCGGAGTATGCAATCAATTAGAGATTTGAAGATATTCTTAGGGCATGGATTATTACCGGGGAACCGGCTATCATCATCACTTATAAGGAATTGCTAATAATGATAACACATTTTCTGATGGATATGATTTGTGATGAGTTGCTATTTTCTGCAACCTACTGCATGGAATATTAAACAAGTCGCGTACAAATTGTTAAGGATCCGATTCTTGATAAATGTTTAATCGATAGTTAAGATAACAAACATACACTCTCTACCATACTCCTTAACTCTACTACAAAGAAAACCAAATTAATCATAAAAGCACCATACTTGAAAGCTATAACTCTATAGTACCCAAGTTAACCCTGCCATACCATTATACACTCAAATACTAAAATGCAACCCACATGCACCTCCAACATAATAACTCCAGACATTTCCCCCACCAAACACACACCCTACATATGCAACACAGGATCAACTTACCAAACCAATACAGAGTTGGGGGCGGCTGGGGTGGGCGGGGTTGGGTGGGGGGGGGGGGTGGGGGGGGTTTTATTTTCCGTGACAATACGAAATGTACATGAAGATTTTTACTGTACCAAGTTTTTGCATCTCTGGTTTAATCTAAATCCAGAGATTTAAGTAGACAATCATGGACCTTGACCTACATATCACCATCACATCACAGTACCCCTGCAACGATCTGAAAGCCAGCGTCAATCATAGATTGCACACCTATCAAATACAAAAACTCCCATCAAACACAATCCAAAGTCCATCAACTAACAACAGACCGAACCCACAAATCGTGCAACAAAGTAAGTCGAATCAACTTCTTAAGTTCCAGGATGAATCATCGTAAGTATAAAGTGAATCATTGATACGATATTCTTGTTACGAACCAACAGACCTGCGGTACAACGGCGAATTCATCAAGGCAAAAATAACATGTCCTAATGTATCCATTACAATACGAGTAGTAATGTTAACATAATCATCAGAACGAGGTATCCAGAAAGGGGCCCTTGGAGACATTTGTCTTGAACGTGGTATCTTGAACCTTAGATATAATACTGATCATAGTCCCAATCCGTCTTTTTGTACAGACAAGATCCAGAACACCAAGGTATAAAAATTGAGTTGTTAATGTCTTTGGTGACGAGATCGATTTATTCGAATGTGAAAACAGTATGATTTTTTCCAATGTTTCCATGTGTCGATCTCCCTTAAATAATGATATCATACAGAAGACATAGATGTGAAAGTGAAACTTTGTCTTGAACATGTGATATTGATGCTTCGACAAACTTTCGTGTGCATTAATCTCAGGACCCGTTACGTTTGCTAAGCACACCGTCCATTTTTGTTAGTACATTTTCACCTTGGATAATAGCTTGTTTCATCGGTGTGTTGATGACTGGGATTACGGATAATTAGACATCCACTACCTTTCTCAGATCAAGAGGTAATTGATTCCAATAGATAAAAAATGAAAGTGTCATGTAGCAATGATACAATAACATGGACAATTCGGATTATTCTTGTGGTTGGGGCGCTCTGAGAAATCAGCACAAAGCTTTGGTCCAGGTTTGGGATGAAAAAAGGTGCTAGCCACCCAGCAGAAGAAATCGTTCGATATTAGTTTCTTAATCGGACCCAGCGACTTACCACTGGCAAAGCAAATTCCGTTTGCGCAGAGAAGACTGACAATACAGACAACTTTTTCTCCGTTTCAGTTGTGGTTTTCAATGATTAGATAACATCGAAGGTAGGGTTGTGAAACACATCCATTCATAGGTCTTGAAGGAAAAATAACAAAGCGTCCAACAGATAAGTTACCTCGCATAGCAGGTGGTGGTACAGGAACCCGTAACACACCCATATATGAGGCATAATTAGTGTAACCTCCAAGATATGAGGTTTTAGAAAAAATTATCTAGTATTTTATGCACACGTAGGGGCGATATGGTCTGCAAACATTAGACCAACATACCCCGTACTCAGAAGTCTTTCTCTGGAATGCATATGGGTGGAAGTAACAGACCATGATCCATCATGTGCCAAAGTATGAGCTTCCCAGCCGTCAAACTTGATCAACCGAAGTTACAATTATTCTATTATGTCAAGCGTAAGTGAAACTATTACCACAAGACCACTATGCTACGCCGTCCGTGCTCACTAGGTAGATATTAACCAGCAAAAAGTTGTTCTCTACAAGAAATTAACAAAATAAACAAGTCATGTAGAATAGATGACTCGTGGAAGAAAACACATTATGAGACTGAACCTGCTTAGTCCTCACATAAAGATAAAAAAATGGAAATATCAACAGGCTAAAATCTGTTGTGAAGCAGAATTATTACCAATTGTATCTGGAGTTAACCGGTGGTGAAAATAAGCACCATAGTCCCTCTCAACAACCATACCAGCATCCCTATTGGAAAACAGAAGGTGTGACTAACAGCCTCACCATACATTGATAATAGTAGATGGCACAGACGTACAAACTTGACGTCCTCAGTAAAGTGAAAAACTGTCACCTAGTGCCTGCCAAGTATTTCCTGCCTGTCAGATTGCAACACTTAAAAATGCGTGAATAAGCACCTTTCCCAATAAAATTATTCATTGGCACGACAATGATGATATTTCATAAAGCAATTTAAGTTACAATGAACGGTTAACTCTCACACCAGTCTGGAATGAGTGTTCTAACCATTTCTTAGATGACTAATAATGCTGTTTTAACTAAGTATGAATACCTATCATCATACGAAGGCAGCCGGTGAGAAGCTGTTGTAGAAGACAGGCTAGCAGACATATGTACCAATCTTTGTTTCAAGTATTGGATTTAGTTTTACCAAGTAATTTACCACTATTACTTAACACCAACTGCAGTGTACCACCATCATTTCTAATCAGTAAACCCCTTTCTCACTTATGACAACCTCAGCATTTATTCTCAGATCAATTACATTCAATATCATGTCGCCATGACTGATTCCCCAGGATTGGCAGTACTGTGAGGTCGTGGGAAGGTATATCTCCCTTCGGAAAGATTTTCTAATCTTACTGGGTGGAGCCGAACTATTTAACATCACTCCTTAGTACTGAATGGCATGTCGAACAGTACCCTTATCACCGTTACTGCTAGAAAAAATTTCTGGTGTAGTACAAAATCCAGTACATCATCTACTCTTTTTCTTAATTTGGTAATTTTCATCAGTTTTCCGTGAGAGTTTCTCACTTAGTCTAGCATTGCTTGCTCAGACGGGCCAGTCGAACTTTCTTCTCAATAATGAGAAGGAATCACATGTAGACACCCAACTGATAGTTCGTCAATATTTGCTGTGCATTGCCTTTTCCATTTTCAGAATATTTGTTTTTTTTCATACAAGATCAATGTCTCAAAGGCCGTTTCCTTTTATCATTGATTCATCTACTCTCCCCCTCTCAGCAAATTCTACCTGAACTTTTGACCCTTTCATCAACGATCAACCTGTAATCTTTCAGAAAGGCAATCTCAGATGTTAATATCCTGGATCTGAGGTACCTGTGTATTACCTACAACTATTAAAAGCTGCATTAGCTTGTCAACTTCACCCATGAAACTCTTTTCTTTCGTCAAGTAATTTTTTTTAATGATACACCTCATCCTCCTAACCTTTTTCTGTAGAGTAGCTAAAATTAAAAAAATTTTCAAATAAATCCGATGTCAGAAGTGACACCGTATTATTCAGTGTTACTTATCAAATTCCAGGACGGACCCCTTTTTCTCGTACTCTATTTCAATCTGCTGCAGCTCATACTAAGAGCCTTCTCTTTACAGTGATTTCTTTTCTTTATCCGTCCATCATGAACATCGTCGTCAAATATAGCATACATGTATGGTTTTCACTACAATTGAATCATGTTTCATATGGAAGTGTCGATCCTGAAACATACGAAGATTCCTAGCAGTAAATCTGCTAAATCACTAGCATAACCGATATGATGACGGAATGAAAATTATCATCAGCAAAATCCCTCAAAAAATCTGATGCCGCCCGACATAAAAAACGGTCCATCACATATTGTTCAAGTGCTGGGCCTTGTAATCCCTAATATATTTACCATCCTCAAATAACTCTCCAGCACTGACATCATGCTCTCCGTATTCCATATCGGTGTCTTTAGTGACTCACTCACTTAGTCAAAATATATGCCTTTGTATAATATGGTACTTGGCTCCACGTAGTCATTCAATCACACGCAAATTGCTTTACAAATTATATTTAAGCAAAAGATTATTTTGTTATAATATCTTATATCACTATGCCTTACTCAGGCGAATAACTAGTGGCTAATGACCTACTAGTGCAATGCAATTAAATTATTGCAGTCATATAATATTTTTACTTACAAGATTTATGTAAACAATTAATATCTATTATGAAAGGATTGAAAAAGAAATAGTACAGAATTATGTAAAACCAAAGAATTAATAGAAACAATAACACACCACAAGATCAAATGACAAACAGCCAAAACGATTGTAAAACTGATAAAATCTTTCCAAGCACATTAACGAACGGAAGACGAGAAATGAGGTCAAAATAACCGCACAAGAAACTAAATTAACGTAACAGGACCCACAATGCAACCCAGCTGAATGTAAAAGCACCGAACGATAGTCAGGATACATTTACGAACATTAACAAACAGATGAATTGATCTTATTCCACATCTAGTGATTTTGAACCTCGTTCACCCTAGCGTTCACCCCCACAAGCATCGCGTTAGACAGTAGATTGTTTTATTGTTATAGAACCCCACAATCGCGTAAACCATCTTACTCTTCTTCTAACGATTTCCAGCAATTTCTAAGTTTTCGGTGCGAATATACTTATTTTGTTATTAATATGTTATGAAAGTCACCACTTATTTACCCTCTTTTCCATCGGCACTCTTATAGAGGTGGTCCCCTCATCTTTTTTGGTGATTATCTAACGCCGTCTGGCTAAAGGTTACACATGACTGTGGCAATTGTAAAGGTTAAGACGTTTGATAAAAATTAGCGATATGATGTGTATCAATGTTGCTGAACGCGCTTCACATCACACGGATACGACTGTAAGGACGTGTATAAAGGCGTTGTCCTAGAACTCTATCTGAGAGGGAAATTATGGAGGTTAGTACTTAACTAGAATCCTCAGAAGGATGAGAATAATCGTCAAATTCGTATGAATATATTTCAGACTCGCAGTCTCACTGTCGGCAGGTAGCCATGTCTATCTACTCGTGCATATAGCTGTGATGTTCTGACGACAATACTGCATTGTATCCTCATAACGGACATTGACACATAACCAGCAGTCTACGCTATTGATTAATTTATGCATTACTTCTATGGACTTAGGTTTTACTTCTATTGAAATTGATCATCATATCTGTATCACTGTGAATAAATGTATGGACTCAATGAACCGACTTGTCACATCAATGGACGTAAAGCAACACCAATTGACACGATGAAAATCTTGAATGAAACCATATAAGAACTCAACTAACATGGCCAGAATTTATAACCACTTTATTGACATTATATGGAACATTGTTGTCAAATTGAATGTTCCAGAACAACAGAGAAGATCGCCTTCAACATACAACTATACATATAAATACATATAACATACATAAGCAAATAGATATTGCGAGAAGGACTGCCTGCGTGATAACCTGGCTAAAAATTTATAAGACCAAAAATGGTACTTAACTGACGTAGCCGAACAAAAATCTTCGGAGATGCTCGTATACACCACATACAACGTCAGGAACAGGCTGGTGGCTTGAATCAGGCTTCATGCATAAAAATGGTAGGTCCCTCGATTACTTGATGCCACTCGAGACTCGAGAAAAGTTGAAATTGATAGAAGTTTTTTTCAACCGGCAAGACATCTTCTGCACAGATTTGTTGTGTTGTCATGACACCAATCACGCATTCGCCGTAAACTGGACTTGATGCAAATTTTTTCAAACGCCGGAACAATTCATAAAGTTCATGTAGATAATAAATCCTTTCTCTTCACAGTTTCTTCTTGTATTGAATTTTGTATCTTCTGGACAAAATCGTTCCCCATCACTTGAGCCACCATGTTCTCTCTGTTACATTGGGGTTTGAGAGAGTTGGGTGAGAATCGTGCTGATTTATATATATGATACGCCGTGAGTGTCCAACAACATCTACGTCAAACTTGAATAAAGTTAATACCGATCTTCGTGGTGGGGTCCACGGACGAGCACATTTAATTACGAATCATCACAATACATTCATGTAATCATATAGTTGTACATACATTAATTCAGTCTCCTGCAGTCAATAATGCATCGTCGCATGACAAGCCTGTATATTCGCAATGCCGGCAAGCGGACTCATTGGAGTAGTGATAACTGACAGCTGGCGATGGAAATATATACTAGTTCTCCCAGAACTTATTTCTTCAATAAACTGCTCATCAAATTAGGATGCTCAAATACTGCATCAGTAGAATTAAAGTGGCGACCTTCGTTTCATTGAAACGCAGGAAGACTGTAAAATTCAATAACGTTGGGAGCAGTAATAATCCACGTCTTGCTTAGACGGATTCAAACGACGAAAGGCCAAGAAAGACCGTTGTCTGCATAGTGCAGCACCTTACTACGTCATCCTATATTTAGTGACGTCTACACATAATCGCGTTCAATGAAAATATCTTATAGTATGAAATACATCATGTTGACTTTAGATAAAGATGTTAGCGCGTAAATTTAAACTGGTAACTCTAAATGAGGCCAACATGTAATATACATAATAATACCTTAACATCATGGTAGCCGATCTTGTCCGATTCTGCAAACATGGCCAAACCATCTTAGTTGGGATTGTTCTACTTGATTCTGCAGGGGGTGGGATTTTAGGCCTTGACGTATCGTTCGGTTACGGACCATGTCTCTTCTTGTTACTACAACCACCTTCCTCAAATACCTCATTTCTGAGGTCTGGATCTGGCTTTTGTGGGTTGTAGTCATTGCCCATGACTCGCATCCATACGTCAAGATTGGGACATAGGTGTAGCGGAATACAGCCAGCTTCGTTTTCTTACTAACTTCTCTCTTGCTGAGGAATCCTCGATTTATGGCCTTAAAGTCTCCCAGCTGCTGCTTTTCGAGTTGCCAACTCTTCTTTGATGCCTCCCTTACGGTCTATAACAGCACCGAGGTATTAAAAGTGATCGACCTGATCCAGGACCTGTTATCCCAGCTTAATCTGATGTCTTCTTTCCTCTCGTGATATCACCATGGTTTTTTATTTAGAGCTGCTTATGACCATCCCTCTCTTCTCCAGCTCTTCCATCCAGACTTGCAGGTTGGATTGGAGATGTGCCTCTGATTTAGCAATCAGGGCAACATCATCAGCAAATGGCAGCTCTCAAATACAGACCTGTCTCATCTTCCAGTACCCCACTGAATACTTTCTTGTTCTCTCCTTTCATGCCTTGACGACATCGTCCATGAGGAGTATGAAAAGATAAGGTGACAGGATATCACCTTGTCTTACACCAGTGGTGGTCCTGAACTCTTCTGACTTATGGTTTGCTGTCCTCACATAATTTCCTCAGGACTTGTAGAAGCTCTGTATAGCATGAATCAAAGGTGCTGGAATGTTCTTCCTTGCCAAACAGTCCCAAAGTTTGCTCCAGGGGACCCTGTCAAACGCATTTTCCAGATCTAAGAAACAGAGATGGATCTCACTCTTATAATCTGCTGTCTGAGTGTGAAGATTAGGTCTTGAGTACGACCTCATCCTGTAAAACAAATTGTAATATAAATCAGCGCTGCGGGTGCACGTGGATGCTCTGTGCAGAATTCTTGCAGGGGAACCAGCTGTAACGACAGTTCCATGCTCCGTATGGAACGAAGAGGGGAAAAAAGAATAACTTTATCGTAAAGACGTATAGCGTCAAAATGGAGAATCCAATAGTTCAGAAGTAGTCAAATCATGTTTACAGTTACCTAACAAGGTAGTACTGACAATCGTCAATATCATCATAATCCACAATTTGCTATGCCCGTGGGGCATAGGGCTAGAAAGTTACGGACCACCGGTTTTATTTTGAGACGTCTAATTCAGTTTCAAACAATGACAACCAGAAAGTTACAGACTTTGATAATTAGGTGTTTGCTTGGAACAAAAAGCAATGAAATGGTATGACAAGGTTCATTTTATTTCACTTTGCAACTCTAAAGGGGCATAGGATTTCAACAAATTTATGTCACGTCTTCCTGTCCCGTGTCATTAGCTCAAGGTCTTTCTGTCTTCTTCAAGTCACTAACGTGTGACTGGACAAAAGAACCAGACAACACCCGCGGACAACAGAACCAGACAACACCCGCGGACAAAGAGAAGAGGGGGAGACGCTGGTGTTAGAATACACATTTAGGGAAACCAATTTATTGTATTACCGAGTACTACTTTTTCTAGAATCCCTTGAGTAAAAGGAAAAAATGGAGACTAAAAGACAGATGAAGAAGAGAACTGAAGACATAGATAAAAGAAATAAAGTAGATAATGGAAAAATGTTGAACAGGTGGCACAGGACATGAAAGTTTTGGCATGTTTTTATTGAGAACATATTATCCACGGATATCTGAAAGTTATTTATGACGATGACTTCAAATTTTATAACAAATTATCATCTTAATTGTAGTTCCATCTTGTACCCTTTTTTCCCCCACAGGTTATCTTTGACCTCCTGACTGTGGTCTTTCCCTGCGGGTTTCACTCAGACCTTGATAATAGTGACATTTTATGTTTCGTTTTTAACAATACCGACCAGAAACTGGGAAATGGGTCAGTTATCGGCTGTTTAGCCAAGTACCCGAACTCATTCCTTGTCCATGTCTCTCTTACCTAAGCTCTGCCTCGTGGTCTGCCACTCCTGGGATGCAGCCCCGCCTGCTGTCCCCTCTCGTCTGACTGGGTCAATGGTCGTCTCATCAGATACTGCCTATGGGGAGGAAGCGTCAAAGATTTCACCATACTAGGTCCAGCTGATTTAGCCAAGTGACCCAAGAGCCCGGTACTCATTTACCTTCCCCAACTTCGAAACACGAAATAGAGTTGAACAATATTGCTGTATTATTCACTTGAAGAGCCTTGAAGATTGGGTTGGCTTTCGCCTGATTCTGTATGATGATCCGGAACATTAATTATGCATAAGTAAGAGACAGAGAAACAGCATTACGAGTAATTGTGCAGAGCATTCTGTGCTTTACGTTCCGATATCTGACCTACCTGATCGATGGATCTTTTTCTGAAACATCCTTTCTAGTTTGTATAATGGTATTCCTCTGTGTGTTTAACAAAGATGCAAATAATAGACACTGTTTCTTGACTTGCATGTCGTGAAGAGCTACAAATGACGGTTGGATGTCAAACAAGCAATTATATCTTGTAAACCAGCGGCGTAACTATGGTGAGGAAGCCGGGGCACGTGCCCAGGGTGCTAAATTTGGGGGGGGGGGCCGCCATTTTATGGTTTAAAAAAATGCAAAAATTCCAACTCTTATTTATGACTGTCCAATTTATTTTTCACTTCACATTTTTGTGTAATTGTAGAAAGATGTAAATATATATTGTGACGGTATTGCCTCCCCTGCTTTGCAGTAGTGGTCCAACAGTTGCCCAAACTCAAGAGTATCTATTATGGGCTTCAAAGGTGTTTACATTCTCACAAGATTACCCTTGGCAGATATGTAGGTAGAAGGTTAATTACGCTTCTACCACAATGGAGTGTGCGCAAGATATTCAGATAAGCGAAAACAATGCTGCATGTGGCTGAGCACGTTAATTCTAGAATCTGCCGGCCACTTCTGTGAAGGATTAAGCAATGGTTTATGTTAGGTGTTTAAGCCCCCACCTCTGATTAACTCAGTGGAATTCTTATTATTCTGGTATAACTCAGTTTAGAATACGTGTAGTAAATTGACTGAGACAAACATGCACTAACTTTAAAAGGATTAAATCGAAGTTAAATTTGTAAATTTACAAATAACAACATTTAATAATCACTTAAGTTTTAACAGTTTGAAAAATACTTTGAATAGTTATGGATCAAGAAAAGTTATCATCACGGTCGTAACTGTTTTTTACAAGAAGTTCAAGTGGCAGCATATATTGAACTTAGCTGCAAATGACGGTTCCACTCCTTCTGATGGGTTGGTTCTTTTTACACTGCTTACACTTGTCGCTGGTCAAGGTTGTCGGGTGTAGCTCGTTTCCCAGAAATGTCATGGAAAGTCTACAAAGTTGGTCCTTCGTCTTAAAGCTTAGGCCAATGTTCCCTTCTTGTTCCAGAGATAGTACTTTCTGCTGGTACCACCAATAAGCTAATCCTGGCTCACAGACTTTTTGCTCAGATGACTAAAAGAGACTTGAAGCAGCCTCTTACACGCGTCTGGGGTTTCGTTAATTTAATAAGTTCCCTCTCTGACTTTGTGTGTTTTCTTCAGTTTCCTCAGACAGCGGCTTTCTTTGTTAAAACGATAGAGATTTCCTGGGCTGTTTTTTGTAAGTCCTGATAAATACTCAAGTAAAAGGTGTCCGGTCTGATAAAATGGAATTCTGAATTCTAGGCTTCCCTCTGGCAAGGTCTGGTGTCTTGGCAAGCTATCTTCACAATAATTTTGACTGACTGAAGCGTCAGGTTATATTCACTGCCTTCCCGCGCATTCGTTGTTATGGAGCTCAGATGATCAGCCAATCCGATTTGAATATTTTGCATGACTCATCTAGTGCAAAATTTCAAACATTACATTTCTGAAAATGGGCTGTAAGCATCCGATTGCCGGGCAGGCGAGTTCACAGACATATCGGTAACCTCACACGACAATGTGTGTAAGATGTAACAAATTATTACTTTCGCTAAAGTAATGTCTTATCTGTTGCTTGAGCACACACAAAATCCGTCTCTTTACAACCTTGCCGGAGACGCACCCGTGCCTTATCAGTGATTAAGCAGATTGCGCTGGGCGATATATGTGTTAATCTGTGTACTGATATCGACCGCGCCTGCGATTAACCAACTTGGTTGTCGATAATGTTCTCTCAGCCACTCCTGCAAATGTTTAGTATTATCATCCACCAGGAGTGTCAGATATACAGACAAGACACAATATACTGAACGTAGCGAAAGAATGTAGATACAAAATATCTGCTCCTGTGGACAGAGAAAGAAAAGAGTGCGACTCGGAAAAATCGCAATAAAATCAATACAAAATGTGCCGATTACAGCCGTAGTGAAACAGCGATTAGGAAGAAGAAGAGGCAGCCCCAATCCATTATGTGATATATGATGGATATATATATATATATATATATATATATATATATATATATATATATGTGTGTGTGTGTGTGTGTGTGTGTGTGTGTGTGTGTGTTAGGGTGGGCGAGAAATGTTGATGCTTTTGTGATATGTGATTACTTTCTTTCACACTCGCATCCGACCCGAACAACAATAAAATTCTGATTCTAAGGCAGGGGCCGTATTTATTTATACAACCCTCTCAGTGACAAAAAGCAAATAAAACGAACGCTAAACAAACACCCATCCGGTGCTTAATTGCTAATCTGAAAAGCAAACAAAGCACTGACTAGTTAAAATCATAATAGTTAAATAATGAGAAACACCCTGCTCTCACCTGTCAAACTGTCCTTCTTCCATGTTTTTAAAAGACTTCCTATTTCCGGTTTAGTGGCAGCCATCTTGCTTCACATGTGACTGGACATAAGGGAGTTTTTTCTCTTATTTTTATAGTTTCATGTTCTCTACTTAATTCCCATTTTCTTTCCCTCTTGTCTCTTGTTTGTCTGTCCCTGACGAAGGCCTTGTGGCCGCAACGTAGGTTTTTCTTGTCCTTTCTCCTTGTAAGACGTATTACTATTTGTGTGTGTATTTTTTTTGTTTTTTTTCCCATTCAACTGCTCCACAAGGAGCAAACAGAGGAACGCTTATGTCTCAAAGTGCCTTACGCACAAAGGAGGGGAATTACGCCTACAAGAAATCAAAATGCCTAAAGCTAGACGCATCTTCTCAAAGGGCATTTAACACTACAACTATATACACAACATATGTAACTAAACTAATCACCATAAAAATATACGTAATTATCATAAATCACTTTACAAACCAATCAAACTCACGTGTTCTCATGTCTCTGTTCAGCTCTTCTACCGGCAACGCGTGTCTAGTTTCACGTCCCCATCTGCGTCTTGCTCCTATAGTTAGCAAACTGCCTTCGGCCTGTGGCGCGCCCGTATTTTTACGCCAAATAACCGCATCATGCAGGGCTGGCGTGCTGGCGTGCTGGCGTAGAGATTTACGCTCGCGCACTCGCAAAGAGGCAGGCTCGTGCTGCACTATTAACTTCAGTTTCTAAACACACAAATATGAACTTCAGGGAGACTTTGGGTTATTGTGGCCCCATCACACACACACACACACACACACACACACACACACACACACACACACGCGCGCGCGCACGCACGCACGCACGCACGCACGCACGCACACACATATATATATATTTACTGCTCAAAAAAGTTAAAGGCCACTTTCAATTTTTAGGTCATTTCAACTAAGCTGTTTTTTTTAAAACCTGAACACTAAGTCAAAAAAGTTTTGCTGCATTTTGTTGCATGCTTAAACAATGTTTGTTAATCTGGCAATAAATCAAATCTGTGTTACGTGTGTGTACCTCCAAGGTCAATCAAATGCACGTGGTGGAAAGGGAAATAATGCATGTTTGAAAATGCTTCCTATAGCAAAGTCTGTTGATAACATTGCTGAAATTTGCTTTTCACGTGCAAGTCGTGACTATGGTGAACACATGTCACCAACTTTTCGGAAGGAACGGGCAATGGGTATTTTTGTAACATTTACCATTTTAGCCATGGCTCAGCGTGTCTTGCCGTCTTGTGGTAGACCTTGGACGTCCTGACCTGCGTTGTTCTGCGACACTGCCGGTTGCATTATAACGATCACGCAGAGTTTGTATGACAGAGTGGGCAACTCCTAATCTCCTAGCAACTTCTCGCAGCCCTACATCATCCTGCAGCCATGTCATCGCTCTCCATCTGTCAACATTGGTCAAGCGTCTTATATATATATATATATATATATAAAAGGGGGGCCGCTTAAAAATTTTGAAATATCGTTTTACAGTAGAAACCTCAGAAATGAGGTATCTGAGGAAGGTGGTTGAAGTAACAAGAAGAGACATGGTACGCAACCAGACGATACGTCAAGGCCTTAAATCCTACCCCCTGCAGACCCAAGTAGAACAGTCCCAATTAAGATGGTTTGGCCATGTCTGCAGAATGGGAGAAGATCGGATACCACGACAAGCATGGGAAACAACGAGCCAAGGATCCAGACCCCGAGGACGACCCAGAGTCCGCTGGCAGGACAACATTAGACAATCTTTGAAGGATCGAGGACTAGAATGGAACCAGGCCAGGAGGAAGACAGCCGATAGGATAGTCTGGCGCTCTCTCTTCCAAACCTCTACACCTCACGGTAGAAGGGGAACGACTAAGTAAGTAATAAAGTTTTACAGTAGTAGAACTCCTAAAACCACTTCCATGTTAAAGTACATCCATTTTTACATCATGTAGGAAAATTCCTGTTGCTTCTGATCATAAATAAAGTTTTTATTTGGATGTTTTTTGTTAGTTATTTAATATATATATATATATATATATATATATATATATATATATATATATATATCTATATATATATATATATATATATATATATATATATATATATATATATATATATCTTCTTCTTCTTCGATCCTTAACCACCGATCGTCAAAGCAGTCAGTGGCCATCACGCCTGGTGGCGTCTTGTAGGGCAACAACAAACTGATTCCACTTTGCACGGTCGGTGGCCATCCTTCGTACAGTGCCCCAACTCTGGTTCATTCTTTGCATCTCAGCCTCCACAGTCCTCCGCCAAGTTGTTTTTGGTCGGCCTCTCTTTCGCTTTCCTTCAGGGGTCCAAAGCATAGCTGTTCTTGTGATGGCATCGGGGTCTCTTCTGAGGACATGACCAACCCAGCTCCAGCGTCTGCCAGCTATGATGTATGCATGTCCTCTTGCTTGCTACGAGTAAGCAGATCTTGGTTGGTGATGGTATTCGGCCAAAAGATTCGGTGAATTTTTCTTAGGCATGTTGTGTGAAAAGAGGACAATTTTGACATTTCCTTCTCTTTGACTCTCCAGCATTCCGCACCATAGAGAAGCACAGAAAGCACGCAACTCTGGTATAATCTTAATTTTGTGCTTGTGCTGTATTGGGAGGACTTAACGTATATATATTTATATATATATTTATATATATTTATATATATTTATATATATTTATATTTATATAATCACCAAGAGCTCACGCGCTGTGATGGTGGGCCAAAGACAGTTAGTACACACACAGACCCACACACCCACACACACACACATATATGTATGTGTTGAGTAATGGCTATCAAGGAGTGTTATATTGCAGTTGGGTTTAAGCTTAGTGAATATGTCTTCAGTCGTGCTGAGATTCACGCGAATGTCGTAGGCTGGGTAAACAAATAGTTAGCATCATACTTTTAGCCTGAACACAGCCACACACTATTTTTAGCTCGTACAACAGTGTTAATGAAATAAATGAGTTGGTGAAGACTGGTCCACATCCAAATTTATTGACAGTAGCTAAAACAGTAACTCAGCATAGTAATAACAGGTAGATTGCATTCAAAGGCATTCAATAAGGTCCAATGTCGGTCCATCGTACTAAACAACATAAGAGGCATACAGTTCATAGAATCTCAATGCTGGCCGTAAAAGACTAGCGATCAGATTCGGATACGACGTGAACGAAGTATGGCGGCAAATATATGCTGACGATCGAATATGATTACCTCAAAATACAGTCACAATACTCCAAGGGTGAAGCTGTAACTCTTGACATCCCATAAATACATCTTAGTGAATCGTGGCCACCAATCTCATTAGAAGCCACTGGAAGAATATCGAATAACGCATCCACAATGGGAGCATAACAATGGCACGTCTAGTCAGGTCTGTTGACATTGGAAAAGGACACGGGAAACTGCCCGTTCGGCTGCACATGAGCAGACGATACATACGTCACATTATATATATATAGCTAATGCAGACAGCTGTATTTCAGCAAAGGATTGACATACGCCTGTGCCCGAAAGCCTTACACAACAACCACCCCGTCCTCTCGGGGGAAAAAAACAGAATGTTTTTTTTTTCAAACGTTCCCCGAATCAAAGAATGGCCAAAATTAAGTACATCATAATAATAAATCGTCAACAGTAGAACAATAAATTGTCAAAGTCCAGTCGAAGTCAAATCTACTGGAAATATTAATGAAAGTGCATGAAAAAGACTGTCATCAGTCATAGCATTATCATAAGAATATGAGAAGCAGAAACAAAGAAATGTTAACTACTAATACAATAAAGAAAAGAACATCTTAAAATGTATATGTTAAAGTAATAATATCAGTATGGCAAAAGAGAATTGTTACATAAAGAAAATCAACCTACTAAAACATATGAAATATAAGTGGGGATATGTCTGTTACGGAACATTAAGAAAACAAAAGTGTCGAATAGAAAAGAAAAATTCGACAAGGAAGGAAAAATTTACAATTTCCGAACATGTAAGAAAATATGGGTAAAAGAAGAGAAAAACTAATAATAAGAGTGTGGTAACAAAATGTGAAGGAAAAAAAAAGAAAAAGTTACAAGAATTTATACATCATGTAGTTTTCATACTGATCTATTGGTAAATATGGTACTGCATTGTTTCAAAATGCCAACAATATGTCTATCACACGTGCTTATAGCACTGAAGTAGAGTTATGCATTTGACACGAAAGTAGATCGTTAATACGCAACAAAATGTTCAGGTCCTCATAATATGAAGGTATCGAATGTCAATCATCGAATGTAAATGAGTGGATCACGTAAATACATTTGAAAGTTACGCAGCAGTACTGAATGTCAACCATTCGCTTATATTTGGATCACACAACAATGTTAATTAATATCGTTAAAGTCATGTTGAGGGCAGCGTGAGAGTACGTCAGCTAATATGTTTTCAGTGCCCGGAATAGCTTGGACATCAAATGCGAACGATTGCATCAAAATAGAATAGCGCGCAACCCTAGGATTCCTGTGGTTCGATTTCGTGAGAAATGACAGAGAGCGCTGGTCTGATTGTATAATAAATCTTGATCCAAGAGGGTACCTCTCCAGTTTCAGAACAGCCCATACGATGGCGAGCAATTCGCGCTCGATCGCTGGATATCTTCTTTCTGCGTCAGTCAGCTTCCGTGATATGTACAAGTTAGGGTGAAGTGTACAGTCGAAATTCTGCATCAATACTGCATCGACACCTTTGGAAGACGCATCTGTGCGAAGATAGAATGTCAAATTTTTATTTGGTAGCCTGTTAAGGTCAAAAGGGAAGTGATCCTTTGTATACGGGTTGGACAGAGTAAATTAAGGGTTACATTACTTTTAGACTTGATTAACGGTGAATTGGTTAAACAAATATATGATAGAAGTTAGAGTGTACAGAAAGCGTCGTGAGCGCTGTTCTGTATTGTAGAACTGTGAATAGTTCTCGCAGCTAGTCCGTGAATTGACTGAGCGGTGTTGAACAGCGAAGTCTCGTGACTGAGCGGGAAATGTGTTTCCCGGGGCAGTCATGTTCTAGGTGTTTGACTGAGGGAGTCAACCCTGGGTTTTTCTCTAAGTGTGTGTTCCCGACGAGTGTTCGGTGAAGATGTTTAGAGTGTTTTTCCACAATGTGTGTCTCGGTGCAGACTTGTGTTCAGGCCTGTATTGAATATTCTTCCCTGTATTGAATATTCTTTCTATTATTGAATGTTCCTTCATGTGTTAGATTATGTGATGAATTTACTTTGATATATATAACTGCAGTGGATGCAGTCGTTTGAGAGATTTTGTTATTGTGCACGATTAATTTCGATAAGAGAATCACCCAACCATCAATCTATAATTAAGGGCTATGGAGAGTCTGAGATTTAAAGACATTACTTTGTAGGCCATAGACATTTTTGTGAAGGAGATTAGGAGGCCATATATTGTGCAGGCTATATTACTGCAGACTGCTGGGTACGCAGTCCTGTGAGGAATATTGTGGATGTGCATCTTCTATAAGAAGTGCACCACTATGCTATAATTGAGCTCTAAGAAGAAATAGCGCTGATGATGATTATTCAACTGCTGTGGAGCAGCCTTTGTTGAGAAGGGGAGATGTAGTCCTTTTTGAGGAAAATCGTTATGTGCATCTTCTATAAGAAGTGCACCATTATGCTATAATTGAGCTCTATGGAGAGAACATGATGAGGCCGGTATTTTGATGAATTTAATAGTACTGCGATGTTAGCAGTCTTTTCTGGATGAGGCCATATGTAGGAGGCCATATTTATAACTGCGGTGAATGCAGTTTATTAAGGAACATTGTTAATGTGTACCTTATATGAGGTGTGCGCCACTAGGCGGTGTAATTGAGCTCTGTGGAGTGTTGGAGCTTTATGAGTTTATTGGCTCGATGCTATGTACTTTATGCTGTGTTTCATCTATGTCGTCGTCTGTGTTGTAACGTAAATAAACTGTACTTTAAACGTTACCAATCGTCCAACGATCCATGAATCCTATGTGTGTTACTGTGATGGACGAATGTATCAGTACACACTTACTTTGAACATTCCAGGCACAGTGACAGTAGTATCATATTTATAAATAGCCCCGAGTGGGCGTGGCCTATAAGTAAAATACATTTAGTCGTTATCATTGAAGGATAATATCGCTAATATATACATTATCAAATTAGCAGTATCATAGCCTCAATATTGGAGGGGTTGAAAATAAATTTTTAATATGAGCTAAGGCTGCTTGGCACTCTTGAGACGAGTGCACATGATTGGGAGAGCTCTTTCTTAATAAAGCAGACAGATCAGCAGTGACATTGGGTAGATTCGAAATGAATCGACTGTAAAATCGAATAAGGCCGAGAATACTGCGCACTTGTTTCTTAGTTGTAGGCACAGATATGTTCAAAATCTTGGACACATTAGACAGTTCAGTTTTAAGCAAACCATGACCAACTCTATGACCAAGAAATGATATTTCTGCAAATCCGACAACAATTTTAGAAGATTTGGCAGTTAGATGGTATGAACGTAAAGTGTCTAGCAATGAAGTGAGACCTAAGAAATGATTTTCCCAAGAAGTACTAAAGAGACATATGTCATCTATATATGTAACAATATCAGACCTGTTAGAAAAGATTTTACGCATCATCCGGACAAATGTGGCAGGAGCATTCATCAGTCCAAAAGACATAAAATTCCATTGAAATAAACGCTTGGGTGTTGTAAAAGCAGTGATGGGCTTAGCAGTTTCAGATAAAGGATTCTGCCAGTATCCCTTAGTGAGATCAAACTTAGTGAAAAAAACAGCTGTAGCAAGTCTAGGCAAAAAGTCTTCTAATAAAGGTAAAGGTTCAGCATCAAAGATAGTAACATTATTAAGTTTGCGAAAGTCAATACAAAGTCTTATATTGTTATCTTTCTTTTTAACAATGACCATCGGGAAAGTTAATGCAGAATCGGATGGTTCGTAAATACCCAAACGAAGCAGGTCGTCAAGTTCTTTAATAACCTGATCCTGAAAATGGATAGGTATGTGGTATGGTCGAAACCGAATAGGTCGATCATCTGTGAGAAGGATGTCATGAGTGATAACCAATGTACAACCAGGGATGTCTGTAAGAACATCCGGGAAAGATTTAAGAAGATCAGACACCTTCTGACGTTGGTCGGATGATAAATCCGTACAGATAGAAACATCCTTCCATGTCTCAGTAGCAGTTAAAGACATGACAGGAAGATCCATAGGTAAGTCAGGAAAAGCAGATTCTTCCTCCTGAATTACACACAGGGAAGAAAAATGAGTAGTATGCATTGTGGGCTCATTTACTGCATGAAAGACCGCCTGAAGATATTCAGGTCGAGTATGGAATTCTTTGAGCATGTTTATGTGGAAAGTTTTGTTTTTTCCCTTAACGTCAAGTATATAGCCAACATCAGAAATGCGTGAAAGAACTCGGTAAGGACCACTCCAAACAACGAATAGTCTGTTGTCCTTTCTAGGAAGAAGCACAAAAGCTTCATCCCCAGGCACCAGGTGTTTTAGTCGTCTGTTACGATTCTAAAACTGATGAGCCTTTTCTTTAGCAGTTTCAGAAGATGCTGTCGCCAACTGACAAGCATCAATTATTTTACGTTGGAGGTTAATGACATACTCGTAAGTTGACTTGGTGTCTTGAGTCATATCTGAGTCAGTGAGCAAATCTTTAATAAGAAACATGGAACCTCTAGGTTGAGCTCCGAAGACAAGCTCGAATGGCGAGAAACCGGTCTGTTCATTTGGTACCTCACGGTACGCAAACAGCACGGCGGGTAAAACCCTGTCCCAGTCTTGTGGAAAGTTGACTGTAACTTTGCCTAATAGTTGTTTAAGCGTCCTATTTAGCCGTTCTACCATGCCATTGCTCATTGGATGGTACACAGAGCTTAGCGATCTGTCAATCTTAAGTTGTTGCATAACACCGGTCATGGCCTCGGAGACAAACTGAGTACCTCTGTCCGATAGAAGTTTTCTAGGGAAGCTTAGCCTGGAAAAGATTAAGAAAAGAGCATCAGCCACGTCTGAGGGGTGATATTCTTCACAGGTATAGCCTCAGGCCAGTGAGTACACATGTCAATACATGTGAGGACATACCTGTGTCCTCTAGAGGACAACAAGAAATGGGCCAATAATGTCTATGGCCATCTTCTCAAAGAGACGTACAGGTATATCTGAAGCCTGTATCGGTGCCATGTGATAGGCTCCCTTTGCTTTGACCTCCTGGCAAGTAACACAGGAGCGACAATAAGTAGCAACATCCCTAGATACACCGGGCATAAAGAAGGAATAAAGCACCCTGGACCTTGTCCTAGAGTAGCCCATGTGGCCAGCACAATGAGAATCATGGGCATGTTGCAGGATGTAAGTTCTAAGCAGTTTAGGAACCATGACCTGTTGTTTAAGAGCAGAAGAATTTTTAAACATTCTGATCAGGATACCATTCTTAAGGATGTACCATTGACGAGGGGGATTATTTACAACCATCTCCTCACCACTTACCAAACGAAAACATTTCCGCAAAGAATCATCAACTCTTTGCAGTGTTGCAAAAGATTCTTTGTTAATGGTAGCATGAAAATCATGATCCTGATTTTCAGGCACAATATTATCAGTCGCCTGGGCTTGTGCTTGAGCCCTTGTTGTAACTGCATTCTCAGTTAAAATGTTTTGCCGGTCCCACTCAGTAATTTCGTCATGTGTACATTCTTTGCCACTGTGGATACGGCCATTAATAAGATCAGTGATTGGGTGTTTTAATAGACACACTCTAATTCTCCATGTAAAAAATGGAGTCGCTATGTGAACAATAGCTGTGGGATAGAACTCTACCGTTCCCCAAAATGGGACACATTTAAAAAAATCTCCAGTGGAGCATGATGAGTGCACAAGAGATTGACTAACTCCCACCGTTGTGCTACCAGTATCCCAGAGTACAGATACCTGTGTATCGTTTAATAGGCCTTTATGAAAATGTAAGCTGCCTGTGCCATCATGAGCAGCAAGTGCTGTAATCGTAGGAAGTGGTTGACCGCATCTTAACGTTGATACCACATTAGGCTGAAATAAAGTTCGGCAATCAGGACACTGCGAAGCAGCATCAAAGTCAAAAAAATAACAAGCAGCGGCTTGATTTAATGAAGGATCATTTTGAGTAGCACTAGATGTATCAGCAGTTTGTGCTGAGTTAGGATTAAAGTTTGTACGTTCACAGCTCCGAGAGCGGAATGAATGGTTATCATTCTGATTATTATGAGAACAATTCCGGTTTCTATTGTCCTGTGAATAATTAGACCTTCTAGGAGCAGCATATTGGTTATTGTATCTATTACCATTCCAATTTCCTCTACTCCTGAAAAAATTATCATTTCGTTTCCATCTTCTCTGTGGTTGGAATTATTTCTGTTCTGGTCCCCGAAATTGTCTAAAATTTCCTCTAGACGGGGGAGATTGATTATCGTAAGAGTTACCACCTTGAAAATATCCATAGTTATTACCTCTACCACGACCAAAATTCCTGTCGAGACTCTGAGACCTTGGTCTTATGTTTTTGTTGTTCCAAGATGACGCTGATGCCACAGGTAGAGCTTCTTTGATGTGAGAGTTACTCACACATGTACCCGGGTGAGCAGTAATAAACTGTCTTCCCAGTTTTACCACCAATGTCAAATCCGTAGGTTTCCGTTCATGAAGGTATGATAGGAACTGCTGGTTAACAGAAGACAACACTTTGTCTCTGAGCATTAAGTCCATACGTGCCTCACATGTATGTAGAATTTTCGCTAATTCCACCCATCTGTTGAATGGTAATTTAATGGCAGTAATAAACTCAGAGAAGTCTTTCCCTGTTTCTGGTAACATGGTCTTAAAACGCATGCGATAGCCATTTTCATCCAATTGGTAAAGTTTGAGCAATAAAGCTCTGGCAGCTTCATAGTTATTCCCACTGGGACCGTCCATGGTACAAACCGAAGTTAGTGCATCACCTGTTAGGAATTCCATCAATCTACTAAACCATTCAGATTTATCAATTTCATGTGCCTCACACATAACCTGAAAGCGATTAAGGAAGCAAGAAATATCGTCTACGTTGGGTTTAAAAGTAGGCAAACGAAATCTTACAGATCCTGAAACATGTTTGTTTGAGTAGCTTTGACTCTCAGAATTGTTTTGTTTACTATTTAGTAACTTGAGTTTTTCAAGTTCTAAAGATAACATCTTTTCATCATGTAATATTGTTTTATCCTCTGCTTCCATCGCAAGTATTTTAAGTTTGTCATCATGCTCAAGTATTTTAAGTTTCTCTTGGCTGGCTAAATCTTCAGCCATTCTCTTCTCAGCTAATTTTTCAGTTCTTTTTTCTCTGGCCAATTCTTCAGTTCTGTGTTTCTGATATTCAGCCATAGCAAAGTCTTTTAGTACTTCTCCTTCCGTGGCAAAGGCTTTGCCTTGTTTAACAAAATAATCCAAGGTAGCCATTTTGTATCAATGTATCCTACTTACTTAGTTAATCCAGTATTAAGTTATTGTCAGGTTTGTATAATCAATAATATCAATGGCAATTAATAATGCAATCAATCAATGGAAAGGAAAAAATATTATGAAAAAGACAACAAATATAAATATAGATAAGAGAAAAAAAAATAATATTTTGGAGCAGGATAAAGCACTAATCGACAAAAGACACTAACAGTAAGCAATAGAAAGGAATAAAATTGTCAAACTAAAGAGGAAAAATACATCGAATTGGAACACACTTACTGCTAAGTCAGAACAATATAGGACCAGAGACACGGTGTATAAACATAAAATTTGTATATAACTAAGAGACAGCAAGGAGAGGCCAACAGATACAAATAAAACTACTACAACTAAAGCAAAAATACTATACAACGACAACGCACAGAACCCAAGACGGCACACCTATACAGACAGTGGTCGAAGAAAACCAGTCAGAGGACCTATGTCGCACGGCAAATATCATCCGGATATTCCACTGATGGAAATCTACAAACAAACCTAACGAAACATCCGGTGTGAGCCCATTGAATTAATGAGATGAACCTCTTGCACCGAACCGCGTCCCAAGCAAACCCACAGGGACAAACAAGCTAACAGAAAGGTACAGATGTAACATGCAAGAAATAAGAACGAGCTCAGACCAATTTAGCACAGTTCACAAAAAATGCACATAAAGCCACTTAGCTGGGGCCAAGGATGGTGGATCTGTCACACAGCATCTCCTGGACAGGTTGTCAGCGTAGCAAAGGCACATCACATGTCGAGCAGAAATAATGTAGCTACTGGATATCCAAATAGAGCAGGAAGCACATCATTGCAGTTTTCTTCCAGAAAGTTCAACTTGATAACGTTGGGCCTTGAAAACGTCACACAACAGGCATGTAGCAGCAGCCTGATTAATAACATGTACATCAGAACTTGATTTAAACTAGGAGCATTCACTAGGACGCTGCTGTAACGTCTTTCTTCAAAGACACAATGATTTGACCAGTTGTACAATGAGAAGACAAATTTCGCCACAGTCATGTATTTCCGCCCGCATCGATTTCATAACATGCGCAGAGGAAAGTATGCAAAACAGTTCCAGAAATAGTTCAGAATGCATAAACGATAGACGACATGGTGTGGTTTCAATTTTTCCGATGTTGTTGAACAGTCAAAAAAAAAAATCGTCCCCCATACTGTACACCAGAAATCTGTTGAGTAATGGCTATCAAGGAGTGATATATTGCAGTTGGGTTTAGGCTTGGTGAATATGTCTTCAGTCGTGCTGAGATTCACGCGAATGTCGTAGAATATGATTACCTCAAAATACAGTCACAATACTCCAAGGGTGAAGCTGTAACTCTTGACGGCCCATAAATACATCTTAGTGAATCGTGGCCACCAATCTCATTAAAAGCCACTGGAAGAATATCGAATAACGCATCCACAACGGGAGCATAACAATGGCACGTCTAGTCAGGTCTGTTGACATTGGAAAAGGACACGGGAAACTGCCCTCTCGGCTGCGCATGAGCAGACGATACACACGTCACATTATATATATTAATAGCTAATGCAGACAGCTGTATTTCAGCAAAGGATTGACATATGCCTGTGCGCAAAAAGCCTTACACAACAGTATGTATGTTTATATATATATATATACACACGCACACACACACACATGTTGAAAAGAACTAACATAATCATTGAATGTGCATTCGATATAATATATTTATTCGGAAACATAATCTCTTGGGGGGTAATCAGAACTCCTGGAGTATTCGAAAAGTCTACGGTTGTATGAAAAGAGATTGAGGTTATTTTTTTAGATCATGTGGAAGATAGTTCCAACGATGAGCAGCACAGTAAGCTAAGCTTTTCTTGAATACGTCAAGCCAAGGCTTGGGCACGTGTAATGTGTTAAAGCGTTGATTGCGTCTTTCATTGTATTTAAACATTGGCCACATATACGAGGGGCGTTCAGAAAGTAATGCACCACATCGTTTTTCTCAGGAGCTGTTTATTCAAAAAGCATGACATTTATACACAATATACATGAATATGTCATGTAAACATCGGTATTATTCAACATAATCCCCATCAACTTGTACGGCTTTATGCCAGCGTGAAACAAGTGCATGTATTCCTTGCCCGTACCAGATTTTTTCTTGATCATGTAGCCATTTCTTCGCTGCATGAATCACTCCTTCATCATCTTCAAACCTTGTCTCACGGAGTGCATCTTTAACTGGACCAAATAGATGAAAATCAGAGGGTGCCAAATCGGGACTATAGGGTGGATGGGGTAGTACAGTCCAACCCAATTCGGTGATTGCTTCCCATGTTGCTAGACTTGTGTGAGGTCGCGCATTGTCGTGAAGGAGAAGCAGGTCTGCTGGATTCTTGTGCGGCCGAACTCTGCGAAAACGTTGATTGAGTTTTTTCAATGTCTTAATGTAAGCTTGCGAATTGATTGTCTCTCCTCTTGGCATAACGTCCACAAGAATCACACCTTCAATGTCCCAAAAGACAGTGATCATGACCTTTCCAGCTGAAGGAATTGTCTTGAATTTCTTTCTTCGTGGTGATTGCGGATGATGCCACTCCATTGACTGTCTTTTTGTCTCAGGTTCAAAATGATGTGCCCAGGTTTCGCGTCACCTGTAACGATCTTAGCCAAAAAGTTCTCTCCATCAGCATTGAAACGCTCCAACAATTTAGAAGAAATTGCTTTCCTTTGCAATCGGTGGTCATTTGTGAAACTTCGAGGAACCCATCTTGCGCAAACCTTAGAAAATCCGAGAGTTTTTATAACTGCATTTGCACTACCAATGCTGACTGACAGCTGTAAGGCCAATTGTTGCGTAGTGATTCGCCTATCAGTAACAATAATGCCCTCAGTGCATTTCAACATTTCTGCGTTGGTGGCTGTGGCAGGACGTCCACAGCGCAGCCGATCAAGCAGCTCTGTATCTCCACTTCCTGATTCTTTGATTCTCTGAACCCAGCGACACTGTACTCCTGTCGACTGCAAAACTTCCATACACATCACATAGACGCTTGTGAATGTTCACAACAGTTTCCTTCTCTGCAACGAGAAATTCTATCACAATTCGCTGCTTATAACGCAAGTTGATTACACGCTCCATTTCAAAGGTTTAGGGCAGCCGTATTATTTGGCCGGTTGCGGTGCAATTTCGTGCACACAATTGACACATGCCATATGCTATCTTCATTATTAGCTGAGAAAAACGATGTGGTGCATTACTTTCTGAACGCCCCTCGTATGTTGGAGCATTCTGTAACATAATTTTGTTAATGAATTTAGCTTTGTTGAAGAGAAGGCGCTTTCTTAGGGGCAGTATTTTGATATCTTTATATAGATCTACACACTGTGTGGGGCAATTGTCAGAGACTAGACGCACTGCACACAGAGAGAGAGAGAGAGAGAGAGAGAGAGAGAGAGAGAGAGAGAGAGAGAGAGAGAGAGAGAGAGAGAGAGAGAGAGAGAGAAAAAACGTGACACTGGAGTTTTTTTTTTTTTGTTAACAGCATGTTTTGGCGGGTTACTTGTTCGTTATCGTCTAATTTTTCACATAGTCTGTCTTTAACAATGGCTTAAATGCTTTACAGCACTTGTCTTTAACAATGGTTGAAAATTGTTTTACAGCACTTGTCTTTAACAATGGTTGAAAATTGTTTTACAGCACTTGTCTTTAACAATGGTTGAAAACTGTTTTACAGCACTTGTCTTTAACAATGGTGGAAAACTGTTTTACAGCACTTGTCTTTAACAATGGTTGAAAATTGTTTTACAGCACTTGTCTTTAACAATGGTTGAAAATTGTTTTACAGCACTTGTCTTTAACAATGGTTGAAAACTGTTTTACAGCACTTGTCTTTAACACTGGTTGAAAATTGTTTTACAGCACTTGTCTTTAACAATGGTTGAAAATTGTTTTACAGCACTTGTCTTTAACAATGGTTGAAAACTGTTTTACAGCACTTGTCTTTAACACTGGTTGAAAATTGTTTTACAGCACTTGTCTTTAACACTGGTTGAAAACTGTTTTACAGCACTTGTCTTTAACAATGGTTGAAAACTGTTTTACAGCACTTGTCTTTAACAATGGTTGAAAATTGTTTTACAGCACTTGTCTTTAACAATGGTTGAAAACTGTTTTACAGCACTTGTCTTTAACACTGGTTGAAAATTGTTTTACAGCACTTGTCTTTAACACTGGTTGAAAACTGTTTTACAGCACTTGTCTTTAACAATGGTTGAAAACTGTTTTACAGCACTTGTCTTTAACAATGGTTGAAAACTGTTTTACAGCACTTGTCTTTAACAATGGTTGAAAACTGTTTTACAGCACTTGTCTTTAACAATGGTTGAAAACTGTTTTACAGCACTTGTCTTTAACAATGGTTGAAAACTGTTTTACAGCACTTGTCTTTAACAATGGTTGAAAACTGTTTTACAGCACTTGTCTTTAACAATGGTTGAAAACTGTTTTACAGCACTTGTCTTTAACAATGGTTGAAAACTGTTTTACAGCACTTGTCTTTAACAATGGTTGAAAACTGTTTTACAGCACTTGTCTTTAACAATGGTTGAAAACTGTTTTACAGCACTTGTCTTTAACAATGGTTGAAAACTGTTTTACAACACTTGTCTTTAACAATGGTTGAAAACTGTTTGACAACAATTATACATTCTTGTTGACGACGAGTAAGTCACCCACCAACACATGGCGGGAAATAATTATGCTGTGCTCTTTCTGCTGCATGCTGACTGTCGTGGTTGAGTTTGAGTGTAGAGTATTTGTCGAGTTGGACAACTGTAGTGAAATCGACAAGGGATAGTGGACTGACAGAGTTATAGATTACACACACAGAAAGGTGTAAATAGGAGATGGACTTGAGACAACCTGGAAGAAGATTTATTCAAAGGATCTCTCTCTCCAGGCCTCAACTCACTTTTACTGTCTAAGCATCTCCTGCTCTCACTCTTTTCTCTTATCATACATAGAGATTCTAGTAAAGAGCTAAAAATACAAATATGGATGGAAAGATCGTGAACAGCGTATTAATAAAGGTGTAAACTTTATTAAAGAAGAAAAAGCATGGAATTAATGCATATCATCACAACAACATAAAATTACATCAATAATCATCAATAACCAAAATATGCAAAATACACCAACAACCACACACACACCACCATTCATAAAACCTGTAGAACACAGAGAGATGAAATAACTGAGTGTCAGTCCGTCCGCTTTCGGGACCATATGAAATAGCTCCAGTAAGTGGTTTTTTCGTACACATCCTCCATGGGTGATGGAATTAACCTGAATAAAATCACTGTATAGGCGCTATCATTGGTGATTCCTCCCTAATTGCGAGAGATGGTCTGGAAGACTCTATTTATCTCCTGCTGATCGAATAAACAAACTGAACGACAGCCTGTCCGCTATTTCGTGGGACCAAATGTGCTAGCTCCAGAAAGTGTATTACTTGTAGATCCTTCGTGAGGGACTAGCCTACAAAACTTTCCTTGTTGGTGCTAAACGTTGGTGACTCCCCTTATAGCGTGAGTGGGGCTGGAACTCTGTCTATCTTTCTTGCTGGCCAAATAACCGAACTGAGCGACAGCCTGTCTGCTTTTCGTGGGACCAAATGTGCTAGCTCCAGAAAGTGTATTACTTGTAGATCCTTCGTGAGGGACTAGCCTACAAAACTTTCTTTGTTGGTGCTAAACGTTGGTGACTCCCCTTATAGCGTGAGTGGGGCTGGAACTCTGTCCATAGATGGCTGCTCATACGTGCGAAGTTCTACATAATCCAGAAATAAGCCATGGGACGAAGTCACTTGAGGACAACTGATCCCAAGGCGTGCTTATCCGGCGCTAGAATAGGCTTTAAATCCGGTTTTGGCTGGTTGACTGTGGCTTGGCTGAGTGCCCCGTTTAGGCATACAGAGACTGGTGAATTGAATTCTGCTATATATGTGTCACGTAGGGTTTATATTCATTTAATTTCCTACATTTTCTTCCTATTCTTTCACCCGAATTCTCTCTTTTATTATCTCGGTATTTCGTTTTTTTCCTGTATATTTTTTCATCCATTCGTTTTGCGAATATTATTTTCATATAATTCGCAAACTTTACCTGTTTTCCTTTCTCTTAAACTGAGAATCGCGCTAGGACGATATTACGTAGATGTCAGGGCTGCAGGGCGTCAGAAGGCGTGATAAGTCGGTTCGCTGAACATAGGACGTAGCAAATCGTCTACATTCTCACCGAGCGCGCGAGCTTCTTCTCGGCATTAGTCCCGGTGAGGTGTGATACTTTACATCTGCACCGGTCAGTATCCAGACATTTGTCTGGAAAATCCCAAACTGACACGGCGCTCACGGTGGGCCATGGTCAGCTGTAGTGTGAAAACTGCCCTGCAATGGAGTCAGGCTGTCTGGGATTTGAAACTGACACGCGTACATCGTGGTCAGTAGGTGACAGTTACGACACGCGTTAAGCGGACGTAAATGTTGGGAGTAGGGGAGATAATTTCGCTTGGCGAAATAAGTTTGGGCCCTTTGTCTGATTTTAAGATATTGGCCAAAGTTGAAACTTTAATTTCATTCTCGCTCATAGACTCACAGTAGATAGGTCGCTCGTAAACAGAATAGCTGTTAGCGAAGATGTCAGTTTGTTTCGGCAATTTGTCGAACTTCTAGACTTCCAGAAATATTTTCAGCAATCTTATTCTTAAGTTGTGCGACTACCTGTAATTCTGTGGTTGAGGTAATTAATATGATAGATATATAGATTTTGTGAGTGTTAAAGTGTTAAATCGCTTAATTCATTTTATCTTTTTCTTTAGCGCAGAAGAGAAATAAAGTGGTAGGCTATTATATTTTCTAGGGAAGCATTCAGTGGAAAGCAGAATAAAATTAAATTTCTAGCTTATAACGGCAATTGTAGCTATTTATGAATTTAATTTAACTGCTAATACTCAGTCGAGTGTATTTTTCTAAACTAACGTATAAACTCTAGAATCGAGCCTCATGAATGATGACGGGATACGCACGTGTTCCTAATTTATGAGGAATGCTGATTTTTAAATATAACTTACGTCACGGGAAGTTTAAATGTTAAGCAAAGCTCTCTGCTTGCAAGTTTAAATGTAAGTTATAACCAGTTCAGATTCTGTTTATTATATTATATGTGTTATTTTTCCTCCACACAGTGAAAGTTTTGGGGTGACCCTAACTTTACCAGCACCTAGTAGTAGTTTCCATACTTGTGAAGAAATAGACAGTCCTTATTTTGAACCACGTGGGTTTTCTTAAGTACCACTGGTCTAAACAGTGCATATGCAACCCGAGTTAGCCAGAAATACTATATCCCAATAACGGGTTTTCAAAGACTGTAATGATAAATACTGGACCTTGGAGCCAGATCTTAATTTCTTCTAGAAACTCTACGTAATTTTTCTGCCTGGTGGCGCGAAATACTTCTAGTATTAACTAACATTTCCCGACTATATATATATATATATATATATATATATATATATATATTCTTGTGGACAAATCTGTGGTGTGACTAAAGTGAATCCTATACTGAGGGAAGGCACCGACCTGACATTCATCATTTCTAGAAACCTACGCTATTGACACTGTGCTCTGCTAACTCCCGCGCCTGGAATAATTGTTAGGTGACTTAATCAGACATTTGAACAAATTTGCACACCCAAGTAGTCGTTCCCGGAGACTCCGAGTTAAATACGTCTTTTGGAACTGGGGACTTCTTGGCAGAAGACTGCATTTTTTTTGAGTCTGTGTAAAGATCTAAAATCAGTGTGTTCCAAGAGGCAGCGAGCAAAGTCGTGAGTACCTGAATGAGAAGCCATGGCGGAATGAATGAGTGTACGCTGGTCTGAGTGATATTTTCACTATTATATCTTTGACACCCTGTTGCTGTCCTAATAAATTTTTTTTTCCAATCTGCATAATTTGTTGCTAAGGCTAGAGTTCTTGTGTTTTTGTCTTAGGTTAAATCAGATTTTTTTCAAACTCTGTGCATATAATTACGAGATAAAACAAAGAAAAACTCTTAGACTCAAACCCTATGTATCTGTGACTCGGGCGCCATCATCTGTTCTCTTAACGGGGCCGGGCTAAACCTAGAGTTAACACCATAACGGGGCTATCATCCTTGCAACATTTCCTTGAATTTTTTATGACTATGTGTATATGTATTTTCCTTGATGTATTTTCTTTGATGTTGTGAGCCGATTTTTCCTGATATTAAAATCGCTCTTGAACTAAATAATCGTGTTTGGTCAGCTCGTTCTAGATAATATATATATCATTGTTATAGTTTTCCCACGTCTGTGTGTTTACCTGTCGTCACGTGTATGTGCGTGCCTGTGAGTGATAGAAATATACGTAATATGTATATTGGTGTAGTCTGTCTGACGCTGTAACAACTGTTGTAGAAGATAGGTGAGAGAGAGAAGAATTCTTTTCGCTTTCAGAGACAGCCACTATATCAAAATCTATCATCTCACGTGTGTGGAAATTCTATTACCTTTCACTAACTCTCACTGAGTCTATCACCTATTCAAACCTATTCAGAAGGGACCAAACCTAGTCTTAATTCTCCTATCGGAAATCTACGACAAATGAGGGCTCGTTTCCGGTCTTTGAACTTAGAATAGGAAGACGAGTACGACAAACGTGGACTCGTCTATCTGGATTTTGAACTTAAGATTCTGTATTCTGATATAGAGTAAGAGTGTGATGTCTTGAGAGTTGTTATATCTTTTAAAAATATTACCCCCTAGACTAGCGATCTGTTTACGGGCGTGCTGACCACACAAACTAATAAGTTTTTTTTTTCCACAGCATCTTTGAATAATATACATTTTGGTTACAGGTTGATTTTGTCGGGATATATGTTAACTGCTGATTGTAATACTAAATGCTGGTAAAGTGGTGAGTGTATAACATTCACTGGGTACTGAGGCAGAACGGCGTTTGAACTAAGTTAAGGAGTGTGTTTCGGACTTTTTTGTCCAGATTAATTCCCTCCCTTACCCGATCTGACTTCAGGGGCGAACTTATAGTGGATTTTTAAAAATTAAGGGATTATTTTTCTCTTTAATTTTTGCAATATTCTTTTGCTTTTCCACTGTAGCAACTTAATTTTCAGTTGTAATCTTAACTACCATTTATTTGGCGTAGTCGTGTTTTGCATTGAGTGCTTTATTGCCGATAATAGCAGCGATAGTTAGATTTTATTTTGGAGGAGGTATCCCAGGGTTAAGGATATCATCTTTTGATTTTTGGAATTTTTTTCTCGTAAGTGGTAGGAACCAGGTTATTCTTTTTCCTATTTTCTATCTCCACGTGTCTCAGTCACTGACATAATATGGCCGAGAGGGCAAAGCTTAGACAACTTCTCAGGGACGAAGCGAGAGAGGAGGGACTGGAAGGAGAAGAAGCGAAAGCATTTGTCAGAGACGAACTTGAGAGATATGATGCGGAGAGGAAAGCAGCGGAAGCTAAGGAAAAAGCAGCCGCAGATTTACAGCAGAAGAAGATGGATGAGGAAATGGAAATCCGCAGGATGCAGCAGGAGGAACGTGAGAAGGAGAGACAGCACGAGAAGGAGAGGGAGGAGAGACAGAAGGAGAAGGAGAGGGAGGAGAGACAGCTTGAGGAAAAAGAGAAACAGAGACAGCATGAGCTGGCGCTTAAGACTCTAGAGTTCCAAAGCCGTGGTGCTGCCTCTACCTCCAGCAATGGAGAGTCTTCTCCTCATTCTTCCTTAACTGACCCTGCTAACACTCAATCTCTTCACCTCACTGCTATGTCTTTTCCGCTAGAATCTTTCCCTTGTCCAAATGAGAAGATTGACACTTGGCTAGAAAAATTTGAGAAAATTGCAACTCTGTACGGTTTAGAGAGGTCGCGTTGGAATATGAAACTTTCCCAGGCCCTAAAAGGTTCTGCTTATGATGTTTATTCTAAGCTGGAAAGTAGCCAACAAGACGACTACGATGTGTTGAAGAAAGCGTTACTGGAGCGCTTTGAAATGAACGCTCGCAAGTTTTTGCAACTGTTTCGCAACAGCCGGAAAGAGAATTCTGAAACTTTTCACCAGTTCTCATCTCGTCTTAAGGGATATCTAACAAAGTGCCTTGAGCTTTCGCAGCTCCCCTCTACCTATGAAGGTCTTGAGGAACTTGTTCTAACTGAACAAATAAAGAACACTTTGTCTGCTGATACCCGGAGATTTCTCGCTGAGCAGGGGGCAGAAAAACTTGAAGACATTTTGGAAAAGTCTGAGCGTTATCACAATGCGCTGGCTGAACTACCGGCCACAAAGCGGAAACCGACAGAGGAGCATTTTCGAAAACATAACCTAGAGCAATCTTCTCAGGCTTCTAACCAAAACAACCACAGAGAAACTGGACCTCAAAACCCCCCTCCTGAAAAATCCAAGTTCTACAAGAACAAGTACCCAAACCACCCCAAACAGTCTGATCAACCCGACCGCCCTACATGGCAGCGTAGCCAGAAAGGACAAGGTGGCAAAGGGAGAACCCCCGAGCACGGGACATATGATCAGACCGAGCACACCGAGCCTAAACGCATCGGATGCTTATTAACAGTCTCGCAAGGCGGAATTATTGACAGTGATTCCCAACCTCTTGGGGATAGACCCTCAACGCGAGGTATTGTTATTTTGAACGGTTCTCAAACTTCTTGCTTATTTGACACGGGGCTTTCTTACGATTGCATTGTTGCCAGAAACCTGGTTAAACCCGGTCAAGAGACAGGAGAGACCGTCAAACTTTGTGGAGTTCGTAAGAGTGATGCACCTACAGCGCTTCCCATCGCATTGGTGGAGATACACTCTGACTTTGTCAGAGGCGTGATCAAAGCGGCTGTTATGGATGATCCCATCTACCCAGTCATACTTGGCGGGAGATACGTGTGTATTGGGAAACCGGAAGAGCCGATTGTGGCAGCAGTAACTACAAGAGGGCAAACCAAGAAGGAACGGGAGCCTGCGCCAAATTTGTTACCTATGGAACTTAAAGAAGCGCAATACAAGGACCCTACTTTGGCACCCTGCTTTAGGAAACTGCCCATGGCTAAGGAACCCAAACAGCACGGGGACATTTTTTCTGAGGATGGCGTACTTTATCGGAGAACGGGCAAGCCTGACCAAGGTTACAACCAGCTCCTAGTACCGAAACAGTACAGAAGCCAAATCCTAGAAATGGGGCACTCTCTTCCCTTTAGCGGACATATGGGACAGAACGCCACAAACCAACGTATAACCACTCATTATTGGTGGCCAGGAGTGAATACTGATATTATCAGATATGTCAAATCCTGTGCCCAGTGCCAACGTGTACCACCCAAGCAACGGACCCCCCCCCCCCAGTCCACATGGGTGAAATGCCAATAATGGGAACACCATTCGAACGGGTTGTGATCGACATTTTAGGGCCTTTCGAAAGGACTAAAAGAAGGAACAGGTTTATCCTGACCTTAGTCGATACATGCACTTTATGGGCAGAAGCTATCCCGCTAACATGCGCAGATGCCAAGCATGTCGCAGAAGCCCTCGTGCAGATTTTCACTCGGTTGGGATTCCCGCAGCAAGTGTTGACGGATAATGGATCTCCATACCGAAACCTGTTGATGGATGAGATCGTTAAGATCTTGAGGACCCAGCACATCCACACTAAGCCATATACTCCGGCCGGAAATGGGCTCGTGGAACGTGCTAATGGAAACCTCACCATGATGCTAAGTAAGCTGGCACAAGTGAAACCTGAAGATTGGGATCTCTGTATTCCTGCAGCATTATTTGGCTACAGAGAATCTCCTCATACTTCCACAGGATTTCCGCCAGCTACACTCTTATTTGGCAGACCCATTAAGGGCCCGCTTGAAGCCTTACTTCAGTCTCTGACAGACGAGAAGGCGGATGAGACAGTCGTCTCAGCAAGTAAATATGTGTCGGTTTTAAAGGAAAGGTTGAAACTAGGGTGGGACCTAGCAACGACTAACTTTAAGCGAGCTCGCACAAAGCACGCTAACCGATACAGGAAAGTCGCGGAAGAGAGAGAACTGGAAGCAGGAGAGAAAGTTTTGGTGTTGCTCCCTACCGAGAACAACCAACTGAAGATCGGATGGCAAGGGCCGTTTACCGTCCTGAAAAAGATTTCTAAGGCTAACTACCAGATCTCTATTGAAGGAAAGGAGAAGGTTTTTCCATTTAAATCTCTTAAAGAGATACTTGGAAAAACCAGTGCCAACCTCCGACCATCTCCTGACGATCGCCAAAACTGACGAAGATGACGATAGTGGCAGGGATATTCCACCGCTATCACAGGAAACCTTTCAAAAATGTCAGAAGCGGCGACGCTCTTTCAAGCGCGCATATGAGACATTCCAGGGGAAGGAAACTTTGAGGAGTGGACTTGAGTAGGAATTGGACAGAGATGGAGGGGGAAGAGGAGAGGGAAGAAGACAGACACCCCGAAGCTACGGTTATAGGAAATTAAACTCCATAACGTAGACATGGAGTGCTTCCATATCTTAAAGGGGGGAGGCTCTGTCACGTAGGGTTTATATTCATTTAATTTCCTACATTTTCTTCCTATTCTTTCACCCGAATTCTCTCTTTTATTATCTCGGTATTTCGTTTTTTTCCTGTATATTTTTTTCATCCATTCGTTTTGCGAATATTATTTTCATATAATTCGCAAACTTTACCTGTTTTCCTTTCTCTTAAACTGAGAATCGCGCTAGGACGATATTACGTAGATGTCAGGGCTGCAGGGCGTCAGAAGGCGTGATAAGTCGGTTCGCTGAACATAGGACGTAGCAAATCGTCTACATTCTCACCGAGCGCGCGAGCTTCTTCTCGGCATTAGTCCCGGTGAGGTGTGATACTTTACATCTGCACCGGTCAGTATCCAGACATTTGTCTGAAAAATCCCAAACTGACACGGCGCTCACGGTGGGCCATGGTCAGCTGTAGTGTGAAAACTGCCCTGCAATGGAGTCAGGCTGTCTGGGATTTGAAACTGACACGCGTACATCGTGGTCAGTAGGTGACAGTTACGACACGCGTTAAGCGGACGTAAATGTTGGGAGTAGGGGAGATAATTTCGCTTGGCGAAATAAGTTTGGGCCCTTTGTCTGATTTTAAGATATTGGCCAAAGTTGAAACTTTAATTTCATTCTCGCTCATAGACTCACAGTAGATAGGTCGCTCGTAAACAGAATAGCTGTTAGCGAAGATCTCAGTTTGTTTCGGCAATTTGTCGAACTTCTAGACTTCCAGAAATATTTTCAGCAATCTTATTCTTAAGTTGTGCGACTACCTGTAATTCTGTGGTTGAGGTAATTAATATGATAGATATATAGATTTTGTGAGTGTTAAAGTGTTAAATCGCTTAATTCATTTTAATCTATTTCTTTAGCGCAGAAGAGAAATAAAGTGGTAGGCTATTATATTTTCTAGGGAAGCATTCAGTGGAAAGCAGAATAAAATTAAATTTCTAGCTTATAACGGCAATTGTAGCTATTTATGAATTTAATTTAACTGCTAATACTCAGTCGAGTGTATTTTTCTAAACTAACGTATAAACTCTAGAATCGAGCCTCATGAATGATGACGGGATACGCACGTGTTCCTAATTTATGAGGAATGCTGATTTTTAAATATAACTTACGTCACGGGAAGTTTAAATGTTAAGCAAAGCTCTCTGCTTGCAAGTTTAAATGTAAGTTATAACCAGTTCAGATTCTGTTTATTATATTATATGTGTTATTTTTCCTCCACACAGTGAAAGTTTTGGGGTGACCCTAACTTTACCAGCACCTAGTAGTAGTTTCCATACTTGTGAAGAAATAGACAGTCCTTATTTTGAACCACGTGGGTTTTCTTAAGTGCCACTGGTCTAAACAGTGCATATGCAACCCGAGTTAGCCAGAAATACTATATCCCAATAACGGGTTTTCAAAGACTGTAATGATAAATACTGGACCTTGGAGCCAGATCTTAATTTCTTCTAGAAACTCTACGTAATTTTTCTGCCTGGTGGCGCGAAATACTTCTAGTATTAACTAACATTTCCCGAATATATATATATATATATATATATTCTTGTGGACAAATCTGTGGTGTGACTAAAGTGAATCCTATACTGAGGGAAGGCACCGACCTGACATTCATCATTTCTAGAAACCTACGCTATTGACACTGTGCTCTGCTAACTCCCGCGCCTGGAATAATTGTTAGGTGACTTAATCAGACATTTGAACAAATTTGCACACCCAAGTAGTCGTTCCCGGAGACTCCGAGTTAAATACGTCTTTTGGAACTGGGGACTTCTTGGCAGAAGACTGCATTTTTTTTGAGTCTGTGTAAAGATCTAAAATCAGTGTGTTCCAAGAGGCAGCGAGCAAAGTCGTGAGTACCTGAATGAGAAGCCATGGCGGAATGAATGAGTGTACGCTGGTCTGAGTGATATTTTCACTATTATATCTTTGACACCCTGTTGCTGTCCTAATAAATTTTTTTTTCCAATCTGCATAATTTGTTGCTAAGGCTAGAGTTCTTGTGTTTTTGTCTTAGGTTAAATCAGATTTTTTTCAAACTCTGTGCATATAATTACGAGATAAAACAAAGAAAAACTCATAGACTCAAACCCTATGTATCTGTGACTCGGGCGCCATCATCTGTTCTCTTAACGGGGCCGGGCTAAACCTAGAGTTAACACCATAACGGGGCTATCATCCTTGCAACATTTCCTTGAAGTTTTGTGACTATGTGTATATGTATTTTCCTTGATGTATTTTCTTTGATGTTGTGAGCCGATTTTTCCTGATATTAAAATCGCTCTTGAACTAAATAATCGTGTTTGGTCAGCTCGTTCTAGATAATATATATATCATTGTTATAGTTTTCCCACGTCTGTGTGTTTACCTGTCGTCACGTGTATGTGCGTGCCTGTGAGTGATAGAAATATACGTAATATGTATATTGGTGTAGTCTGTCTGACGCTGTAACAACTGTTGTAGAAGATAGGTGAGAGAGAGAAGAATTCTTTTCGCTTTCAGAGACAGCCACTATATCAAAATCTATCATCTCACGTGTGTGGAAATTCTATTACCTTTCACTAACTCTCACTGAGTCTATCACCTATTCAAACCTATTCAGAAGGGACCAAACCTAGTCTTAATTCTCCTATCGGAAATCTACGACAATATGCTGGGCTGATTTATGTGCTGGAAGCCGTACTGCTCTGACTGGTAATCCAATAGGCGAGTAGGAAACTACTACTGCATTAGATGATTTCAGATTTAGCGTTGGCTCGTGGCATTGCGTGAGCTTAACTCCCGTGAGAGGGAAATGGCGTTGACAAAGGGTTGTTGTTTCAGGTATGGCTGTGACACTCGTGGGGCTAGATATCCTCAGAATCCCTCTAGACCGAAGAGACGGTGACATTCTTCGTCTGACTGGAAACTGGACTAGCAATTCGGTATCCCCTGAAACTGAGACCGAAAAGAGACACCCTTTTACATCAAGCAAATAAGAAATCACACTAACTTTATACAGAAAGTTTCGCTCCACTATGGGATTAAATTTATTGTAGTTATTGCTATGATAGTTTAGGGCTGTCTTTAACCATGTCTCCTGTTCCTTAAAAATATCAATTATCAACACGCGCCCGCATAGGCTTAATATATTGTGTACACCCATGTACCTGTCAGTAAATGTTCTGACATCAAAAAACTACTTCTCTTCTTCCAACTAAACATACAGCTGAATGGATATGCTTATTCATCTTACAACATTAAGTGAATTTACATAAACAGATTACAGCATTTGAAATTACACAGATAAATCATATGTCCCTTTTGGGGAAACAAAATATTAATATCCCACAAAATGAGTACAAAGAAAATGCAATGTTCTTGCTATAATAATACAGTTGTGGCTAAATCATAAGATATAATTATATCTATGCCTGGTGACTGCTTTCTGTGAAAGTTATGGACTAGTGCCTAGCCACACAAGTAAGCATAAAATGATTCTCCCTTGCCACTGGAAATATCTATCAAAAAGGAATAAGTGACTATCTCCTATAATCCAGAGTTATTACCTGCATCTCACTATTCAGTTTTTAAGTGAACAATCCACACCTGACATTATCTTACAGAAATGACAGTTAATTTAGCCTATTCTTGACCCATGATAAGCGTCTGTGGACTGATTCTACGCCTATTATCTGTTATTGTAAGTTTAACATTTAACCCATGATAAACCGTAACAGTTTAAGCACCCTTACTAGGCCGTAGACAGCGCTACCTTATCACTGAACTAAATTACTAGGAGAAGTCCTCAGAAATGAATTCACTTTCCTAACAGATATATATAAAAACTAACATGAATATATCATATTATAATAAGATATGTCAACTCACCCCGAAAATGACTAGAACATAGGCAAACACATTCTAGTACTGTGTTAAAGTTTGCCTTATCTCATGATGGTCATCTACGGGCCAGGAATCTTCTACGAGTGTGTTTGACGTAGTAAAATTTCAAGTCTTATAGCTTACAAACCATTCTACCCAGGACTCAAAGGGTACTAGCCGCTCGTGATCAAACGTTTTTAAAGCGACCAGAGAAATTCCCCTGTTCGGACCACAGAGGGTACCCGCCGCTAACGAACCGTTTCTTTCACAGAAACCGTCTTTGGCTCGTTCTAACACTTTAAGCGTAACAGACGTTCTTCTGATCAGGCCAGGTGTGCTGACGTAACATTATCGTTCGCTGACCGCTGCAGACTCGAACGTAAACAACCTCGGGTGGGGTTTGAGAAGGAGAAAACAATTGGGCCACACAGGTAGCAAAGCAAAGAGAAACAAAATGTGTAGGAAAACAGAACATTAAAGAGTAATAACATTGAGACGAGATGGAAAAATAAATTAAGTCACTGTCTACGTGACAGCCCTGATGACGTCACTGAGTTCTCCCGTGGTTATTTCATTCATTTTCATTTAGCATTAGAAGTACGGAAACAGTGGCACGAAAGCATTGCAGTTTCATCTATGATCAACAATATAGATTCCCTAGCTTTAAACATATAAATAAATAAATAAATAAATAAATAAGTAAATAAATATATATATCTTCTTCTCTTCTTCCGTCCTTAGCCACCGACCGTCAAAGCAGTCAGTGGCCATTACGCCTAGTGGCGTCATAGGGCAACAGCAGATAGGTTTTCTTTGCCATTGTTTCCCATCACGCCTATTGGCGTCTTTAGGGCAACGGCAAATCAATCCATTTGCTGTTGTTTCCGTAATCGAAGTGGCTGGCAAACGGGTGATCAGCCCGTTGGTAAATATATATATATATATATATATATATATATATATATATATATATATATATATATATATATATATATATATATATATATATATATATATATATATATATATATATATATATATATATATATATATATATATATATATATATATATAGAGAGAGAGAGAGAGAGAGAGAGAGAGAGAGAGAGAGAGAGAGGGGGGGAGAAAGAGACTTTTTCGCACTTACTCGAACTGCGTAATATAAATGTGGGTGGGGAGGGGGGGAGTTCCAGAAATGGTTTCCGGCGCATTAGGCATTTTGGGAAGATATGCGCCTTATATCAATAGGCATACAATGAAAAAAGATTGCAAGTTTAATATTAAAAGATAGGACATGAGAATTAGGAAGTTTAATGGATTAAAGCTTTACAACGCTTGTACCGAACAGTTGTTAAAATACTTAATAACGTTTGTCTTTAACAAAGGTCTAACTGCTTTACAACTGCTTTCTATAACAATGGTTTGCTTTACGACACTTTGTCATATCATTTCTCCCTCCACTCCATCGATTCCCTCATCTTCTCATCATCCTACGTTTTCTTATTCCGTCTCCCCGTCCTTTTGTCTACTCTGTATCCTTATGGTCTCTCTATTTCTTATTCTTCCTCTTCGAAGTTTCCTCGTCGTGGTCTTCTTTGTCCTTAAATCTTCTTTCTCTCTTCTTTGTCAACATCTTCTTCTATTCATATCCTTCTAATTCATAACTTTCATTTTTTCTTCTACTTTCTGATATTTTTATTCTTCTGCTTTCTTGCTTCTCCTTCATTCTCTTTCGCTTTTACTTCTTCTTCTTATTCTTACCTTCTTTTTCTTCTCATTTTTTCGAGCCTTCGTTGTATCGTTAATATTATTATTACTAATTTATTTTCTGTCTTTTCTTTTCTAAAGCATTTGCTTCTTTAGCAATGACCTTAATTTATCATCAGATACCGGCTTCTAAAAATATTATTATTTCATGCTTTTTTGCCACCTTGTTTTGTTTTCAGTGTGTACGGGGCATAGGTCATTGACCGTCACAAATATTCCCGCTCGGATTTTGCTTATTTAGGAGGAAGATTCACTTTGCCTTCCGTGTGTCGCAGAGTATCTCCTGATGTTCGCGGTCTTACAGTATTGGTGATAATGCTGCGAGCGGTGTGGCCGAACTGGCCTCCGACCTAAGAGAGGGGGGGGGGTGGTGGGTGGGGGGGGGGGGGGGGTGAGGGGGGAGGGGGGTCGATTTAAAAAAAAAAAAGAATAAACATTAAAATTTTAAAAGATAAAAATTAAAACACTAAATTTTAGAGGAAAAAATTATTTTATTTGAAACTGCTCGTTTTCCTATATTTCTATATAATTATTTGTTCAAAACAAACAAACAAACAACCAAACAGTAGTTTAAAAAAAGCTCATCGAGATCGCCATTTGTATAATTCAATCTATATAAAGACAAAATACTGACACAATTTTAAAAACATAAATGTAATTTTGTTTTTTGTAATATGCTATAGTGAACATCCCTTGAGAAAATTATTTGTGTGATCAATTCAGTTGCACGAAATTGAGTCTCGTAAAATTACATATAGTAATGCCGGGAGTGGGGGTTGGGAACCACGAGACCTCGCAGCAGCTTGAATAAATCCCTAGGTCTGACTCAGTCAAGACACGTCGTTTATTACATTCTGGTTATATTTTAGTTATTGTAATCAATTTTATTCCCCCCCCCCCCCCGATACCGCAGCCTGCTGCTATGCAGTGCATGCCAGCGTTACTATGGCAACCAATTTTAACGGTAAATGCACCGCTATTGAGATTTTTGTCCAATCAAAGGTTGTGTCATAACTTAGCATTGGGCTTATATAAGTGTTTTTATGACAGATGACGTCAACGCACTTCCATATTTACAAGTATTGATTTTACGTCATGTTCGATGTATGAAGACTGTGAATCATTCTTAAAGTGTGCATATTTGGTTAGGTTTTTAATTCACTCTTAATCGTAATATTCTTCCACAGGACGGTGGATAATTCTTAAAGAGTGCATTTTTGATTAGGACTGCAGTTCAATCTTAATATTCTTCCATAGGACGGTAAATATGTCTTAAAGTCCCGATTGAGGCCAGCTCCTTGACGTAGAGATGGGGCTCAAGTACAGCCATCAGCGGCCGAAAAATCAAGACTGGCCAGGCCCTCCTACAATCGAGCAAGACCACAGACTGCCCTAGCAAGTCAAGGTGCTGAAGACGGAGGCAACCAGCCAAGAGGCGCACCACAGCAATCAGGATGCCACGCACACGCGCAATGGAAATATGTCTATATCTACAAAACGTTATAGCACTCGCTCTGTGACGGACACCCAGGCAGGTGCAGTGCCGGGCCCTCTGCCTCAAAAGGGCCCAATCCCTACTACTGGGGGTCCTTCTCAATTGCCCCGTGGAGCCAGGAGGCATGAGAATAGAGCTACTGGCCAAGCAAAGCAAAGAGCACTTAAAATAATGCACTGGAATGATGAAGGCGTCAACAGTAAAAAAGACGGCTGCAGCAAAAAATTAGAGCTCGAAAATATCTTGAATGAAGAGCAAGTAAATGTATGCTGCTTGCAAGAAACCCACCTCAACAAAGACATAGCCTTCAAAATCAGAGGCTAACAGTGCTACCGATCCGACCGAATAGACAGGCGAAATGGTGGAATACTGACACTCGTGAGGAATAACATCAGTGCATGTCAGCTTGAAATATATATGGAGGGGGCGGAATACCAGATGCTTCATCTCAGGACAGAAAGTACAGAATTCCACCTGCTCAACTACTACTGTCCAAGCGACCGCCCACTGGCACTAGACACAATCTCAGCAAAAGAAAGACTGATTGTATGCGGAGACTTCAACAGCCACTCACAGAGCTGGGGCTATGATCACATGGACAGGAGAGGTGAGGAGCTTGAAAACTGGCAGGATGACAATGGGCTTATCCTGATTAATCAGCCAATCGACCCACCAACCTTCTACTCGAGATCATGGCACACCACCTCTACACCAGACCTGGCATTCCGCTCACCCAGCCTGGAGTGGAACACCACACGCGTTGTAGGGAAACAACTTGGAGGCAGAGACCACCGGTCAGTATTCCTAATTGTGGAAAATGAACTTGTCAAGGAGAGCAGCACTTTCTCTAGGTGGAACTACAGGAAGGCAGACTGGACAATGTACCAGCATCGTACCAGTATACTGGCTAGAGATCTGACTGTAGACAAAGACATCAATAAGCTAGTCGATGAATTCAGCAGATGCATATTACAGGCTGCTCGTGAAACAATACCTAGAGGGGCTCGTAAGCACTACAAACCATATTGGAATAGTGAACTAGAGCAGCTGCACAACGACGTGGAAACATCTCGAAAGCAGGCAGAGACCAGTCCATGCCAAGAACACCACAATAACTACCAGCAAGCTAAGGCCAAATTTCAAAGGGCCAAGTTGCAGGCCAGGCGGAGAAGCTGGAAGGAGAAAACAGAGTCCTTGAATTTGAAAAAGATACAAGGAAACTGTGGAAGCTGGTAAAGCAACTTAACGATGAGGGTACAGGAAGAAACTCAAAGATTGCACTGTACAAAGATGGAAACATCCTCCTAAGAAAACAGGCAGCTGATCACTTTGCAGACTCCTTTGCTAAAGACAACAACATCGAAGTTAGCCCAGAGAAGCAACAGGAGACTCGTGAGAAACAACAATACGCAGGACGAGATGGAACCATGCCTGAAGTTATGGAGGCACCAATCACATTCAGCGAACTGGAGCTTGCAATATCCAAATTATAAATGAGAAAGTCGCCAGGAGTTGATGGAGTGTCCACTGAAATGATTAAGAACTTGGGAACCGCAGCAAAAACAAAGCTGCTGCAGATCTTCAATATCTGTTGGAACTCAGGCAAAGTTCCACAGACCTGGAGGGAAGCAGTCATGATACCACTCCTAAAACCAGGGAAAGACAGTTCCACGGCCTCCAGCTACAGACCAATCAGCCTTGCAAGTTGTCTCTGCAAAACAATGGAACGTATCATCAACCTCAGGCTACAGTGGAACCTTGAAAGTGAAAACCTTCTTGTACCACAGCAGGCGGGCTTTAGGCAGTGTTATTCTACCGAAGATCAGGCAACTTACCTTTCCCAAGAGATTGAGGATGCGTTCCAAGATAAGAAACTGGTACTAGCAGCATGGATAGATCTAAGGAAAGCATTTGACAAGGTTTGGAAAGAAGGGCTTCTGAAGAAACTGAGAAATTGTAGAGTGAATGGTAAGATGTACAAATGGGTGAAAGCATACTTGCATAACAGAAGAGCACGAGTACAACTAGATGGCCTCAAGAGTAAGAAAATTCTACTGCGTCATGGCGTCCCTCAGGGAGGGGTTCTGCCCCCCACACTTTTCCTAGTCTACATCAATGACCTGGTTGCTGAACTACCACATGGAATGAAAGTGGCAATGTATGCTGATGACCTGGTAATATGGTGCACAGATGAGCATGCAACAGTGGCCACCAAACTGCTACAAAGAGCTATAGATGCCTTAACCTCGTGGGTAAATAGATGGTGTGTCAGCATCAACACAGACAAGTGCAGCATTACGCTCTTCACCCTCTCTCCCAAACAAAAAGCTGGTGTCATCAAGATAAACGAAGAGCTCATGAGAGAAGATAGACAACCAACCTATCTCGGAGTTACATTCGATGATAGGCTGACATGGAAGCAGCACCTCAACTTGGCAGTAACAAAGGCCTGGAGGAAGTTAGCCATCCAGAGAAAACTAAGTGGAACCACATAGGGAGCCAGCGGGAAAATACTTAGTAAAGTTTACCAGCAAGGCATACGACCACACCTGAAATATGGGTCAGCTGCGTGGTGTCCAGCATCAAACACCACATTACAAGAGCTAGATAAGGTGCAAAACCAGGCGCTTAGGGTCATCACGGGAGCAATGAAATCAACGCCTAGTGTGAATGAATTTTTGTATTGGTTGCATTTTTGGTTTTCTCCCTTGCCTGCACAGAATGCAATGAATTTCATAACAATCAAATGTACAAATTAATGACCAGCATGGATTCATAGGAAAATGAATAAAGATTCCAAATATGTAAACTTGTAAACAGTTATATTTACATTTCACACTCTGTTCCTGGATTATACAGGTGGTGCGTTTTTAATGTGCTTCAGTATATTTTAAGCGAACGAAAGAAGAAGAAGAATTTCTTAAAGTACGCATTTGCCATTAGGACTGTCATTCAATCTTACTCTTAACATTTGTTTTAATATAACGGGGATTCATTCTTAAAGTGAACAAATTTCATTGGGCTATAATTCAAAAAGGACTGTGGTTAAATTTTAATGGATTCAAATATGACCGTGATTTAATCTTAATCTTAACACTTTTTTCATAGGACTGTGAATCATTCTTAAAGTGTGCATATTTAGTTAGGACTGTAATTCAGTTTTGATCTTACCACTCATTCATATGACGGTGAATCATTCTTAAAGTGTGCATATTTAGTTAGTACTAATGGCAGAACGTATGATAAACACACGCCTCTACTGGTGGTTTGAGAAAGGGAAAGCCCTCCATCCTAACCAAGAGGATTTAGAAGAGGAAGACAGACTGTTGACCAGGTAATCCGATTGGTGCAACAGATTGCTGATGCTTTCCAGGATAAAAATCATGTGGCCGCAGTTTTCATAGACCTCAAGCAGGCATACGACCGAGTATGGAGAGATGGTCTATATTTCAAGATGCAGAAGATGGGCATAGAAGGAAGAATGTTTCGTTGGATAAAAGACTTCTTCACAAATAGAACCATCTTCACAACGTTCAACGGAACAACATCAGGGAAAAGAACCATCCAAGAAGGCCTCACACAAGGCTCGGCCCTAAGCTGCACCCTCTTCCTCATATACAAAACGATCTGGCAGACTACCTTGAATTACCCAGCGCCCTGTCTGTCTGATGACCTGGTCTTTTGGGCAGAAGGGGAGTCCCATTTGCAACTGCAAAAGAAACTAAACCGTGCACTGGCTGCTCTAACAACCTACTGCAGCTTCTGGAAAATGGTGATCAACACGAGTAAGACAGTTGTGGTAAAGTGGGATGTTATAAATATTTATAGGGGACTTAGTGTACTGACTGAGATCAGCTGTGAAGGTATCTGTATCTAATAGGTGTAGTGTTTTACAGATAACCTTACTTGCTACCACATTTATACCTCAGTCAGAATTATTCTGGAATATTGTGATGACTACGTTAAATGTCTAGGGTTATGTAAATGATGAAGTGTAAGTCACAACAATAACAGACAGATAAACAATTTAATTTATTCCACCACACTTGACAACACTGTGACACTCACACACATTTAACACTCTATAAGACTATCTTAATTGAGTCAATGGTAAAAGTTCAAATATATATGTATTAATTACTTTCACTAATATATATCTTGATTCAACTACACAGTGAACCAGGAATCACAATCAAATGTAATCACAATTTATATGTACATAATTTATAAATATGAACCTTGTAGTGACATATTGTATTAGTATTATCCTATGTGTGTCAGTTGTGTAGTAGTACTATGAGGTAATACTGGTTTTGTTTTTCAAGCTATGTTGTTATTTGTCATCATGACTTCAAGTATTTGTTTATCTTGGAAATAGTATGGGGAAACTTCACCGTTCCTATCAATTTAAACAATGTATTGACCCTCTGTTTTACTATAATGTCAAGTTTTGAGGGGGACACATAATGTTGAGCTCCTCTGGCCACAGAAGCTTATCTTTCGTGATGGCGGCAGGAAAAGACTCCTCTGCTCGATAGCTTCCCTGTGTTCTGGAGACACCTCACTGGTCGCTATCTGGACCCAGGAGTATGCTGTCAGCCTCTAGATTCAGCAAAGCTCAGACCAGGTGCTGCTTCAATAACATAGGACCACGGTCCCTGAAACAAGAAGGTTGTACCTCCTATTTCAGAACTAATTTATAATCTATTTCCAGACTGAACACAATACATAACAAACACTGAGTTCAGAGCGGTAGGCCAACTGTTAGCTTCATCTGAAACAATTTACACCAGTATACTCCTCCCTAATGGTTACCACGCCTCTGCAATTCCAGCATTAGTTCTTTCTAGTCAATAAGATAGGTGTCAGTGTACTGTTTGGCAATTCCATGCAGTTTTACTTTTCTCCGACACCTTCTGTTCAGGTTGGAGCACTATATAGGCCTTGCCTCATGTTCGCTACTGAACCACACACATATATAGACATAAATTATCAATTTACATTCAATTTTCATTAAAAAGATATCAAATATTTCAAGCTTACCATAATTCATGGAAATAATACACAATTACGTTGACTGGCACTGAATATGGCACAAAATCCGACCTGCCGCTGTCTCAGGCTTTTATTTAGAAAAATATAAGCTGAATCTCAACGCACTGTTGCTTTAGAAAGTTTATTTGAAAATGTGGTGCTGAACTGACGCTTCTAATTGACTATATTGGCGGGTCTAACCAATCGTGCCATGTTTACACAGCTTTTCAAAAAAGTACCTCTACTACTGTTTCCCCTAACAAAAAAAAAAATTAGTATTGGTAGTCCGACTAATCGTGTTTCGCCTTACATTTACTGCGCTCCAATCAAATAGGATTTAACATGGGGACCTATTTCCCGTACAATGGTGGTTTCAAAATCTGCCACTGAGCGATTCTGATTTTCGTGTTGTCTGACACCCTCACTATTTCTTTTGGCTATAATTTGTTAATTCCTAGACTATTTGCGTAACACTTAACATATTATTTGTCAGCAAGTCCTAAGGAACCCAAATATACAAATTTAAGGGAGCTAAGTGGCTGCGTTCAAAATATGTATTTTCTAGGATAGTCGTGTATTTGTTTTTTTATTTTTTATGTTTAGAACCGCCACCTGTCCTGCTGTACTGTCAGACTAATGTCAGGATTTTAGACATAAAACAGTAGAATGTCATGTTTCCTAATAAGCGTTTTGTAAGTTTTTAAACCTAACTCTCGTATGGGTAGTGTTTTTTATCACTGTCGATTTGAAAAAAAAAATTAGTGCTTGTGGCCTTACACGCGTGATGACTTTAATTGTATAGCGAGACGCGTGTTTAGTGTTGCATGCGTTCCTGCTTTCAGCCCTCCCTTCTCTCTATCCTAAGTTCATCTGTCTTTTCATCACGCCGTGTATAAAATGAAATTAATGGAAGTATTAATTTAGGTCATTACGCAGGGTGCCTAGCTCAAGGTTTTCTTAGAAATGCAGTACACGTTTTATTGAAGAAAGCGTGTAGTGATGCAGTAGGCTTTTACTATCAACGTGAAACGTTACAATTTGCAGACGAAGTAGAAAACAAGGGGGATTTCGAGTACAGTCATTGTGACAGCACTGTTCTTTACCATTCTTCTTTCCTTTTATTGAAGTTATTTGTTAGGCTTTACATTTACTTTTAATTTATATATGTGGATTAGAATTTCACACGACAAATTCTCCCCACTTGAAACAGACGTTATATGTCAGTCTATAATTCTATATACACATAGAGAAATTTATTATCCTTCCTGGGGCTTAGGGTGATTCTCATCACACGGATGGCGGCTTAAAAAATCCGCTCCCAGATTTGTTTTTCCACTTTTATACTCTATGCTAAACTCATATGGCTGCATCAGTAATGACCAACGGAGTAATCTAGAATTTTCGTGTCTAACCTGCGCTAGAAACGACAAGGGTTTGTGATCCGTTTGCAACTTAAATGCCTTTCTATACAGATAAATATTGAATTTCTTTATCGCCCATATTACTGCAAGACATTCTTTTTCGCTAGTTGAGTAGTTGGTTTCAGCTTTATTCAACTTTCTGCTAGCATATGCCACTGGGCTTAATTCCCCATCCAATGCATCTGATTTCTGTAGCAGAGTCGCACCTAACCCAATATTACTTGCATCCGTCCTTACAATGAATTCTTGACTTAAGTCAGGTAATTTCAAAATAGGTTTACTTGTGAGCTTTTCCTTCAATTCCTGGTAAGCGAATTCGCATTGTGGAGTCCATGTAATTCGATCTGGATGTCCTTTACGTGTCAAATCAGTTAACGGTGCACATATGGAATTAAAGTTTTTGATATACTTTTGGTAGAAACCACATAATGAGACAAAGGATCTCACGTCTTTCTTGGTTTGTGGTCTCGGGGCTTTCTTTAGTTTCTCTAAATTCTTTGGGTCAGGGGTCATGTTTCCCTGATAAACTGTGTGTCCCAAGAATTCTAATTCTTTACATCCAACACAACATTTGGTTGGTCGGGCTGTCAAATTCGCTTCTTTAAGTCGATTAAACAGCATGTTCAGAGAGTCAATGTGTTCCTCAAATGTTTCTGTTGCTATAAGGATATCATCCATGAAATTTGTGATACATGGATTATGCAGAGGGTCCAATAATTTTCTCATCATTCTAGAGAAGACACTAGGTGCATTCTTCAATCCAAATGGCAATCTGTTAAACTCATAGTGTCCCTCTGAGGTACTAAAAGCTAGGTATGGTCTAACCTCAGGCTTTACTGGAATCTGATAGTATCCTTTACTCAGATCCACTTTTGAGAAATATTTAGCTTTATTTAGCCTGGTAAACAACTGATTTGTATCCGGCAATGGATCCACCTGTCCTTCTGTAATAGCATTCAGTCTCCTGTAATCTATACAGAGTCTATGTTCTCCAGAGGGTTTCCTTAAGAGTACAACACTGGAACTATATGAAGATTCACTGTGCGAAATAATTCCTTCCTTCAACAAATAGTCTATCTCTTCCTTCAAAGCCTTCTCCTTAGCAAAAGGAATCGAATAGGGTTTCATACAGACAGGTGTGGGGTCTATCAGTTTCATATCATATTCCAATAAGTTTGTATGCCCAGGTCGGTCTGTTAACACCTCTGCGTGATTATCTAGAACTTGTTGCACTCTCTCTTTCTGATTTTTCGTTAAATGTGTACTGATTTTCACCTGTGCCGCTGTCTCACAGGAATGTAATGGATATTCAAATAATGAAAGTGGTTCCTTTTTCATTTCCATGGCAATGGACAAGGTCAACAAGTGTGTCTCTTCCTGATTTTCTCTTTCCAAATATTTCTTCAGGAGATTCACGTGATAGCTTTTTTCTTTCCCCTTCTTATCTATCTTATAATTGGTTCTAGACACCTTCTCTAGAACTGTATATGGACCTTGCCATCCAATTTGTAACTTATTCTGACTACCGGGGAGAAGAAGCAGTACCTTCTCTCCCACAGCCAAATCTCTGTCTTTAGCTTTCCTGTTATAATAGGCAGCATGTTTCTTCCTGGCTTGTTTCAAATTTTCATTGGCAAGTTTCCAGCCAGTTTTTAAACGAGTGGTCAGCTCATTCACATATTGGTATGAGGATGTAATATTTTCCTCTGCCTTTTCATCAGTCCACGTTCTTAACAGAGTTACATATGGACTTTTAATTTTGTGGACCTATTTGTCCATGCACCGGTATGGTCTCTTCCACTCGAAGCGCTATAGTGATGATTTTTCTTCCCAGAAGTATCATGCACAAAACGACCACTACCAATTTTTCTTTTGGGGCTTTCTCCCCACTTAAAATTCTTGATGAGAGATTTCCTCTCTACATCCTCTTCCTCCAGTTTGTTTAAGTCCGATTGAGGGATTTTCGGCTTATCCTGGGGTAAGATATCTTTTTGCACTCTCTGCATAGTGGCCATTGTAAAACAGTTAATTGAAGCTTGTCCGTGAAAAGGGGCTTCCCATTCCATTTGGTCCACTTTATCAAATTTATTTTTCTTTCTATTGTCAGGCCTACGGTTGCCCCGTGGCGTGTCCAGGTCCTGATCAATGTTCCCACTTGTGGGTGTTCCCTTATGTGCTATGCTACACCTTTCTACAAAATTCTCAATGTCCCACCTTGCCTTGGGCCAATAATAATTGTGGGCCACCTTTTGGATGATGGTACCAATTTTCTCATGGTCCCCATCTTGTTTCACATGTAGGCTCCTTATTAAGTCTGCCCTATATCTCTTTGGAAGAACCAACTGTCCGTGACCATGGGATCTAGTTCCGGCCTTCCTATACATCAACTTGTTTTTCATGTAAAAATCTCCCTTGCCTGGAGTTGTATGACAAGTTGACAATTTCCTGAAACAAGGCTTGAGGGTCTTATCCCCAGCCTGTGCCTTCCTCATCTCTTCTGGAGTGGTATCTAACAGAATATCCTCCTCCTGTCTTGAGGTCGACCTGACCTGAAGGGTGGCCATAACTATAGGGTTCCTTCTGCAACGGTCAGTGTCATGATTGTTCATCTTACAATTTTTACACCACCTTTTTCCTTGGTTGAAAGATTTTCTTTCATCATATTTCCTTCATCGAATTGTGGGGTTTTATTTTTATTGTCATACCGTGGCCTATCAAACTGGTGCTTACCTTTGTTTTGATCTCTAGGATCAAATTTATTAAAGTTCTGTGGTGCCCTAAAATTATCTACCTGTTTCTTTTTATTGCCTGATACCTCTGCCTGAGCCGCTTGATACCTTTCAGCAACATTTAGCAGCTCACCCAGCCTCTCTGCACCTTGTTCCATGAGAAACTTTCTCAGGTCTGGAGCCATGGACTCTCTTAATTGTTCTATAAGGACCATTTCCTTAAGATCTTGGGTTTTCCCCAGAGAAGTCCATTTCTCCAAGTATGTCTCTAACCGTGCAGAGAACTGGTGATAGGTTTCACCTGACAGTAGTTTAGCATTCCTAAATTTTTTTCTATAAAATTCTGCGTTCTTTTCATATCTTAACAAAAGAGCCTGCTTTAGCATGTCATAATTTTCTTGATCACCTCTGTTCATTTTGGCAAAAACTTCATAAGCTGCCCCACGAAGCCCTTGAGATAACTTTAAGCTCCACCTTTCTCTTTCTAACCCATACGTGGTAGCTAATAGTTCATATCTATTTAGATAGCTCTCAATATCATCGTCTTTCTCAACAAAATGATCTAAATGAAAGTTCATAGCTGAGGTTGAAGCTCCCTGACTAGCAGTAGCATCGGAGGTAAAGGGACTGGCACCATTTTCAGGAGCATGGCCTTGAAACTCAAACTCCCTTAGTCGTAACTCATGTTCCCTTTGTAATCTTTTATCTTCTGCTTCCCTTTCTGCAGCTAATCGCTTGTCTTACCTTTTTGCAGTCAATCTTCTTTCTTCTGCTTCCCTTTCTGCAGCTAATCGCTTGTCCTCCCTTTCTGCCTCCAATTTCTTAGCCTCAGCTTCAAATTGTAACTTCTTAATTTCCCTTTCAGCCTCTAACTTTCTTTCGGCCTCTTTTTCTAATCTTCTTTTTTCCCGTTCAATATATTTGTCACATTCAGCAGTGACATAGGCAATCATAATTTGCCCGTCCATTCCTAACTCTTTTGCAGTCTGCACAGCAGCAGATCGAAATTTGGCCAGGTCCGCCATGTTCTAACAGGTAAATTTTTACAATGTCTAACTAAACAATACAATCTGTAATTACTTATCCAAAGACACCACAGGCACTGAGAGCTCAACCTTATTTAATTTCCACCCAAGGATACCTTTTAATTCTTATTATTCCCTGAAGTGAATTACCCCCCAATATTTATAATAGGGAAATATTCAAAATCCCGGACGAGCCCCCAATATATGTGGTAAAGTGGGATGTTATAAATATTTATAGGGGACTTAGTGTACTAACTGAGATCAGCTGTGAAGGTATCTGTATCTAATAGGTGTAGTGTTTTACAGATAACCTTACTTGCTACCACATTTATACCTCAGTCAGAATTATTCTGGAATATTGTGATGACTACGTTAAATGTCTAGGGTTATGTAAATGATGAAGTGTAAGTCACAACAACAACAGACAGATAAACAATTTAATTTATTCCACCACACTTGACAACACTGTGACACTCACACACATTTAACACTCTATAAGACTATCTTAATTGAGTCAATGGTAAAAGTTCAAATATATATGTATTAATTACTTTCACTAATATATATCCTGATTCAACTACACAGTGAACCAGGAATCACAATCAAATGTAATCACAATTTATATGTACATAATTTATAAATATGAACCTTGTAGTGACATATTGTATTAGTATTATCCTATGTGTGTCAGTTGTGTAGTAGTACTATGAGGTAATACTGGTTTTGTTTTTCAAGCTATGTTGTTATTTGTCATCATGACTTCAAGTGTTTGTTTATCTTGGAAATAGTATGGGGAAACTTCACCGTTCCTATCAATTTAAACAATGTATTGACCCTCTGTTTTACTATAATGTCAAGTTTTGAGGGGGACACATAATGTTGAGCTCCTCTGGCCACAGAAGCTTATCTTTCGTGATGGCGGCAGGAAAAGACTCCTCTGCTCGATTGCTTCCCTGTGTTCTGGAGACACCTCACTGGTCGCTATCTGGACCCAGGAGTATGCTGTCAGCCTCTAGATTCAGCAAAGCTCAGACCAGGTGCTGCTCAATAACTTTAGGACCACAGTCCCTGAAACAAGAAGGTTGTACCTCCTATTTCAGAACTAATTTATAATCTATTTCCAGACTGAACACAATACATAACAAACACTGAGTTCAGAGCGGTAGGCCAACTGTCAGCTTCATCTGAAACAATTTACACCAGTATACTCCTCCCTAATGGTTACCACGCCTCTGCAATTCCAGCATTAGTTCTTTCTAGTCAATAAGATAGGTGTCAGTGTACTGTTTGGCAATTCCATGCAGTTTTACTTTTCTCCGACACCTTCTGTTCAGGTTGGAGCACTATATAGGCCTTGCCTCATGTTCGCTACTGAACCACACACATATATAGACATAAATTATCAATTTACATTCAATTTTCATTAAAAAGATATCAAATATTTCAAGCTTACTACAATTCATGGAAATAATACACAATTACGTTGACTGGCACTGAATATGGCACAAAATCCGACCTGCCGCTGTCTCAGGCTTTTATTTAGAAAAATATAAGCTGAATCTCAACGCACTGTTGCTTTAGAAAGTTTATTTGAAAATGTGGTGCTGAACTGACGCTTCTAATTGACTATATTGGCGGGTCTAACCAATCGTGCATGTTTACACAGCTTTTCAAAAAAGTACCTCTACTACTGTTTCCCCTAACAAAAAAAAAATTAGTATTGGTAGTCCGACTAATCGTGTTTCGCCTTACATTTACTGCGCTCCAATCAAATAGGATTTAACATGGGGACCTATTTCCCGTACAATGGTGGTTTCAAAATCTGCCACTGAGCGATTCTGATTTTGGTGTTGTCTGACACCCTCACTATTTCTTTTGGCTATAATTTGTTAATTCCTAGACTATTTGCGTAACACTTAACATATTATTTGTCAGCAAGTCCTAAGGAACCCAAATATACAAATTTAAGGGAGCTAAGTGGCTGCGTTCAAAATATGTATTTTCTAGGATAGTCGTGTATTTGTTTTTTTTATTTTTTATGTTTAGAACCGCCACCTGTCCTGCTGTACTGTCAGACTAATGTCAGGATTTTAGACATAAAACAGTAGAATGTCATGTTTCCTAATAAGCGTTTTGTAAGTTTTTAAACCTAACTCTCGTATGGGTAGTGTTTTTTATCACTGTCGATTTGAGAAAAAAAATTAGTGCTTGTGGCCTTACACGCGTGATGACTTTAATTGTATAGCGAGACGCGTGTTTAGTGTTGCATGCGTTCCTGCTTTCAGCCCTCCCTTCTCTCTATCCTAAGTTCATCTGTCTTTTCATCACGCCGTGTATAAAATGAAATTAATGGAAGTATTAATTTAGGTCATTACGCAGGGTGCCTAGCTCAAGGTTTTCTTAGAAATGCAGTACACGTTTTATTGAAGAAAGCGTGTAGTGATGCAGTAGGCTTTTACTATCAACGTGAAACGTTACAATTTGCAGACGAAGTAGAAAACAAGGGGGATTTCGAGTACAGTCATTGTGACAGCACTGTTCTTTACCATTCTTCTTTCCTTTTATTGAAGTTATTTGTTAGGCTTTACATTTACTTTTTAATTTATATATGTGGATTAGAATTTCACACGACAACAGTCTACACTATATTCACAGTAAGAAAAGAACTAGATTTAAAACTTGATGATACAAAGCTAGCTAAAGAGAACAATCCAACTTATCTAGGGATACAGCTAGATATCAGACTCACATCCAAAACACATGTTGAGTCCCTAACTGCAAGGGCCTCTAGAAGGCTGAACCTCATAAAGCGATTGGCAAGCACTGATTGAGGAACCAATCAGAGCACCCTACGTCAACTGTAATTGGGATACGTGCGCTCAGTTATGGATTACTCTCTACCCCTGCAAGCCACTGCTAGCCCAACACTTAGATTGAAACTAGATCGCATACAAAACCAGGCACTCAGATTCATCTGTGGAGGCTTGCGAACTACTCCGACCTGTGCAAGCGAGATTTCCGCCAATATAGAACCCCTAGTACTAAGGAGAGAGAAATCAGTTATTGTCGTGTGGTGTGTACTGGGGCAACTACGACAGTAGTTTTTGCCAGGAATAGTCTATGAGATATTAGATATAAGGTCTCTAGAAATTGGCTCGTTAAGAAAGAATAAAGACCTATTCGAGATAGGGACAAGAAGGCAGGAATGCGAATGCTTTCCACTGGACAGTGTTTTGTAATTAATTATGGAAAGAGTTCTGTTTCCCCACGACCTTAGCTTCTGCCCTTAGATCCCGTAAAGAAAAAGCCCCCAACCTCATCTGAGTAGAGAAATGCTCCTATAGGTGAATATGTAACACCGACAGCACGAGTGATACATTAACAAACTAGATAATGATCAAACGATCGTTGGGTTTATTAATGAAATATCCACACATATAGGGTTAGTAATGGTTATAACGTGATGATGGTGAAAGACGATTCACGCAAAACACACAGATGAGATAATAAAATTGCAGTTAATTTAGTGGTAGTTAATTAAGAATGAACTGGTGTAAAGCGAAATGATGATGATGTGGTATGATACGTGTTACCAAAATGGTGAGTACTCTACACAGTCCATGTGTCTCTAAATGCTTTGCATTGATATGACGATTCACATGTATGCATACACTGTCCCAAGTTGTTATACGTTATGTCGAGTGGGGTATCTCTAAGCCGAGGACGTTCTGATGAAAACTGTTGTCGCACTGAGAACGCGGATGAGATATTTATGTATATTCTTTCACTGTTTGAGTATATCTCTGTAGTGTTGATCAACAGTTAATAGCTGTCATATGAACAAAAAGGTCTGTTGTCTAATCTCCCGAGGGTACTGGCCAGACTGGATATCTTCACGAAATGTTAGTGATATGTAGACTCATAATCTTGCGTATGTAGTCGTGATTCATAAAATATACTTTAGAGTCTGCTTCATAGAATGCGCTTAAGAGTGTGTTGCACTTGGTATAAATATGCGATTCCTCTTTTGAGCTCTTTTGCTTGACTTCAGATAATAATGATCTTTCGCGTGATTTGAACTTATGATGACTCTGTATTGAACTTGTGATAACGATGTATTGAACTTGTTAGCCAGCAGTATATGGGTGACGAAAAAAAAATGACTGGGTGAGCGTCCATTGAGGAATGCAAGATGTCCTGAATTCTTGTGGTTTTTTGAGAATTATTCCTCTTTAATTGAGAACTCAGAATGCTGAAGAGAGGTCCTATGGCGACTTCTGCTAGCCAAATGTCCGTTTTTGAGTTAACTTATTTCTGGTTAGACGTCAGACACGATTGAAGGTGTAGACTCCAGACTTCTGATGAAAACTTCTTTTCAGTTTTCAAAAGAATTATTTGAAAATCCTTTAATAAACACAATTCATCACAGAACTGAATCTGTTATAATCCACTCTGAATAAACACAGTGTATATCCACTCCGAATAAACACGTGTATTTAGGCTAGGCGTTTTTGGGATTGTATCTCTGCCTCACAATATAAAAACTGAACTGCTTCCTCTAACAAGCTACGCGGTATTATCTTTCTGCCAGTCCGATATGGGTTTCTTGTACAGCTCCGCCCATACCAACCAATCCTTAATAGCCCCTCTGGTCACTCATTCACAGGATCGCTCTTGTCCCCTGTCAGTCCAAACGTGGGTGTGGTTTGACAAACAGGTATGGAGATAATTGGCGGGCTAATGCAAAGGTGCTGTCAAATTGCTGTCACCTTACTCTCTGATTGTTTATTGTTCACCTGGCCAAGCTGGGCGTCCAATGTGGTAACCCAACGCTTGTCTGAACAGCGGCCAACCAAAGATAACACCATTACAGCATTAGACGTTTTCACCTGGCCAATCTGGGCGTCCAATGTAGTGTCACAGAAATTACAGCATGCCCAGATGTCTGATTAGGATGACCAGATGTGTTTTCACCAGATTTATCACGATGCAATGTGGGCTTCAAACGATAATGTCAGGTATGGGGACTCAATCAAAGGACTTTATTTTCCCCGATGAAAGAACAAACGTGGTTCTCTAGATACCGGTCGCGAGTAATCACAACGATGAAACAGCAAATGTGGGATAGCAAATATGGGATGAAAGAGCAAATGTCGGAGAAAATACAATACGAAAGATGTAGGAAACGATAGAGCAATAAGGCCTTTGCGCTCGTTTATCACAATAGCCCCCTCCTCAAGTGTGATGTCAATCATACTCAGGAAAGCTTAGCCTTCTTGCTCGGGATTAATTAATCCTTTTCCTCATCTTCGTTTTTCTCTCCGGTTTCCACCCTTTTCTCTACTTGTCTGTGCTCTCCGTCCTGCCTCATAGGATGACGGCTTAAAAAATCCGCTCCTACGTTATGTTTTCCTTGGATATAGTCCACTTGGAACGTGTAAGGTTGTAGAACAAGCGACCACCTCATCAGTCTAGCATTCAAATTCTTTGAATTGGCGAGGAAGGTCAGAGGTTGCTGATCACTCTGGATCGTAAATTTCCTTCCGTACAGGTATGCTTGAAAGTTTTGTATTCCCCAGACGAGGGACAAACATTCCTTTTCGATTGTGGAATAGTTTTGTTCTGCTCGGTTTAATTTCCGACTCGCGTATGCGACCGGAAATAGATTTGGTGGATTTCTGTCGTCTGGCTGTAGTAATGTAGCCCCGATTCCAATGTTACTGGCATCTGTACGCAAGATGAATTTTCTAGTTAAATCCGGGAGCCGTAAAATAGGTTTTGTGGTGAGTTTCTCTTTTAAGAGTGCATATGCATGTTCACATTCTGCTGACCATGTCACTTTATCTGGGTTTCCTTTCTTGGTTAGCGATGTAAGCGGCGCACAGAGGCTATTGAAATCCTTTATATATCTCTGGTAGAATCCACAGAGGGATACAAATGACCGGACATCCCTTTTTGTGGACGGTCTCGGTGCATTTCTCAGCTTCTCAACGTTTTGAGTCTCGGGGAACATGGTCCCATGGGATATAGTATGTCCTAGGAACTCCGGTGTTCTCCACTAGGTTTGCGTAACAGCACCACTCCTGCACTGTAAGGGGACTCCGACTTCGAAATTATGCCTTCCTTAAGTAAGTACTCAATTTCTTGCTTTAATGCCGTCGCCTTGGCATACGGAATCGGATACGTTCTCATTCGGACGGGCGTTGGATCCGTGACTTCCATGTCAAACTCCATCAGGTTTGTCCGGCCCGGTTTGTCTGTCAGGGAGTCGGCGTGGTTTTCCATCAATCTCCTCACTTTTTCTTGCTGGGCTTCCATTAGGGTGGAGCTTATTTTCACATCTAAATGTGATTCCTCCTGTATCACCGGGTACTCTACGGATGATAAAGGCTCTTCTTCCATTTGCATAGCAATGGCCATAGTCATTAGGTGCGCTGGTTCCGCAGGGGCTCGCTCGTAAAACTTCTTAAGCAGATTTAAGTGATAAATTTTCTGCTTTCCGTTCACGGAGATTTTATAGTGGGTACGAGAAATCTTTTCCACCACTTTGTAGGATCCCCTCCAGCAAATCTGCAACTTATTACTGCTATTTGGCAGAAGAAGTAGCACCTTCTCTCCTACTGCTAGTTCTCGGTCCTTCGCATTCCGATTGTAATATTTGGCATGTTTCCGCCTAGCCTCCCGTACTTTCGCTGTGGCTAATTCCCAGCCAGTCTTCAGGCGTTGTTTCAAGTCTGTGACGTACTGGAAGGCTGATGTGACAGTGTCGTCTGCCTTGGCATCGGTCCATGTTCTTAGTAACGCTTCTAATGGACCTTTAATAGGTCTTCCGAAAAGTAATGTGGCCGGAGGGACTCCAGTTGACGCATGCGGTACTTCCCTATAAGCAAATAATGCGGCAGGAAGATACTGATCCCAAGTTTCTGGTTTCTCCTGTGCCAACTTCCGAAGAATAGAGGTGAGCGTCCCGTTAAACCGCTCTACTTGCCCGTTACTTTGGGGGTGATAGGGCGAAGTATGAATATGCCTAGTCTTGAATATTCTAAGCACCTCCTCTGTCAACTTGCCTCTAAATTGTGACCCGTTGTCTGTAAGAATTTCATGCGGGAAGCCCAATCTAGTAAAGATATTCAGTAAAGCGTCAGCTACATGCACTGAGTCGCATGCTGGCATGGCTATGACTTCGTCCCACATGGAACATGTGTCCACTAAGGTAAGGATATGGGAGTTCCTTTTCTTAGTTCTCAGCAGAGGTCCAATTATATCCACGGCCACTCTTTCAAATGGGGTGCCCAAGATTGGCATCTCCCCAAGGGTCGCGGGTGCCGTCCAGTGTTTTGGTGCAACTTTCTGGCACTGAGGACAAGACTTGACGAACCGTTCAATGTCGCCGGTGATCCCTGGCCAAAAATAGTGGCAGGCGATCCTTTGAATCGTAGCGCTCATTCCCATGTGTCCACTAAATGGGATAGAGTGGCCCATCTCAAGCACCTGGTTCCTATAGGTTGCAGGAACTACTAATTGGTTGTGTTCCTGTCCTTCGTTTTCAGCTCGGCGATACATCAATCCATTTTTCATAAAGAAGTCTCCCTTGGTAGGTGGGTTGTGTGTCCCAGGTAATTTTTTAAAACAGGGCGTTAGTGAGGAATCTTCCATTTGGGCCCTCTTCAATTCCTCGGGGAGGATATTGGTAGGAGGTTCCTGCTCTGCGTCTTTTTTTGACTGTCCTCTAGTCTGTACGGCCGCCATGACTAGTGGTTGAGTAGGTTCTCCAAGGAACACATATCTACATCCCAAGATTAAAGAATAGATTGGTTCTTCCATTATAGCTGCACGAATCTCTCCTGTCACGTAACGAGATTCCACTCTGATAAGTGCAATTGGCAGTGTCATGGGTGCAACATCCTTCGTCGGACCTTGGATGTCGACACTCTCTTCTGTTATCTGGTCAGGGGTGACTAGAGATGCCCTGACCACCGCATCGAAAGCAAGTCCTGTGTCATAAAGGCACTCCACAGATTGTCCGTTTACGAGGACTTATTCGATGACGGGAGGATGAGAAACGTTTCCGGTACTCTGCTCCTTTCGGGGTGACGATTTTGTCTGCAGACAGGCAGCATGTTGGGGAGGAGGTCTGCGCTTGCACTCATTAGGGTTGTGATTGTTCAAGCGACAGTACTTGCACCATTTACCTCCCTGTCTCTGGTGTGGCGCAGCATTTTTCTTGTTTTGCTCTTTGTAGTTATCTTGTTTTGCGTGCTGTTTATGCGAGATGTGCGGTCCTTTGATTTGTTGGTCTGGTTGGGAACGAGCAGGTTGCTTTGGCGCCTGATCCGAATACTTCTTTCTGGCTCCTTGAGATTCCATGAGAGCATTTTGGAATCGCTCTGCCAGTGTAAGAATATTTTCTAACCGGTCAGCGCCGTTTTCAGTGAGAAATCTACGCATTTCAACCGACATAGACTCTTTTAGTTGCTCTATCACAATCAGCTCTTTCAACCCGTCATAGTTCTCCGTAAAGTTTTCCAGTGTACACCACTTCACTAAGTAGTCTTCAATACGGGCTGCGAACTGTGAGAAAGTCTCTCCAGTTTCCTTCCTAGAACCTCGAAATTTTTTTTCGGTAAGCCTCTGAATGAAGCTCGTACCTCATCAAGAGAGCTTTTTTCAATGCCTGATAGTCATCTTGCTCTCCGGCCGGAAGTTTATTAAAAACTTCGTAGGTGGCTCCTCTTAGGCCCTGGGAAAGTTTCAAGTTCCCCTTCCGTTCTTCAAGTCCAAACCCTGTTGCAAAGCGTTCGAAGCGGTCTAAAAAGGCGTCCATGGTATCGTTCCTTTCTGAAAAAGAATCCAGCGGAAAGTTCATGGCAGTGGGTGGCGCAGGTTGCGAAGTAGGCACACCATCTGGGCGGGGTGAGTACCCTCCATCAAAGTTGGAAGCCGCTGCACTTTTTGCCAGCTCTATCTGATTGGTCTGTCCCTGGATTTCCAGTTGCTTCATGTTAAGTGCATGCTCTGCTGCGGCTTTCTCTTTCCGTTCCGCTGCTTCTGCTGCAACTTTCCGCTCCGCTGCTTCTGCTGCGGTTTTCCGCTCTGCTGCTTCTGCTGCAGCTTTCCGCTCCGCTGCTTCTGCTGCGGCTTTCTCCATTGTAAGTTTCTGCATTTCCATCTCTCTTGCGTGGAGTTTATCAGTCACCTCGCTTGCATATTTCATCAGGTCTTTTCCACTTAACCCGAATTCACGCCCTACCTCCATTAATCTTGTTCTAATTTTTGCAGCATCTGCCATGATATGTAGTATGGGTTCGCGAAGGGAAAAATTGGCAGTGACCTCCAAACAAAATTGTTTGACTCGCACAAGTAATTATCTCTTTAAAACCAGCTAGGTTTAAATTAGTAATCAAGTTGAAATAGTTCTTGAAAAAAATCACTCACTCAGCGTATTCTGAACAATTATATAACAGATTATCTCGAAGTTTCTATGAAAAATTTGCTAAATATTTATGATAAAAATTTTCCCTGCAGTTACAGAAAAAAAAATTCCAGTTCCCTACAGTATCCTCTGTTCTCAAAAAGTGTTTACTCTGTCCGTTTGATACTTAATTTAAAAAGTATCACTCGTGCTTTAGAGATAAAAATTATCCCCCCTATGAAATAGACAAATTATAGTAAGAGTCAGTCTAGGAGGTAATCCCTCAAAATGCCAACAAATTTTGCAATTATCGCAACTGTATGGCAGGGTTGAAAATGTGATTTTTCACACTTCTAAGTCCGGGTTCACTAATCCTAAGACGAGTCCACAATTGTCGTGTGGTGTGTACTGGGGCAACTACGACAGTAGTTTTTGCCAGGAATAGTCTATGAGATATTAGATATAAGGTCTCTAGAAATTGGCTCGTTAAGAAAGAATAAAGACCTATTCGAGATAGGGACAAGAAGGCAGGAATGCGAATGCTTTCCACTGGACAGTGTTTTCTAATTAATTATGGAAAGAGTTCTGTTTCCCCACGACCTCAGCTTCTGCCCTTAGATCCCGTAAAGAAAAAGCCCCCAACCTCATCTGAGTAGAGAAATGTTCCTATAGGTGAATATGTAACACCGACAGCACGAGTGATACATTAACAAACTAGATAATGATCAAACGATCGTTGGGTTTATTAATGAAATATCCACACATATAGGGTTAGTAATGGTTATAACGTGATGATGGTGAAAGACGATTCACGCAAAACACACAGATGAGATAATAAAATTGCAGTTAATTAAGTAGTAGTTAATTAAGAATGAACTGGTGTAAAGCGAAATGATGATGATGTGGTATGATACGTGTTACCAAAATGGTGAGTACTCTACACAGTCCATGTGTCTCTAAATGCTTTGCATTGATATGACGATTCACATGTATGCATACACTGTCCCAAGTTGTTATACGTTATGTCGAGTGGGGTATCTCTAAGCCGAGGACGTTCTGATGAAAACTGTTGTCGCACTGAGAACGCGGATGAGATATTTATGTATATTCTTTCACTGTTTGAGTATATCTCTGTAGTGTTGATCAACAGTTAATAGCTGTCATATGAACAAAGGGTCTGTTGTCTAATCTCCCGAGGGTACTGACCAGACTGGATATTTTCACGAAATGTTAGTGATATGTAGACTCATAATCTTGCGTATGTAGTCGTGATTCATAAAATATACTTTAGAGTCTGCTTCATAGAATGCGCTTAAGAGTGTGTTGCACTTGGTATAAATATGCGATTCCTCTTTTGAGCTCTTTTGCTTGACTTCAGATAATAATGATCTTTCGCGTGATTTGAACTTATGATGACTCTGTATTGAACTTGTGATAACGATGTATTGAACTTGTTAGCCAGCAGTATATAATAATAATAATAATAAATTCTTTAAGCGCCAAACACGGCGCATAAGGCAGAAACCAGTGCTCTCCAGGTTGTTCGTCTCAGGAACCCAATCAGTGAGCGCCTGTAGTGGTATTCTGTTGTTTTGCATTCGTAGGACATGACCGATATATGACCATCGTCTTTTCCTTATATAGTCGGAGACATATTTCTGCCTAGAGTCTTCTCTTATTTGTCGATTAGTCTTGAATGCCGCCTTTCCAACTGCGCATTTCATGAGTTTTCTAAGACATTTGTTCTCGAACTATTCAGTTTCCGCCTCCAATAATTTTGTTATTTTCCAACTCTCACAAATATGTTAACACTTGAGATAACATTGAACTATAAAACAGACGAAGCTTGGTATGTATATTCAATGATCGTAATTTCCAAATGTTAGATAATCTATTGAAGGCGCTAGCTGCCAAAGCAATTCTAGTATGGATTTCTCTTGTTGTGTCACCATACTAGAGTCAACTGCCTAAAATAATTGAAACTTTCAACTTTCTGTAGTTTTTCCCCGTTCAAGATGATATCAAAGGTCTCGTTAGAAAAGTTCATAGTTCTCGTTAGTTTTAGAGCATTTATTTTGACCTTTTTGAAACCGAGAAGATGAGCCACATTATTTATTGCTTCTGATTGTCTATAGGTTGAACTTAAGAATGCTACATCAACTGCGAAATCCAGGTCCCCCAGGAATTTTCCATTTAACATTTAGATAATACCCAAACGATTGTGGGTATAGGTTTCTTAATGAAATAATCCCAATCAATAGCTATTCCAAAACGTGATAGTGGTGAAATAATACAGCCTTGTTTTCACCCCTGTTTTCTACTGTAAACCATTCTGTATTCCCTTAATTAAGTAGTTCTAATTAACAACATGAAACTGCATTGTCATATAGCGCTTTGATTATATTCACATGATTTTGTTGGAAAATCCAAAGATTGTCAGTATCTTCCACAATGATGGGCGGTGTAGACTATCAAAGGCTTTTTGAAAATCGACGAAGGTGCTAATAAGTGGCGATTGCCTTTCCACTGATTCTTCTATAATTGTTCTTAGTGTGAATATTTGATCAATACATGATCGTTTCGGCCTGAAACCCGCTTGTTCTTCTCTGATCTTTTCGTCAGCATGCAATTAAGTCTTTCTAACATCATGCAACATAATAATTTTCCAGGTACTGATAATAGAGATATACCACGCCAGTTATTACAGTCTGATAGATCACCTTTCTTCGGTAACTTTACAATAATACTGTCTTTCCATTGTTGTGGTGGTCGTTCTTCTCTCCATACTTCATTTATAATATCTAAAATTCTCAAGAGGTTGTTGTCATTAACTGCTTAATCATTTCCCCTGAAATTTCGTCAACTCCAGCAGCTTTAAAATTTTTTAATCTTTTAACGGCTTGTTTGATCTCGTCCAGCGTGAATTCATCGCAAGTTATGATGGCTCTGTATTTGTGGATGTTTCATTATTAAAATCAGGTGTTACTGTTGGTGGTGGTCTGTTTAGCACCTCCATGAAGTGCTCAGCCCATCTCTTCATTTGTTCTTTTTCTGTTGGTATTGAATTCCCTAATTTACCTTTAACGTCAGACACGTTGGTGTTTCCATAACTAGGTCTGGTGACATCAGTTGACTTTGTTATACTTATTGATAAAGGCACCTACTATTCAATTCATGATGTTAAATATCTTTGCATGAGCATGTTTCAGCATGGGACGGACCAGTTCATTGAAGAAATGTCTATTAATTATCTCTTCGAGTTTTTGTCATCACTTCTTTATTTAAAATCTTCTGAGTTAGTTAATCTTGCAGTATATGGGTGACAAAAAATATTTGAAACTTCTGACTGTTGAGCATATATTCCTCTTTAATTGAGGTTGCAAAATAAATTCTGCTAGCCCAAATTTTTTTGAAAATGTATTTCTTAGATAGACACGTTGCGTGTAGACTCAGACTTCTGATGAACTTCTTTTCCTTTCGCAAAATCCTTTAAGAACACAATTCATCACAGAACTGAATTATATCCACTCTGAATAAACACGTGTATTTAGGCTAGGCGTTTTTGGGATTGTATCTCTGCCTCACAATATAAAAACTGAACTGCTTCCTCTAACAAGCTACGCGGTATTATCTTTCTGCCAGTCCGATATGGGTTTCTTGTACAGCTCCGCCCATACCAACCAATCCTTAATAGCCCCTCTGGTCACTCATTCACAGGATCGCTCTTGTCCCCTGTCAGTCCAAACGTGGGTGTGGTTTGACAAACAGGTATGGAGATAATTGGCGGGCTAATGCAAAGGTGCTGTCAAATTGCTGTCACCTTACTCTCTGATTGTTTATTGTTCACCTGGCCAAGCTGGGCGTCCAATGTGGTAACCCAACGCTTGTCTGAACAGCGGCCAACCAAAGATAACACCATTACAGCATTAGACGTTTTCACCTGGCCAATCTGGGCGTCCAATGTGGTGTCACAGAAATTACAGCATGCCCAGATGTCTGATTGGGATGACCAGATGTGTTTTCACCAGATTTATCACGATGCAATGTGGGCTTCAAACGATAATGTCAGGTATGGGGACTCAATCAAAGAACTTTATTTTCCCCGATGAAAGAACAAACGTGGTTCTCTAGATACCGGTCGCGAGTAATCACAACGATGAAACAGCAAATGTGGGATAGCAAATATGGGATGAAAGAGCAAATGTCGGAGAAAATACAATACGAAAGATGTAGGAAACGATAGAGCAATAAGGCCTTTGCGCTCGTTTATCACAATAGCCCCCTCCTCAAGTGTGATGTCAATCATACTCAGGAAAGCTTAGCCTTCTTGCTCGGGATTAATTAATCCTTTTCCTCATCTTCGTTTTTCTCTCCGGTTTCCACCCTTTTCTCTACTTGTCTGTGCTCTCCGTCCTGCCTCATAGGATGACGGCTTAAAAAATCCGCTCCTACGTTATGTTTTCCTTGGATATAGTCCACTTGGAACGTGTAAGGTTGTAAAACAAGCGACCACCTCATCAGTCTAGCATTCAAATTCTTTGAATTGGCGAGGAAAGTCAGAGGTTGCTGATCACTCTGGATCGTAAATTTCTTTCCGTACAGGTATGCTTGAAATTTTTGTATTCCCCAGACGAGGGACAAACATTCCTTTTCGATTGTGGAATAGTTTTGTTCTGCTCAGTTTAACTTCCGACTCGCGTATGCGACCGGAAATAGATTCGGTGGGCTTCTGTCGTCTGGCTGTAGTAATGTAGCCCCGATTCCAATGTTACTGGCATCTGTGCGCAAGATGAATTTTCTAGTTAAATCCGGGAGCCGTAAAATAGGTTTTGTGGTGAGCTTCTCTTTTAAGAGTGCATATGCATGTTCACATTCTGCTGACCATGTCACTTTATCTGGTTTTCCTTTCTTGGTTAGCAATGTAAGCGGCGCACAGAGGCTATTGAAATCCTTTATATATCTCTAGTAGAATCTACAGAGGGATACAAATGACCGGACATCCCTTTTTGTGGACGGTCTCGGTGCATTTCTCAGCTTCTCAACGTTTTGAGTCTCGGGGAACATGGTCCCATTGGATATAGTATGTCCTAGGAACTCTAGCTGTTCACACCCAATTTGACATTTGGTTGGGCGGGCGGTTAGTCCCGCTTCTCTGAGTCTGTTAAACAGCAAGGATAGCGCTGATATATGTTCTTCAAACGATTCAGTAGCTACTAGGATATCATCCATAAAATTGCTGATGGCGGGATGATTCAGAAGATCCAATAACTTTCGCATCATCCTTGTGAAGATACTAGGAGCGTTGTTTAGTCCAAATGGCATCACATTAAACTCGAAGTGTCCATCTGGAGTACTGAAGGCTAACAGGTTCCTCACCTCAGCTTTTATCGGAATTTGATAGTACCCTTTACTGAGGTCGATCTTTGAAAAATAGCGAGCCCTGCTCAGCTTAGTAAATAGCTGGTTCTGGTCCGGTAACGGTTCTGGCTGGAACTGTGTTAACGCATTCAGCTGTCGGTAGTCGATGCACAGGCGGTGTTTTCCACTAGGTTTGCGTAACAGCACCACTCCTGCACTGTAAGGGGACTCCGACTTCGAAATTATGCCTTCCTTAAGTAAGTACTCAATTTCTTGCTTTAATGCCGTCGCCTTGGCATACGGAATCGGATACGTTCTCATTCGGACGGGCGTTGGATCCGTGACTTCCATGTCAAACTCCATCAGGTTTGTCCGGCCCGGTTTGTCTGTCAGGGAGTCGGCGTGGTTTTCCATCAATCTCCTCACTTTTTCTTGCTGGGCTTCCATTAGGGTGGAGCTTATTTTCACATCTAAATGTGATTCCTCCTGTATCACCGGGTACTCTACGGATGATAAAGGCTCTTCTTCCATTTGCATAGCAATGGCCATAGTCATTAGGTGCGCTGGTTCCGCAGGGGCTCGCTCGTAAAACTTCTTAAGCAGATTTAAGTGATAAATTTTCTGCTTTCCGTTCACGGAGATTTTATAGTGGGTACGAGAAATCTTTTCCACCACTTTGTAGGATCCCCTCCAGCAAATCTGCAACTTATTACTGCTATTTGACAGAAGAAGTAGCACCTTCTCTCCTACTGCTAGTTCTCGGTCCTTCGCATTCCGATTGTAATATTTGGCATGTTTCCGCCTAGCCTCCCGTACTTTCGCTGTGGCTAATTCCCAGCCAGTCTTCAGGCGTTGTTTCAAGTCTGTGACGTACTGGAAGGCTGATGTGACAGTGTCGTCTGCCTTGGCATCGGTCCATGTTCTTAGTAACGCTTCTAATGGACCTTTAATAGGTCTTCCGAAGAGTAATGTGGCCGGAGGAACTCCAGTTGACGCATGCGGTACTTCCCTATAAGCAAATAATGCGGCAGGAAGATACTGATCCCAAGTTTCTGGTTTCTCCTGTGCCAACTTCCGAAGAATAGAGGTGAGCGTCCCGTTAAACCGCTCTACTTGCCCGTTACTTTGGGGGTGATAGGGCGAAGTATGAATATGCCTAGTCTTGAATATTCTAAGCACCTCCTCTGTCAACTTGCCTCTAAATTGTGACCCGTTGTCTGTAAGAATTTCATGCGGGAAGCCCAATCTAGTAAAGATATTCAGTAAAGCGTCAGCTACATGCACTGAGTCGCATGCTGGCATGGCTATGGCTTCGTCCCACATGGAACATGTGTCCACTAAGGTAAGGATATGGGAGTTCCTTTTCTTAGTTCTCAGCAGAGGTCCAATTATATCCACGGCCACTCTTTCAAATGGGGTGCCCAAGATTGGCATCTCCCCAAGGGTCGCGGGTGCCGTCCAGTGTTTTGGTGCAACTTTCTGGCACTGAGGACAAGACTTGACGAACCGTTCAATGTCGCCGGTGATCCCTGGCTAAAAATAGTGGCAGGCGATCCTTTGAGTCGTAGCGCTCATTCCCATGTGTCCACTAAATGGGATAGAGTGGCCCATCTCAAGCACCTGGTTCCTATAGGTTGCAGGAACTACTAATTGGTTGTGTTCCTGTCCTTCGTTTTCAGCTCGGCGATACATCAATCCATTTTTCATAAAGAAGTCTCCCTTGGTAGGTGGATTGTGTGTCCCAGGTAATTTTTTAAAACAGGGCGTTAGTGAGGAATCTTCCATTTGGGCCCTCTTCAATTCCTCGGGGAGGATATTGGTAGGAGGTTCCTGCTCTGCGTCTTTTTTTGACTGTCCTCTAGTCTGTACGGCCGCCATGACTAGTGGTTGAGTAGGTTCTCCAAGGAACACATATCTACATCCCAAGATTAAAGAATAGATTGGTTCTTCCATTATAGCTGCACGAATCTCTCCTGTCACGTAACGAGATTCCACTCTGATAAGTGCAATTGGCAGTGTCATGGGTGCAACATCCTTCGTCGGACCTTGGATGTCGACACTCTCTTCTGTTATCTGGTCAGGGGTGACTAGAGATGCCCTGACCACCGCATCGAAAGCAAGTCCTGTGTCATAAAGGCACTCCACAGATTGTCCGTTTACGAGGACTTATTCGATGACGGGAGGATGAGAAAACGTTTTCCGGTACTCTGCTCCTTTCGGGGTGACGATTTTGTCTGCAGACAGGCAGCATGTTGGGGAGGAGGTCTGCGCTTGCACTCATTAGGGTTGTGATTGTTCAAGCGACAGTACTTGCACCATTTACCTCCCTGTCTCTGGTGTGGCGCAGCATTTTTCTTGTTTTGCTCTTTGTAGTTATCTTGTTTTGCGTGCTGTTTATGCGAGATGTGCGGTCCTTTGATTTGTTGGTCTGGTTGGGAACGAGCAGGTTGCTTTGGCGCCTGATCCGAAAACTTCTTTCTGGCTCCTTGAGATTCCATGAGAGCATTTTGGAATCGCTCTGCCAGTGTAAGAATATTTTCTAACCGGTCAGCGCCGTTTTCAGTGAGAAATCTACGCATTTCAACCGACATAGACTCTTTTAGTTGCTCTATCACAATCAGCTCTTTCAACCCGTCATAGTTCTCCGTAAAGTTTTCCAGTGTATACCACTTCACTAAGTAGTCTTCAATACGGGCTGCGAACTGTGAGAAAGTCTCTCCAGTTTCCTTCCTAGAACCTCGAAATTTTTTTTCGGTAAGCCTCTGAATGAAGCTCGTACCTCATCAAGAGAGTTTTTTCAATGCCTGATAGTCATCTTGCTCTCCGGCCGGAAGTTTATTAAAAACTTCGTAGGTGGCTCCTCTTAGGCCCTGGGAAAGTTTCAAGTTCCCCTTCCGTTCTTCAAGTCCAAACCCTGTTGCAAAGCGTTCGAAGCGGTCTAAAAAGGCGTCCATGGTATCGTTCCTTTCTGAAAAAGAATCCAGCGGAAAGTTCATGGCAGTGGGTGGCGCAGGTTGCGAAGTAGGCACACCATCTGGGCGGGGTGAGTACCCTCCATCAAAGTTGGAAGCCGCTGCACTTTTTGCCAGCTCTATCTGATTGGTCTGTCCCTGGATTTCCAGTTGCTTCATGTTAAGTGCATGCTCTGCTGCGGCTTTCTCTTTCCGTTCCGCTGCTTCTGCTGCAACTTTCCGCTCCGCTGCTTCTGCTGCGGTTTTCCGCTCTGCTGCTTCTGCTGCAGCTTTCCGCTCCGCTGCTTCTGCTGCGGCTTTCTCCATTGTAAGTTTCTGCATTTCCATCTCTCTTGCGTGGAGTTTATCAGTCACCTCGCTTGCATATTTCATCAGGTCTTTTCCACTTAACCCGAATTCACGCCCTACCTCCATTAATCTTGTTCTAATTTTTGCAGCATCTGCCATGATATGTAGTATGGGTTCGCGAAGGGAAAAATTGGCAGTGACCTCCAAACAAAATTGTTTGACTCGCACAAGTAATTATCTCTTTAAAACCAGCTAGGTTTAAATTAGTAATCAAGTTGAAATAGTTCTTGAAAAAAATCACTCACTCAGCGTATTCTGAACAATTATATAACAGATTATCTCGAAGTTTCTATGAAAAATTTGCTAAATATTTATGATAAAAATTTTCCCTGCAGTTACAGAAAAAAAAAATATCCAGTTCCCTACAGTATCCTCTGTTCTCAAAAAGTGTTTACTCTGTCCGTTTGATACTTAATTTAAAAAGTATCACTCGTGCTTTAGAGATAAAAATTATCCCTCCTATGAAATAGACAAATTATAGTAAGAGTCAGTCTAGGAGGTAATCCCTCAAAATGCCAACAAATTTTGCAATTATCGCAACTGTATAGCAGGGATGAAAAAGTGATTTTTCACACTTCTAAGTCCGGTTCACTAATCCTAAGACGAGTCCACAATTGTCGTGTGGTGTGTACTGGGGCAACTACGACAGTAGTTTTTGCCAGGAATAGTCTATGAGATATTAGATATAAGGTCTCTAGAAATTGGCTCGTTAAGAAAGAATAAAGACCTATTCGAGATAGGGACAAGAAGGCAGGAATGCGAATGCTTTCCACTGGACAGTGTTTTCTAATTAATTATGGAAAGAGTTCTGTTTCCCCACGACCTCAGCTTCTGCCCTTAGATCCCGTAAAGAAAAAGCCCCCAACCTCATCTGAGTAGAGAAATGTTCCTATAGGTGAATATGTAACACCGACAGCACGGGTGATACATTAACAAACTAGATAATGATCAAAACGATCGTTGGGTTTTATTAATGAAATATCCACACATATAGGGTTAGTAATGGTTATAACGTGATGATGGTGAAAGACGATTCACGCAAAACACACAGATGAGATAATAAAATTGCAGTTAATTAAGTAGTAGTTAATTAAGAATGAACTGGTGTAAAGCGAAATGATGATGATGTGGTATGATACGTGTTACCAAAATGGTGAGTACTCTACACAGTCCATGTGTCTCTAAATGCTTTGCATTGATATGACGATTCACATGTATGCATACACTGTCCCAAGTTGTTATACGTTATGTCGAGTGGGGTATCTCTAAGCCGAGGACGTTCTGATGAAAACTGTTGTCGCACTGAGAACGCGGACGAGATATTTATGTATATTCCTTCACTGTTTGAGTATATCTCTGTAGTGTTGATCAACAGTTAATAGCTGTCATATGAACAAAGGGTCTGTTGTCTAATCTCCCGAGGGTACTGGCCAGACTGGATATTTTCACGAAATGTTAGTGATATGTAGACTCATAATCTTGCGTATGTAGTCGTGATTCATAAAATATACTTTAGAGTCTGCTTCATAGAATGCGCTTAAGAGTGTGTTGCACTTGGTATAAATATGCGATTCCTCTTTTGAGCTCTTTTGCTTGACTTCAGATAATAATGATCTTTCGCGTGATTTGAACTTATGATGACTCTGTATTGAACTTGTGATAACGATGTATTAAACTTGTGAGCCAGCAGTATATGGGTGACGAAAAATGCTGCGTCCACCTTCTGACTTGTGGGTGAGACAATATTCCTCTTTAATTGAGGAATGCAAGATGTCCTATGGCGAAATGTCCGTTTTTGATAACTTATTTCTGGTTAGACGTCAGACACGTTGCGTGTAGACTCAGACTTCTGATGAACTTCTTTTCCCTTCGCAAAATCAATTAAGAACACAATTCATCACAGAACTGAATTATATCCACTCTGAATAAACACGTGTATTTAGGCTAGGCGTTTTTGGGATTGTATCTCTGCCTCACAATATAAAAACTGAACTGACCTTCCACAAAAACTAAAACTGCTTCCTACGCGGTATTATCTTTCTGCCAGTCCGATATGGGTTTCTTGTACAGCTCCGCCCATACCAACCAATCCTTAATAGCCCCTCTGGTCACTCATTCACAGGATCGCTCTTGTCCCCTGTCAGTCCAAACGTGGGTGTGGTTTGACAAACAGATATGGAGATAATTGGCGGGCTAATGCAAAGGTGCTGTCAAATTGCTGTCACCTTACTCTCTGATTGTTTATTGTTCACCTGGCCAAGCTGGGCGTCCAATGTGGTAACCCAACGCTTGTCTGAACAGCGGCCGACCAAAGATAACACCATTACAGCATGAGACGTTTTCACCTGGCCAGTCTGGGCGTCCAATTTGATGTCACAGAAATTACAGCATGCCCAGATGTCTGATTGGGATGACCAGATGTGTTTTCACCAGAATTATCACGATGCAATGTGGGCTTCAAACGATAATGTCAGGTATGAGGACTCAATCAAAGGACTTTATTTCCCTCGATGAAAGAACAAATGTGGTTCTCTAGATACCGGTCGCGAGTAATCACAACGATGAAATAGCAAATGTGGGATAGCAAATATGGGATGAAAGAGCAAATGTCGGAGAAAATACAATACGAAAGATGTAGGAAAAGATAGAGCAAAAAAGGCCTTTGCGCTCGTTTATCACAGTTATCATCACGGCAGAAAGGTTCTTGCGAGCTGACAAGGATGACCCCTGCAAAAATGTTATCAGTAACCACAACACCAAGTACCGGTACCGCATTAAAAAGACCTCTTTCAATAGAAGGTACCAAGAGGTTTCAGGGAAGTACTTCATACCAGAGACTAGACTGCCTACTCAAGCTGTACCTGACCTACCACCTCACATAGAACTAAAAAGGCCAATAATACGTGTCGTAGATTTTTTGATAGGTATTTTGACGTACGTCTAGTTCGACAAGTGAATTTTCCCTGATTTGATGGATGATTAAAGGGACTTTTAGCTTTTCATAACATTAGAACCCCTGAACATTTGTTGTAACTTTTTGGTTTCGCCAGAGCGTGTCGACGGGGATCGTATTATAGATTCGGACCACTGCCCTTTCAGTAGATAGTGTGTTGTAAAGTAAATACTAGAAACTTCCTTCACTCAGACTGACTCTACTTTTTCTTCATACCCACTGTTTATCAATCGATACCACTCAAAACAGCAGTGAAAATATCAATGGTAGAACTTTATTAACCTACGTTGATAACTGAGTAAAAATGGTATGCCCAACCTTTCTCTTCAAGGTAGGCAGTCTTGCAAAATACAATCTTCAGTTTCAAACAATCTCAGTATCCATTTTTCACATACATTTGCTTGTCTTCTTACTATTACTTGTCCCAGCTATAGAACATGTCATATATTTATTCAGACAGAACTTCCTGTCGTTCTTCTGTTAAATGTTTCTTTTCCCATGTTTCTTGTTATATCTCTATACGAGAAACTGGCCTTAACCGCCAGGGCTGTCACTTTTACCAAGATTTCATCTGTTTACTGTCCTCTGCTCAGACCTGGTCTGCTGAGCCACATACGCAGTAAATAATCAAAATGTCAAAACGTACCTGTTTTGTTTCTTCATTTGAAATACACTTTTTCTTACACAAACACTTTGGTGCTCTGAATATATCTTATACAACAATATCAAATCTTACGCTGAGCACGTTCAATATCTAACTACACACTTCAGAGAAACACCTTTCCCTTGCTACGCCTAGCGCGTCTCAAACCAGACTCTGTCAAAACCCCGTTTCAACATTCTTCGTTCACTCCTAACATGTGTTTACGCATCTCGACTTTCTCGTGCAATACTTTTTTTTTTCACTCACTCAAACCTGTAATGGACTTAATTCTAAGTTACTTCCCTTAAGACAAAGCCTAATCTTACACATCTTATCTCCCTTCATTAACGACAAATAATCTGCAACCAAACCCATCCATACCATTTCTCCACATTCTTTCTCTCCATCAAAACCAAACCACCGTTCACACATCCCCCCCCCCCCCCCTTAAAAAAAAATTTCTCTCACAGAGAAAATTTCCCGAAAAATCTCCACTCACTCTCTTCCTTCCCTCTTCTACTACCAATTCCATCCCTCTCTTCCTCAACCTCTGTCCCAATGAGACCCACCATTCTCCACTTCTAATCAACCTCACTCATCTTCCTGTCTACAATTTCCATTTCAAAGTATACATTTTCCATCATGGAATTGTTTTCATATTATACATTTTACTGAATACAACTCTTTTCATGTTACAACTTGTACATAATGGAACTCATTTCATAGTACACCTTGTCGTTTGCTCCTTTACGACTCTTACTAGACCTTTCTAACTTCATTAGCCATTTACCATCCCTTTTATCTCTACTCCCAAGTTTATTATCCCGCCTACGCGAATTATCTTGAAATTCTGCCTATCTCATTAATCGTTCTACTTAGTTGCATATCTTTCCTACGTTATGTACATTTCATTTCCATCTTCCAAAAAAAATCTGCATCTTCCTCAACTCCGTTGTCAGCTCCCTCTAGATTATCACTTCTAATTATCCAATTTTCTCTATATCTTCGCCATTTCCCTATGGCCCTCATCTACCGCCATATTCTCTATAGTTTCTCCAATACTCCTTTAGTTGTCTCGTAATTCCCTTTCGTCTCCTCTCTGTGACTTCTCCATTCCTCACATCTACGTCTCTCTCCCTTAATCTATGGCTTCCCTGCCTCTTTCCTCTTCTCTTCCACCACTGCAGTAGTCCATCGTTCGGACCTACTCAGCTCACTTTTATGTTCAGTGTAGAACGATTGCATCTAGTTTCCAAACAACTAGACTCCCGCTGCACTTTCTACTTCTCTCCTCTCCCTCATAACCGCTACTCTCGTTCCCTCTCTGGAACTGTGCTGTCCAATTTCTCAACCACAACTCCGTCCATCTCCCAACACCTCTCACCATCACTGCCGTCCTCCTCTACGTCTTCAACATCTCAGTCTCCATATTACTCCATAATACTTCATATCTCTCCATCTTTCTGCCGTCCTGCTCCACGGCTTCCCAAAATCTCATTTTCCCTTATTTCTCCATATTTCTCCCAGAAAACCCCATACAACCGCCGTCCTCCTCAACGGTTTCTCAAAATCTCTAAATTTCTATTATTCCTTCCGTCTTCCTCTACGACTGCTCAAAATATATAACTCCATATTTCTCCCATTTTACCATAATATTCCATGTTTCTGCCATCCTTTTGCATGGCCTCCTCATAATCTCCACCCCCATATTACTCCTTACCTCCATACATCATAATGCTCCATAACTGCCGTCCTCCTCCACGGCCTCACCAAAATCTCAGTCTGCACTATTCCTGCCGTCGTCACCACGGCGTTTCACATAATTTCCGCCATACTACCATGGCCTCTAATCTACTTCTTACATCTCCTTCCCTCGTCTCCTCTACTGCAGTACCCTATTTATCAGGTGTACCCAGTTTACTTCTTAAGTGCGGTATGGACCAATCATACTTGTCTTTTTAAGACTAGCAACCGCCGCCATCTTGTTCCATATAACATATGCTATGTCTCCTCCCATAGCCTCCTCCTATGCTAACTTATTCATCAATTTTAGCATCTCCATCATCCTAGCCTCTCTGGCTCTAAGCGCTTCTAACTCTATCTGTTTATCCAAATCTTGAGTCTCCTCTTCTCGTCTAACCTCGTCAACACTTTGCTTCCTCTCCACCTCTGTATCTCGTGTATCTCTCGAGTTTCTCTCGACCTCCTTACTTCTTACTCCGTCAACCGTTTGCCTCGGTTTCCCTCTATCTTCCATTTCTTCCCTTCTCGTACTCCCTGTACTCTTTAATTTGTCTCTACCTCGACTTGTACTCCTAGTATCTCTCATACTACTACTCCTATTTCTATCTCCCTTTCTAGCCTCTCGGCTCTTGGATCGGTACTCCCTTCGATCCGTATTTCCTCTCTCTTCCTCCTTTCTAGCCTCCCGGCTCTTAGATCGGCAATTCCCTCGATCTGTATGTGTTCTATTTCTCTGTGTATCTAATCCCTCTGGACTCTTGGATAGGTATTCCCGTCGACCCGTATCTCTTCTATCTTCTCTTCTATTTCTCAGCCTATCTCGGCTATTGGATCGGAAATCCCTTCGATCCGTATCCCTTCTTATTTCTCTACTATTATCTCTCCTATTCTCCTCGCTCTCTCTAGTCCTGAATCGGTATTCTCCTCGACTCGTATCTCTCCTATTACTAGCCTCTCTGCTCTTGGATCGGTATTCTCTTCGACCCGTATCCCTACTTGCCTCCTCAGTATCTCTACTCTTAGATCGGTATTCTCGTCGATCTGCACTTCTACTACTTTCATGTTTCTGAACTTCTTCCTCTTTCTGCTTCGCATTTCTCTGTGGCTTTCTTTATATCATCACCTGCCCCAGGTGCTGTGACATCTTCCTTTTTCTCTGATGTGTGTCTATTCATATCCTGTTTGCTTTCTAACTCTTCCAACTTCCTCTCTAAATCTGCACACAGTGCAGTTAACTGTTCTATTTTTGTTCTATCTTTATTTCCTTCTTCCTCTTTGTTTTTCTTCGACCTTCCCTGGTCGACACTGTCTATTTCCCATTGACCCGTTCCCTTGGTCTTTCTATCTAGTTCCTTTTGTACTTCTCTATGACTATATTTCTCCTTTCCCAATTCTTCAAATTTCCTGTCCATATATTGAACAATTGCCCGTATGTCCTTCATCTCCGCTACACTATTTCTTACTTTATTCTTCCTCTTTAGTCTGACCTCTTCTACATGTCTCAACTTTGCTAGACGCCTTCTGTAATCCTCTGAATCGTCTGATGATGACGACCGCTGTCTCTTCATCACTCTTATATTTTCTTCCTCCATCTCTTCCTGCGTATCTGAATCTTTAGCTGATGTGTCCTCTATATTCTGAGTTTGACTTGCACCACTTTGTTGTTTAGTCTCTATCTGTTGCTCCTTTTGTTTCAATAGCTGCTGCTCCTGTGCTCTTTGTTCTGCAGCTCTCGTATGTTTGTACGGTGCATCTATTTCTGTTTCAACATTATTCCATTGTTTCCTTATTCCTGTCGTATCTTCTAAAATCTCATTGTACTGTTTACTCTCTGTATCCTGCCATACTTGTATCCTGTCTTCCTTTGGCCTATATGTGCCCATCTCCTCTTGCTCGCTGTGTAAGATTTATGGCCTATATGTGCCCATCTCCTCTTGTTCGTTGTGTAAAATTTGGGGGGTTGGGGTTAACCGATCAGATGTTGTTTCTGGTTCTGCCTGGACGTGTGTTCTTCCTGCCCTTGTGTGACACTGACTACCTGTTGATGTTTCTCCATAGTCATCTTCCCATCCTACTCTCCAGTTGTCTACTATCCTGTTAGACTCCTTCCAGTCACTATCCTTTTGTGTTGCTTCAATTCTACGTGTTCCTATGCGTTCATGTGTATTGTTATGTTGTTTATGTCCTTCCGTGTAGTGTGGTGTGTTATTGGGAATCCGTGTACATCTTTCTTGAACACTGCCTCTCATACTATGGCTCCTTATATAGCCTCTTATATCCATCGGTCTATCTTCCTCTATTTCATCTACGACAAGCTTGTAGATTTCTTCCTTTCTTTGTGATAAGTCTATATCAAACTTTTCTTCCAGAATTTTCTGCACCTCCTTTAGTACCACGATGTCTGGTTTAGTTCTTCCAAGGATGGCTTTTATTTCTTTCCTCAACTGCTCCATACTTGGTTGAGGTATTTTGATCCTTTCCATCTTTTCTGTTACACTGTTAATTCTCCGTATTCCATTCTCTTTTGTGTGCTTTTTCTCTTCTAACACTGCATTGAGTATGAATGGTGTGCATACATCTTTCTTGGTTCCTATCTTATCTTGCTTCCTTGTTTCCACTTTCTTCTGCTCTCTGTATATCTTGTTGTCAACTCTATGTTGTGGTACCACCACTGTTTGTGGTTTCCGATTTTGTCTCTGACGCGCGTTGTTATTGTTCATAGTTTCTTGTATTTGGTGCTTTTCTTGGTATTCCATATTTCCTTCCTGACCTTCCATCAGTTGTACCCTTCCTAATACAAATCCTCTTGGTATTCTAACTGTTTTTCCCGTGGTGTTTATAATCATCGTTGGAAATTGTTGTCTTTTTCCAATTTGTACTATTCCTTCTACCATTTCTAGTCCGGGTTCATCTAGTATATCTCCGTCTTCTCGGTCGTGTGTTAAGACCGTTTGTCCTTGTTGTTGAAATATGGGGATCTTTTCAACTTGCCTTGAACAATACCGACTTCATTCGGTCGCAGCGTAACTGTTGTTCTGTTTCGGATTATGGACGCTATGTATATACGTCGTGAACAATGACTTCATTCGGTCGTAACCTGATGCATTCGCCCTGTCTCTTCAGTTGGTGAGTATCAAAATGTTCTTGAGCCTTATGTTTTAGCAGAAAATCACGTCCTAGTATGATATTTCTCGTCATCCCCTCCACAATGGTGAACGTGTGTTCCACGATCATATTGGGAATTCTCAGTTGTATCATAGCTTTTTCCATCACTTTCAGGTTTTCTCCTGACACCGAGGTAAGTGTATTTTGTGACTTTCTGTATTGAGCTACGCCTCGTATCTGTTTATAAAGTCCAAACCTAATGAGACTTACAGTAGCCCCTGAGTCTACCAATGCTCTATATCTCCTTCCGTGTATTTCGACAATACATGAGCAAGGGTCTGGTTTATGAGCTAGCTCGATTGCTGTTGCTACTTGTCTTCTTTTAGGGATACGTTGTTTTCTTTCTTGTTTTTCAATTTCATTTATTTGTATTTTCTTGTCTTTGACTCCTCTCCTGATGTCTCCAACAAAATTCCTCAAATCTATTCTAGTTCTTCTCCTATTCACGCTGTCCCAATGTCCTGATCCATAGTTGCTGTTGAAAGTCGGGAGTGTCCTGTCCCTGTTATTCCATGTTCTATTATGTCCCTGTTTATTTTGATATTGGTTACATTTCCGTTTCCCAATTTCGCGATCTGTATATATGTTTCGCCTTTCATATTTGTTCCTGTTCATAACTGAACCATCCGACTTCTTGTTCCTATTTCTGTATTCTTGACATGCCTTTTGTAGCCTTCCTTTCTTGTCAAACCAACTTGCAGGTTGGTGTACTCTGGCCCTTTGTCTATGGTATGTTTGTTGGTTATACCTAACATGTGCCCTTCTTATCATGTTCACTTGTGGTTGCCTTCAACTTATTGTATCAATATATCCTTTCTCCGTCTTGTCCTGTGGTTGTACTATCTCCCTGATGAGTCTCCCTCTGTTGGTGTTTACTTCATTCTCTTGTCTATTCTTTCCGGACTGGTTGTAATATTGTTGTCTATTGTGTTGTCTACTACGTCTCGGGTTAAGGTCTCAAACTCTCCTTACTGAGTGTTTGTGGCTCTAGTGGCCTATAATTACACGCAAAGGCTTTATGTCCCAGCCTATTGCAAGCATAACACACGATTGGCTCGCGGCTCTACCTGTCTTGACCTATAAAACGTTTCCATTCCTCTCCCTCGTCTTTCTATCCTTCTTTGTTTGACAATGTCCTATCTCCATAGGTTCTTCTTGTGTTTTCTTCTCATGGAACCACTCTACCAAGCCTGAGGTTTCC
>JAMPIV010012875.1:0-112500 GCA_024509875.1 Oreohelix idahoensis
CTTGACACGCGGGAAAACCAAAACGCCAGTACGTAGACCATCCTATTTCGTGGGAAAGCACACAACGCGCATTCAAATAATAGCATATAATAGTCTTACCATAGACCTCCTACTGACACGGGAAAACGACGTATCTTTTAATCCAAAGTGCGGCATTCACTCCTCGCACATAATTCTATACCTCTGGTCTAATCACCAGACATCTAAGTTCCTCCTGAACTTTACAGCGCGGGAAAACCACAACGCGCTTTATAGTGTCAATACACACGAGCTTCCTATCCAAGCTCCTATTAGGCTTCCAAACACTGGAACAGCCAGGGTCTTATAACTTAGACCTCCTATTGGCGCGGGAAAACACACAACGCGCATTCAAACAATAACATATAATGGTCCTACCATAGACCTCCTCCTGACACGGGAAAACGACGTGTCATTTAATACATCTGTTTCCAAGCGCGGGACAGAACACAACGCGCTGGTAAATAATAATATATAAAGGCCTTATTATAAATACACCTTACGCGGTACATCATCGCGTCATATTTAATATTTCATTATAATATCATAATCACAGACACTAATTCACATACTCTAGAAACACTGACCGTCTCCCACGACGGATGGCCACAGACTCTCTTTAACAACTCAGTATTCTTCTCTGACACGTATGCCAACTTCATTCACTTCGCAACGCTTTTTCTCATGTCCTGTAAACCTCAATTCACACATGAACACCACTGAGTATTCTTCAACCATACTCTACGTGCTTCTAACAGTGAACTTTTAAATGTAACATTCCAAGCTTGCATACTTTAATAAAAATACACTCTAAGCAGAGTTACTCCTTTCTCTACCCACACACACGTATATACACGTCATGTATCTCATGACCTTAACCTACTTACTAACAAACTTCAGGACCGTACACAAAAATCCTTAACACCTAACTCTAGCATAGAATATGACTTAACAGTATGTTCATTCATCCATCTATTCATCTACCTATTTATTCACCCATATATCAATGCAACCATCCATCCATCCGTATTAACATTTAATCTTAACCTTTTATGTCTCCAGGTGCAACGTGCAAACTGGCAGTCTGTCAAAGCAACGAAGTAAAAAGAATTGATAAAATAAAACCACCATCAGTTTATTATCAAACAGTTATCCTCCCTGTTATCTGCTGGTCTATGTGGTAAGTAAAAAGCACCTTGTTTGTGTTATAGAAAGATCTGTCTGTCTGCCAACTGTATCGCTGTCTGCCTGTCCGCCTATAAGCTTGCTAGTTTTTCTGTCTGGTTGTCTATCCATCCATCCATCCGTCTGTCTGTCTATCTATAAGAAGTATCCATTGTAAGAATACGGGTAATAATAATGAAACATCCCATGAAAGACCCGGCTTATCTGTTCATAATCGTAAAAGTATCCAAGACGCCATGAGTATTCTGGATTACAGGAACTATTTTGTTGTTAAGGGTTTACCTTCTTATTACACACTCGGTCACGTGTTACCGGGCTCAGAAATGGAGGAAAAAAATAGTAACACTCTGACCTGCTATACACGTCATCAAAGGCAAAAGAGGAGGAGTGGCATGGGACGGTTACCCCATCCTGTAGAATAGTGTTTCCCAAAGTGTGTTATGTATAACCCCGAGTGTACTCTACAGGAATTCAAGGGGAAATAGGCAGAACGTTTATCTTACTTTTATCATACTTTTGTTTTTAAGCTCTAGCAAACAAGTCATTAAAATTTAATGTATGAGAATGGTGAACTGTAGAAATACTAGTTACATACTTACTTAGTCATCCCTTGACCACCTTGGGGTGTAGAGGTTTGCTACAGAGAGCGCCATGCTATCCTATCAACTGTTTCCTTTTGGCCTAGTTCCACTCTAGTACTCAGTTCTTCAGGGATTGTCTGATGTTGTCCTCCCAGAAAACTCAAGGCCATCCTGGAGGTCTGTACCCCTTTCTCTTGAGTTCTCATATTTGTCATGGTAGCTGATCTTCTCCCATTCTGCAGACATGGCCAAACCATTTGAAACCGTGACTGCCCCACTCAGATCTGCAGCAGCTGGGTTTCAAAGTCATGACATATCGTCTTGTTGCAGACCATTTCCCTTCTTGTTACTTCAACTATCTTTTTTCAGATTTCTATTTTCTGATGTTCACAGCTGGCTTTTGTAGGTTGTGGTTGTTGCTCATGACCTGTAGAAATACACACATATTAATTTCAGGTGGACGTCACATTCTTGCTTTATAGGCAGTAGACTTGCCTTCATAGCACACTAGTAGGATAGTCAATATGTGACCACATTGCCTACCACGCTAGCATTATCCCTGCTACTACACTAGTATTTATAACGTGCTATAATATGCTACATATAAGAATGACAGACCTTAAAAAGCAGATACGGAGTTTTTGCACAAAACGCAGTATCATTAAAAGTTTAGTTAGCAGTCTCTGCTCTGAGAGGGCAAATGTAGGGCAGTCCCAGATAATAATAATGAATGGGTGTTATGCGCAGAAAGTGTGAAATGAATGTTGTGATCTTGGGTTTTTTTTTTCCATAATTTAGATGGAAAAGAGAGTTGTGACAAAAAGTCGAAAAGAAACAAAGACGTGTGCGAAATGTCAAAAACAGAGAGACGAGTGTAGAAAATTGTAACGTGTGGAAAAAAGGAGTGAGTCGTGTAAAAAATGGCGGGAAAAAGAAGTAGCTGAATACTAAGCCAGTTTATGTGAGTGTTGTCTAGCTAGATGTCTAGGGTATATGCCATGTCATGGAATGAAATGACAACACTACACTTATAAATTAATGAACAATAATGAAAAAAGTCGCTGTTAAAGTTTAAATGTTAATTTTTTTTTGTACAATTTATTTTCCGGTATCTCAGTTCTTTTTTGGATACCGGAGTACTGAAAACTCAAGGAGATAATGAAATGTATTTACAACAATTAATTCAAACTATAAATGAGTCTGTTATTATTCACAATTATAAAAATGTCTATCTTGAAAAGTGTCAATTAAATCTTGATCCTATGAACGGGTAATAATGGGAAGAACGTCTGTGTTCATCATGTTCTGAACTAGGAAATACACATTTGGAAAAGAAAATGGTTAATCTGAGGTATCATGTGCCCGTGGACGAATTCTTATCTTGGTAGTTGCAGGAATACAAGATCGTTCCAGTCCAAGCTAACAGCTTTAAACTGCCAAGTCAGGATACTGCCCTTGAATTCTCAACTGTGAGGCAAACAGAAAATACTGCCTCAATTCTTCAGGTGCAGATATACATACAGGTATAGATTGACCAATGGTGCACTTTGATTTAGAGATGAAAGCCGCATCAATGAAATATCCCTACTAATTAGTTTAATGAGCGATAATATGGTCACTTCCAGATCGCTTGCTGGTGCAGATCAGCAAAGGCAACATCGTTCTGAAATTCTTGCCTTTAACACAACAGTAGTGTAGGAAATATATTTTATAAGTGCCACCAAAAGCCAACTTCAAATTGTTTTTATCACTACCGTTAGTCTATTAGACTCCAGCCAATCAGGCACTATTATGCCTCTAGCGTTCTTTTTCAAATCGAAACTTCAACTTTCAAACTTGGGATAACCTCCCCCTCTCCCAATATGTGGCAAGCTGAGAAAGATATACGTCTGTTCGTCTATCTGTCTTCTACCAATATCTCAGTTAATTACTAAGGGTTTCAAATTCTGAAAAGTAATTATTGATCAAGCTGCTGTCTGTCACACAGTAGTTATATTTTCATTCTTTCCTTTATTATATTTACTATTATTGTTTTTCCCCGTTATTTATTCAAATAACATATTTTTCTATCTACGGTAAGATACATTAACCCCTTAATCTTCTATTTAACCATTAATGTCATTGTATTTGTCAACTGTCCTTTCTTTTAGTGTGTAAGAAAATTATCTAAGTTTTTCTTCTCTATCCTTCTATGCTCCGTTGGGTTCAAATTTCAAACTTATGTAAACAACGAACTCGTGACACGACCACCTATGCTCCTTTTCTCCCCTTCTCACACTGTATTTTCAAATATTCCACATTAATCGTATCATTTGTCTGTAACTGTCGTTCTCATTCAAAATTGAACCAACGCATCTGCCATACGTCACAAAACTGCAACTTTTAGGCCGGATGTACGACTTTGTGTGGTGTTTTTCCTTTCAGTCTGCAGATCTAAGAGGTTATATATTTGGAACGGCGTGTCGAACGAAAAGGGGACGGTATGGTTTTTGTGTCGTCTTTTTAGAAATATGCTACGGTATTGCCATGCACTTTCGCTCGATTCGCGACACCAAAACTCCAACGCGTGTCAATAGTTGCATTTTTCTCTCTCTCATTCTTTTTCTGTCCATCTTTCTTTAGAACAACTACACCTTGCCTTTTCAAAATTGTTACCGTTAGTGTCTCAAGGACGAGATATAAAAAGTTAGTACTGACTTGCAGGTGGGGCGATGATGTTTCACACAACTCCACTATTTTATCCCTATATTATTTTATAAACAGTAATCTATTTGAACTGCTGTCCATACAGATTTCACTTTACGACAAAATCTACGATATCAGTGCGAGGGTAACTTTATACTAGCATTTAGAGTGACAGACCTTATAAATATTGACTGCTTTATAATTCGTAGCTGGTGGAAATGTTTTTAAAAATATATTGATAAAATACAATGAAAAACATTCAAATGTTATATGATGCATATAATGTACATGATGAACTTATATTATTTGTAAGTAAAAAAAATTTGATTTATTTAGACTTTGATTCATCGCTATGGGACGCCATTGAGACAATTTTTCATTGTGTGACCGATTCTTTCAGCGGAGAGTCTGATAGCAGGACTTTTTATTACATTTTTTTCTTTTGATTTTCGTTGATTGTTGAATTTTTTTATTTATTCATTCTTTTTAATTTTGTTGTTTCTTTGCTTTATTATTGCTCTATATCTGTGTTTATATATATTACGTCTTTGTTGTCTATAATCTATATTTCTTGTCCTTGATGCCTGTTTGTAACTGTGGCTGACGAAGGTTAAAACCCGAATCGTCCATTGTTTCCTGTGCACTGTTTATTTGTAAAATTGATTCAATACCGTTGTATTTGTTTATACATTCTTATATTATTTGGTAGGTTGACTGGAAATAACTAATACATAAAACTAAAAGCTTCAATTTAATTTATAATTTGTTTTCATAATTATGTTGTTGTCTTTCTAACAACAACACAATGATACCTCCCGAACCCGTTTTACAAAACTGTGACAAGGCATAAAGAAATCAGATTTTGCACGTGACCAGTGTTTGTGATTGTCTTCGGTTGTTTCTTCTCTCTCTCTGTTGCGTAGTTCATCATCAAGATTTTGTAGTTCTTCAGTTCAACACGGTTTGTAATTCTGTCTTGTCTCTCTGATAATAGACTCGGTGGCTGCTAACTGGGAATGATTTGTAATGTGTACAGAACTACAGATTATCTAACTGGGATAAATGTGCAATTTTACAGACCTACAAACGAGCCAACTTGGACATATTTGTAACGTTCAAAGACCTACAGATGAGCGGACTGGGATATATTTGTAATGCTGACAGAGCTATAGACAGGCTAAATGGGATAGATTAGTAATACTGATAGAACTGCAGATGGACTGACTGGAGCAGAATTACACCTCTGTCACATAAGTTTTTTAGAGATTATTAATATATGTCATAGTTGTATGAGAAGGATAGTTAAAACCATTACCTAAAACAATAAATATTTTGACAACAAATACGATTTCAAGTAAGCAGAAACTACACATCAAACACCAACTCCGACAACTGACTACAGAGATTACAGTTATATAACTATGGGTAGAAAAATAAAGCAGACATTCCACCAAGAACGAACCAAAATCGTAGAACAAGACAGAGAGTTTATCATTGACATATCAAATAAAACAACACAGTCAAGCAATAAACAATCCAAAGGAATAATTAATTATTGCAATTTTAGACACCATACGTCAAATCATCATTGATAAAGTCATAAATCAGCTGGAGTTAAGGAAGACCACATTATGGGAAGACACAAGAGGAAACAAAAAAACACACATGGATCTTCATTTCAGCTAGTAATACTTTTAACGACACGTCGGCACACTATCAATAATAGATATAGAGGTAAAATCATTACACTTAAAAAATATAAATAAATATGGATTGAACAAGCAGAAACACTCGAATAAACCTTACGACGTGACGGTTAGACAGGCCGCTAGCGGTCCTTCACAGAAATAGACCTTGTCATGGCTAAAAGAAAAGTCCTTCCCCCCACATAATTAAATAAAAAAGGACAGAAATAACAGTACAGCAAAATGTAATAAAAATGCGCACAATATACCCCGCTTATAACCGAGATACCACACCTCTTGTCAGGTTTTGACCGGATGTCGAATCTCAGAAATAAGTGTAACAAAAAAGGAAAAAAATACTTAACCATGTGATACTTTAAGCAGCATAGACAGGGAATTAAGGGAAAGCATCCTATTTATTTTCAAAGGGAAACAATTTAATTACTATCAAAACTCAAAATAACTAACATATTTTCATTATTTTTTCAATTTTATGAGCTTTTTAGACAAAATTATGTAAGGCATAAAAAAGTCACTTAAGTTTGTTAGTACAATTTTTATATCTTTACAACTTTGTGTGTTTCATGTTTAGAATTAAAGTTTTTTATCTGCCTAATAGCTTTGCACTCCCAGATGTGCACGCCGATAAGTTTGGTCAGCGCCAAATAGCGCACTTCCACAATCTTTTAAACACATTTTCTTACTTAGTATTTTCTCTTCTACCATGGGGGCCGAAGTGACTAAGAAGTATGGCGTCCGCCTCTAATTATAAAGGTATAGGGTTCGGTTCCCAGTCTAAGGTATATTTATGATGAAATTTTTTCAGAACCACTGGGTCCTAATCAAGTCATAATCCCGATGATCCCATGGATAGTGTGATTGGATGCCTAGCCTTCTCAGATAAGAACGAACAAATAGTAGATTCCGAGTGCAAGTTATACACGTTAAAAATTCCCTGGCTATTGGAAATCGTAAAGAGTAGGCCTTACGGCCCTTGCCCTAGCAGAATTTACTAAATTAGGAAAACCTATCCGATACAAAAATATTTATAGAATGTATGATTCTTAAATACACACATTTGGGATTCTCGCCTGTGCTTTGGAGTTCGTGCACTGTGCTGATATCCTCCATGAGATCTAAGGGAGGAGATCGGAGCACTGATGTAGTTGTCCGTGTGCAGTGAACATGTTCCTTAAAACCAAACGACACAAACCTTTTCCACCTTAGGGCGTAGAGGTTAGCCAGAGAGAGCGCCATGTTATCATGTAAACTGCTTCCAGTACAGTCCTCGGTCCTTCAGGGATTGTCTAATGTTGTCCTCCCAGCAAACTATGTGTCGTCATGGAGATCTGGATCCCTGGCTATTGTCTTCCCATATGTGTCGTGGCAGCCGTTCTTCTTCAACACTTCAGACGTGACCAAACCACAGGAACTGGGACTGTTCCACTCGGCTTTGAACGACCAGTGCTGTTGTAAATAAGCACAGACAAAAAATGTGACAAAGGAAGAGAAACAGCGGCTACAGAAAAACACATTCGTTATGAAGTTTTTGTTTTTGGATGTATGTTACGGTAGTTTTATTGATATCGTCTGCTATAGTTGGCAGTGCTCAATTTTAGGGTGATATAGTTTATTATAGATTAATAATTGATACTTCACGGAGTAGTGAACACGGTCGAATTGTGACGTGTTAGCGTTGATAAGGTCACGCTCCGTGACTTAGATACTGGACCCTTTTTACGTCGTCCGTCAAGCCGTGAAGTCGTGTCTTACATCCTTCCAAGGTTAGGCTTAGTAATAGCCGTATTTATTTGAATTTATAGATGGACTCAGGGTCAGTCCATATTGCTATGTTAACACATTAACTACCGAATTGAAAAACACATTGTGGCCGAATTAAATTTTTTTCCCATTTTCATCCTGTAGGTGTTTGCACAAAGTAAGCTGTAGTTTTCGAAATTGTTTACAGATTTTTATGAATTACACGTCATTTTAAAGATAAATGAATGTTCTATTACAATAAACACCGGTTGTAACTGTAATAGAGGTTGTTGCTATTTAACGGCCCTCCGATGGCCGAGGACTTGCAATATTTTCACAATTATAACTGCTTGCGCCCCCTCTCTATCAAAATCACAATTTCAATGTGCACACTGTTTTCACTCTTGTCCTTGTCGCTAGATCTATTAGTCAATTGTTGAAACACGTTTCTATCCTATTCAGCCATTAGACGAGATGTACACGCATTTTTTGTAGTCCTATCACTAGTTGCCACGGTAAACAGTTTTACACGATTTTGTAACTAACCCAAAACGCTGAAAACTATGAACATAATATCAATTTTCCAGTGTTCTACAACAACCATGCTTTGAGAATTTGTTTTCCGGTGGCAACTTAAAATCTCGAACCAGATCAGAGAGTGTTTCAGTACATTTTTCATTCGTTTTATTACTAAAATTAGATTGGCGCTCTGAGCGGCTTGCGGTCCAAATGTGATTATTTTGTGAGCCGCTGACAGCGGCTTGCGGTAGTTAATGTGTTAATATATCTTGATTTTTTTATTTCATTTTTTTTTTTTATCTCCAACTCATTTTGTCCTCTTCTATTTTCAGTCCCCACTTTTATTACGTTTGGGTAGTTTATTGTTCAGTTTCGTTTTTTAGTTTTGTCAGTTTCTTAGTATGTATTGTGGACATCCGGTGTCGGAAGTCACTTCCTTTTCGGCCACGCGCGTCAGTTCGCTGACAGCAATAGTGGTAGGATTTCGATGCCTTGCCTTCAGGGAAGTACCTAGGTTTTATTTTTATACTTATTTAAGTTCATATGTTTTCTATCTAGCCTTCACTTTCTTTCCTTTTCCTGACAAAGGCCTTGTGGCCGTAACGTAGACTATTTTCTTTGTCTTTTGTCCTCGTGAGACGAATCACCATTTTTTGATTTTTTTTTTTTAACACCCATCCATTACTTTCTAATTAGAAAGTGGTCACGCGTTGGAATTTTAAACCACGTCAAGCTAAGCAATTAAAATTATGAGTGACCAGATCGAAGGATGTGGGCAACTTTGAAACCCGCAGTTGTATATACCAAACTGGAAACTTAAAGGACCAGACAGAGTTTTTGGGCAACTTTAAAACTTAAAATAAACACGCATTTTTAAATACAATGCCTGGGGACCTAAAGAATCAAATCACCCGTCATAAGAGAAAAAATTAACATTTCCCAGGCAAGTGATTCAAAAGCATCAACTTGCTGTGTCTATCTTAACTGTGCCAAGAGATTGTGTTCCCAAAAGTTACTTTTGGTTAAGTGTAAACATTTATTTTACCATGTGAACTTGACATGTTTTCCTTGTTAAGTGGTTACATATGAGGCTGGCAACCTCAACATATAAAAATAGTATATTCATAAACCATTACAAGCGCTGGTGTTTGGTTTTTACTAATTCACTCAAAAACTCGAAAGCAGCCGCAACCCCAGACTTTGAATGGAGCAGTGATGAATGATGATTACGTCACATGTGACTAAAAGGAATAATATCATTTTGTGACATATATGTACGTTGTTAATTGTAAGTTGGGCTAATCTTTGCAGTCACGCTGTCCAAGCACATATTATCCCAGTTCAATAACCAGAAGAATAACGGTAATTTCTAATCATATTGAGGACACAATCAAAGAGTTATACTGTGTATACTCAGGAAGAAAAATTATTCAGAGAGGCTAACATTGGTAGCTGGACAGCGAGACAATGCGTCTGTTAATTTGCAACCCACACATGTACTTTGCTTAGGAATTTGTTATTTTTATTGTGTCTAAAGTTCCTGGAACGAAGCTATCAGACTGTATATGGTACGAAGCTGCAAGTCTAACGTTCCTACGCAACTAGCTGTGAGTTAACAGCAGGGAATCAACACTAATCGCCTACATTAGGGAGAAGAGCCCGCATCACAGAATAGTTGTCGAAATAGCGGCTGCAGGACTCACTTAGACCAGCTAAGTTTATTAAGGAAACAGCAAGAGGACAATTGTTTTTATAAAATCCTTAACCCAAGTCTCAGTGAAGACAATTTTATTTTCATCTAAAATTCACCACTAACTTTACCTGTCAAGACTAATTCATTTTGTAATATGTTACATGTTATTTAAAAACAAAACAATCGTAGTTGATTCAGTTATTATCGGTATGAAAGAAAACGAATGAACTCTTGCATGAGTGTTTGATGTTTAATGCTAAATAAAGTGTGCCCAAAAACAAAACGCCTAATATCCTTGTTTATCTCTAACACCGTAGGATGTGGGGGAGGGGGGGGGGGGTCAAAGACTGAAGCAATGTAAATTTTTTTTTTGAATAATAAAGCAGTTCACTATTGCACTTCTGGAAAAATTGTTGTATTTCTGTATTTGTAGCAGTGAAGCGTGTTTGTGGAATATGCGACTAAGTTCTGCCATGTGACTTTGTTTGTGCGCTTCGGGTGAGATGGGAAGTATATACCGTACAGTTTCATGTTTGTTGTTGACGTTATATCAAAGGGAAAATCTGCTTTGTTTTTCCATCTGCCTATACTCATAATTGTAGACATTTTGACATTTAATTTTGACCCACTACCTTTACCAAAAAGAGTGAAAGTGTCTAGAATATTTTGTATAGACCTATCATTGGTGGGAAAGATGGTAGTATCGTCTACGTAGGCAAGCAGCTTTTGTTTCCCCTTTATCTTGAATAAAAGTGCCTCTGATGTTACTGTCTTGTCTAATTTTCTGTAGCAGTGGTTCTAGGGCGAGTACATAGAGTAGAGGAGAAAGGGGACATCCCTGCCTAACAGATCTCGTCAGCCCAAAGGCCCCAGTAAATGAATGATTTACCAAAACCTTGCTTTCAGGTTTTGTGTATATAATTTCAATCCACTTTCTAAAGTATTCGCCAATGTTGCAGTGTAGTAAAGTTTTATGGAGGTATAAGTGGTATTTCTGTCAAAGGCTTTTTCCTGGTCTAGCGATAGGATTTACGACTGGCAATCCTTCTGATGTGTGTAGGTGATGATGTTTCTTATGAAGTGTGCGTGCTGATGAATGTTTCTGTGCTGGACACTACACTGTTGGTCTTCGTGTATGAGTGTAGCCATGAACGGTTTGAGTTTGTTTGTTTGGGTTTTGGCTAAAATTTTATAGTCGGTGTTGAGGAGTGATATTGGTCTGTAGTTTTTAAGCTTTGTTTTTTCCGGATCGTCCTTAGGGATTAGAGTGATGTATGACAGGTTGAAACTAGATAGAAATTCATTTTTCCCGAAAGATTCTGAATATACCCTTAGTAGGAGAAGGCCTAACATGGGGAAGAAATGTTGGTAGAATTCAGCTGTGAGTCCATCTGGTCCTGGTGACTTGCCTTTTTGCATTTTGTTTATTGCGTATGTTATGTTTTCTAGGGTCAGTTCTGCATCAAGAGATTATTTATCTTTGTTGCTCAGTTTCTTAGTGTATTGCATAAAAGTGTCTTGTATATGTGGTTGTATTCCTTCTTCTGTGTAAAGATTTCTATAGTAGTCATCAAAGGCTTTTGCTATATGTTGTGCCTGCGTTTGTATGTTTCCATGTGAGTCAACTATTTGGCTTATTTGTTTGCTTCGCTGTATATTTTGTTCTATTGCCATGTGTTGTTTGCTGGGTATCTCTTGTGTGATTGTGTTCAATTTTGTCCGTAACAGGGCACCTCTTAATCTATGGTGTTGATATTGTTCTAGTTCTTCCTGCAATGTAATGATATGAGGTGCTGTTTTATCAATCAGAGTTGCGAGTTTGATGGCTTGTTCTATTATCTTTTCCTGTCGTATTTTGTCTCTATGAATCTTGGTTGCCAGTTTTTGTGTTCTCGCGCGTATAGTATTCTTTAATAGCTCCCAGTGTTGTTGTATATTTTCAGTGGGTAAATCTGTTGTAAGTTTCATAAAGTTCTCGAAACAAATGGTGCAATAGGGGAGTATTTACAATATTATCATTGAAAGTGGCAGAAGCTATAAGTCTTCACTTCTTTAACTTGCGCATCTAACTCCAAATTATTTAAAGTATTTTATATTTTAAACAAAGTAAACACACGTTTTTTAACAACTTAACAAACATACTAATAAAAATAAGAGAATCTCTTTTGCCTTACATAATTTTTTATAATGAATTGATAAAAAGAAATAAAAAATGAAAATCTGTTACTCAATTTGATATTTTATTAAGAATTTAATTGTTCCCCTTTGGGAATAAAAATTGGATGCCTTCCCCTAACCTCCTGTCTGTTCTTTATGACATAGTTAACACACAAAAAATGTTTCGCTACGCGTCCAAATTTCCTTTGTATATTACGTCTCCGCTAGTGCCGTAGGTCGCAACATTTGATTGATCAATACAATTTTACTGCGAGCATCGATCCCAAAGGTAATGGTACCAAATTTTCCTACAATTACAAATTGCTTTTTTCCATTTCAATTTGCGTGAGGAGTTATTTTGTTTTTGGCTGTTGAAAACTTTAAAGCTAGCTACAACGACAAATTGATTTTCCTCGTTGGAAATGTAGAAGCAGATTTGTCCATGCTAAAGTGTGTCCAGTCCATAATGACCAGGTGCTATGGGACAAGTCATGTTACTTGTATAATCTGTCATACCAGTCACGTGGTCCATTTATTGTGGAGAATTCATAACATTTTCTCCATGCAACACATAATTTTTATTTTCCTAGTGGTATTCTCATTTGTTTTTGTGTTTGTTATAACCAGTGTCATTAGTATGGTTTGGCCTTGTCTGCAGAGTGAGAGAAGATTGGCTAACACGACAAACATGGGAAACTAAGAGCCAGGGATCCAGACCTCCAGGACGACCCAGACCCCGAGGAGGACAACATTAGACAATCTTTGAAAGACCGAGGAGTAGAATGGACCCAGACCAGGAGGAAGACAGACGATAGGATAAGATTGCGTTCTCTTCCAAGCCTCTAAAGCTTACGATAGAAGAGGAACGACTAAGTAAGTCATTAATCTTGTATTTATGTTCTTTCATTTATTCTTTTCTTCTTGTCTAGAGCAATTTTTTTTAAAATGTCACGTTTGTTATAGTCCGTTCGGAAATTCGTGCCCACAGAAAGCGTCAATTATCTCCAAAACTGTTTGTTGTATGGACATGAATTTTTGCATGCAGTCTTAGATTTTCCATGCAGTTAAGATTTTGCGATCATTACATCCACAGCTGTCGCGAAATTTGCAAAACGGAGATTTTCTTTGATCTTCTTGGAACATTTGCCTAAATCTGCCCGTAACATTAATTCTTACAGTAAATCACAACATTTGTGCGACAAGACGGTTCAAAGGCGTGTCATAAATATGTGATTGGTTGTTCACGTGATTTTGATACGAGGAATGATGTTCTGATAATGAACCATGATAGCAGTAAATCATCAGGAAGCTATGACGAATCGTAACTGTTTATGTGTTATTATAGATTGGCATATGAAATTAGTTTATCACAAACGAAGGAATGCGATCGACGTGCCTCATTCCGAATCGGACGACTCCAATAAGTTCACAACAGTTATTGGTTGGATAAACTGCAAGCCATCTCGCTGCCAGTAATCTTCTTCTTCTTGTAGCACGTGTTCTTCACATTTAGCCTAGTACTCTGTGTCTATTCGTGAAAGGGCCTCACGAGTCATGTCTTTAACACATTAACTACCGAATTGAAAAACACACTGTGGCCGAATTAAATTTTTTTCCTATTTTCATCCTGTAGGGGTTTGCACAAAGTAAGCTGTAGTTTTCGTAATTGTTTACAGATTTTTATGAATTACATGTCATTTTAAAGATAAATGAATGTGCTATTACAATAAATACCAGTTGTAACTGTAACAGAGGTTGTTGCTATTTCAAGGCCCTCCGATGTCCGAGGACTTGCAATATTTTCAAAATTATAACTGCTTGCGCCCCATCTCTATCAAAATCACAATTTCAATCAATGTGTACACCGTTTTCACTCTTGTCCTCATCGCTAGATCTATCATTCAATTGTTGAAACACGTTTCTATCCTATTCAGCCGTTAGATGGGATGTACACGCATTTTTTGTAGACCTATCAATAGTTGCCACGGTAATCAGTTTTACACGATTTGGTAACTAACCCAAAACGCTGAAAAAAATGAACATAATATCAATTTTCCAGTGTTCTACAACAACCATGCTTTGGGAATTTGTTTTCCGGTGGCAACTTAAAATCTCGAACCAGATCAGAAAGTGTTTCAGAACATTTTTCATTCGTTTTATTACTAAAATTAGATTGGCGCTCTGAGCGGCTTGCGGTCCAAATGTGATTATTTTGTGAGCCGCTGACAGCGGCTTGCGGTAGTTAATGTGTTAACATCGCACATTTTAAAAGTGGTGTTCTGGGCGGCCACCTGCCCTTTAACTCTAGCGCAAACCAGCTTTATTGGGTTAAGGTGAGAATGGTAAGGTGGGAGTCGAAGAGAAACATGACCCTGCTCTTGGATGATTTTATCAATCAGATACACTTTTGTCTTATTCCTCTGTCTCACAAGCTGCAACAACTCAGGTTTTAAATAGCTATTGTCAGCGAAGATATTTTCATTCACAAGACACCTCCTGATTTCGTCTTTCGTGCTTGCCGAAGTGGGAGCTTTATCCTCCTGCGCTAGAACATTATGATAGGACGCATTATCCATCACCAGGCAAGACGGCCTATCTAGAGTCGGGAGGAGTGTATTCACTATCCAATAACGAAAAATTTGCCCATTCATTTCACTGTGGTAGTCCCTACCATCTACAGACTTTGATAGAAAAATAAGCTCTGCATCACGGACAAGCCCATTCTGTCTGCTGCCAGCATGTGCTAATATAATGCGTTGACCTTTGCTGCTGGGAATTTTCCTTCTATGATCTCCGTCAACAGATTGCCATTCTTTCTCGTTCGTATGATGAGCATTAACCCAAGATTCGTCCAAATACACTATATTATAGCCGTCTTGCTTTCTCTCACAAATCTGCCTAAGGTATTTGCTTCGAGCTGCAACCAGATGTGGTTTTTCACATAAAAAATTCCTTCCGCCAGACGTTTTTCTAAAAGTGAAGCCGACACTTCTGACAAGTTGCCAAAGAATTGTTTTTGAGACGTTAATATCGCATTCTGCTTGCAGCCGACTTTTCAGCATGCGGAGAGTAACAAGTTGATTGGCTTTTAAACATCTTCAAAACCGCTGAAATAATTACTCTCGACTGTGTACAATAGGTGCGCGACTGTGTACAATAGGTGCGCACTGGTGCGGACATATAGTCACTACATTAATTCAAACAAAAATAATATTGAATAGCATATTTCATCGCTTGTGCTGTGCTGCAACAAAAATTAAGTGCGCTTTTTTTTTGAACGGATCTTGTAACTTTCCTGTAGAACTAATAATAATTAACCCAAACAAAGGTAAGAGTTTTTTTATATAACTTAAAGAAGAAAATTCGAACATGACATGAGTTTTGTAAGGGCAAAAAATACATTAATAACTGCATTGATATCAGTAGGGCACGTAGCAAATTTCAATAACATCCGTCAAGGGGTTGCAAAGTTACAACGATCAATGTGTGGGCACGAATTTTCGAACGGACTATAGTCACTATGGTGTGTTTAGTAATGGTCGCCATCTGCGCACTGTAATTCCCGTAAATTATTTATAGTTTCAATGTGTCTTACTTCTCGTATCACAAAAAGTGTTCATTGGATGCACATGTCAGCGTCGTGAACTCGTATCTCATTGTTACACTCTCAACTCCAATTATAACTAGAAAACTAAGTATAACTAATTACTAAGAATGTAACCAGCAATAATAAAACGAACAAATAATAGACAACTTCATACCAGAAATGACGGCTGAAGTCACTTACTGAAATGCACAATAACTTAAAAAATAACACCAACCAAAGTGAAAAGACACAACATGGAGGAATAATACAGAACAATGCATTCTTGTGGTTGGGAACCTCATCTTGTACCATTAATTTTTACATAAACCACACATGCTTTAGTGTAGGCTGTCTACAAAGTGACCAGCTGTATTGGTGGATCCATGCTCAAGTGTAGGCTGTCTACAAGTTGACCAGCTGTATTCGTGGATCCATGCTTTAGTGTAGGTTGTCTACAAGGTGGACCAGCTGTATTGGTGGATCCATGCTTTAGTGTACGCTGCCAACAAGGGGACTAGCTGTATTAGTGGATCCATGCTTTAGTGTAGGCTGTCTACAAGGGGACCAGCTGTATTGGTGGATCCATGCTTTAGTGTAGGCTGTCTACAAGGTGGACCAGCTGTATTGGTGGATCCATGCTTTAGTGTAGGCTGTCTACAAGGTGGACCAGCTGTATTGGTGGATCCATGCTTTAGTGTGGGCTGCCAATAAGGGGACCAGCTGTATTGGTGGATCCATGCTTTAGTATAGACTGTCTACAAGGTGACAAGCTGTATTGGTGGATCCATGCTTTAGTGTAGGCTGTCCACAAGGGGTCAGCTGTATTAGTGGATCCATGCTTTAGTGTAGGCTGTCTACAAGGGCACCAGCTGCATTGGTGGATCCATGCTTTAGTGTAGTCTGTCTACAATGGGACTAGCTGTAGTTGTGGATCCATGCTTTAGTGTAGGCTGTCTACAAGGGGACCAGCTTTATTGGTGGATCCATGCTTTAGTTTAGGCTGTCTACAAGGGGACCAGGTGTATTGGTGGATCCACGCTTTAATATAGGCTGTCTACAAGCTGCACCAGCTGTATTGGTCGATCCATGCTATAGTGTAGGCTGCCAACAAGGGGACCAGCTGTATTGGTGGATCTATGCTTTAGTGTACGCTGTCTACATGGTGACCAGCTGTATTGGTGGATCCATGCTTTAGTGTAGGCTGTCTACAAGGGGTCAGCTGTATTGGTGGATCCATGCTTTAGTGTAGGCTGTCTACAAGGGCACCAGCTGCATTGGTGGATCCACGCTTTAGTGTAGGCGGTCTACAATGGGACCAGCTGTATTGGTGGATCCATGCTTTAGTGTAGGCTGTCTACAAAGGGGCCAGCTGTATTGGTGGATCCATGCTTTAGTGTAGGCTGTCTACAAGGGCACCAGCTGTATTGGTGGATACATGCTTTAGTGTAGGCTGTCTACAAGGTGGACCAGCTGTATTGGTGGATCCATGCTTTAGTGTAGGCTGTCTACAAGGGGCCCAGCAGTATTGGTGCATCAATGCTTTAGTGAAGGCTGTCTACAAGGTGGACCAGCTGTATTGGTGGATCCATGCTTTAGTGTAGGCTGTCTACAAGGTGGACCAGCTGTATTGGTGGATTCATGCTTTAGTGTAGGCTGTCTACAAGGGGACCAGCTGTATTGGTGGATCCATACTTTAGTGAAGGCTGTCTACAAGGTGGACCAGCTGTATTGGTGGATCCATGCTCAAGTGTAGGCTGTCTACAAGTTGACCAGCCGTATTCGTGGATCCATGCTTTAGTGTAGGTTGTCTACAAGGTGGACCAGCTGTATTGGTGGATCCATGCTTTAGTGTACGCTGCCAACAAGGGGACTAGCTGTATTAGTGGATCCATGCTTTAGTGTAGGCTGTCTACAAGGGGACCAGCTGTATTGGTGGATCCATGCTTTAGTGTAGGCTGTCTACAAGGTGGACCAGCTGTATTGGTGGATCCATGCTTTAGTGTAGGCTGTCTACAAGGTGGACCAGCTGTATTGGTGGATCCATGCTTTAGTGTGGGCTGCCAATAAGGGGACCAGCTGTATTGGTGGATCCATGCTTTAGTATAGACTGTCTACAAGGTGACAAGCTGTATTGGTGGATCCATGCTTTAGTGTAGGCTGTCCACAAGGGGTCAGCTGTATTAGTGGATCCATGCTTTAGTGTAGGCTGTCTACAAGGGCACCAGCTGCATTGGTGGATCCATGCTTTAGTGTAGTCTGTCTACAATGGGACTAGCTGTAGTTGTGGATCCATGCTTTAGTGTAGGCTGTCTACAAGGGGACCAGCTTTTTTGGTGGATCCATGCTTTAATGTAGGCTGTCTATAAGGTGACCAGCTGTATTGGTTGATCTATGCTTTAATATAGGCTGTCTACAAGAGGACCAGCTGTATTAGTGGATCCATTCTTTAGTGTAGGCTTTCTACAAGAGGACCAGCTGTATTGGTGGATCCATTCTTTAATGTAGGCTGTCTACAAGGGGACCAGCTGTATTGGTGGATCCATGCTTTAGTGTAGGCTGTCTACAAGATGACCAGCTGTATAGGTGGATCCATGCTTTAGTGTAGGCTGCCTACAAAAGGACCAGCTGTATTGGTGGATCCATGCTTTAGTGTAGGCTGCCTAAAAGGTATTGGGACCAGCTCTACAAGATTGGAGCCCAGCTGCATTGGTGGATCCATTCTTTAGTCTAGGCTGTCTACAAGGAAGACCAGCTGTATTGGTGGATCCATGCTTTAGTATAGGCTGTCTACAAGGTGGACCAGCTGTATTGGTGGATCCATGCTTTAGTGTAGGCTGTCTACAAGGGGACCAGCTGTATTGGTGGATCCATGCTTTAGTGTAGGCTGTCTACAAGGGGACCAGCTGTATTGGTGGATCCATGCTTTAGTGTAGGCTGTCTACAAGGTGGACCAGCTGTATTGGTGGATCCATGCTTTAGTGTAGGCTGTCTACAAGGTGACCAGCTGTATTGGTGGATCCTACAAGGTGGACCAGCTGTATTGGTGGATCCATGCTTTAGTGTAGGCTGCCTACATGTGGACTAGCTGTATTGGTGGATCCATGCTTTAGTGTAGGCTGTCTACAAGGTTGACCAGCTGTATTGGTGGATCCATGCTTTAGTGAAGGCTGTCTACAAGGTGGACCAGCTGTATTGGTGGATCTATGCTTTAGTGTAGGCTGTCTACAAGATGGACCAGCTGTATTGGTGGATCCATGCTTTAGTTTAAGCTGTCTACAAGGTGGACCAGCTGTATTGGTGGATCCATGCTTTAGTGTAGGCTGTCTACAAGGTGACCAGCTGTATTGGTGGATCCATGCTTTAGTGTAGGCTATCTACAAGGTGGACCAGCTGTATTGGTGGATCCATGCTCCATAAGGAGATTTAAGGAAATGAATGAATCATACATAATCAGGAATTATCACACTTTACAAAAACACGTACTGATATAACCGACAGATTCAGGAATATAAATGAATGAAAGATACATGACGTCACGAGATTTAATAACATTACTCTGCAGTGATGGTCCAACAGTGGCCAAAGTTTAGAGTATCTACTGAGGGTCTTCAAAGGTTTCTACCTTTCGCTCAGTGTTACTCTTGGCAAATATTTGAACTGAAGAATTGTGCATCAATTCTAGGGCGCCTCATAGGAATTTAAATAAATCAAGTAAAACGGCTGATAGGATCCAGGTACGTGTAATCTTTGTATATTTCCTGAACTTCTATGAGTTAGGATTTTCCACGTTCTGATAATCCCCCAACAGATTTAACTCAGTAAAATATTACTCGAATAGCTCTGTTATAAGTATTTAAAATGACTTAGACATACGGGTGTATTTCACTCAAAATGACTAAATCAACAAAACATTTGTATATTTACAGATAACAAAATGTAATAGTCAATTATTGATAACAATTGTAAAATAAATAAAGGTGCGTTGAATTTAGATAGAGTCTTTAAAATGTTTTCATAGGTAATGGTCTGAATTGAAAAAGGTCTTTCTGATTTAAAAATAGAGTGTTCACTTGGCAGCTTTGAAAGGGTACTTAGCTGTCAGTAAAATTGTCGGTTGGTTTCTGCTCCATCCGATGCTTGTTCTTTGCAAGTTATGGACTGGTTGACTCTCGTCACTTGTCAAGTCTGGTGGCTGAAACACGTTCCTAGAGTATCGTGAAGTAATTGTGAAGAATGTCCAGCGTATGTTAAGACATAATAAGTATAATAATTACAGTTTCAAACCAGTGTAAATGTCTATGTAAGCATGTTCTAGTTAAAATTAATGAAATTATCTAACCTTTTCAATCGGTGTAAATGTAAATGAAAACATATTCAATTTATATTCTTAACATTTTTCAATCAGCTGTAAATGCAAACGTAAGGGGGCACACCCAGCCAAAAATGGGTTATCTTTTTTAAAAAACTAACAGAAAAATAACTGACGAACTTGTTGACATAAAATTTGGCCACATGTTACAAGAGATATTATATTTTATGATGAACAAAGTTTACTTTATAAATTTTAATGTTTTATGTGAAAAAATTAATTAACATGCAGTGATGAAATAAAACGAAAGGAAAACCCCCAGTGCACCTGGGAATGAATTTCACTCACATAAAAAGTGCAAAGAATGCCAAACCAGCAAATGATGTTTTTTAATAATATGGCCCTTTTAAATAGCACAAATTTAGAACTGTGTATAGCAATATCTCTGTTTCTAAACTATGTAAGAAAAAAGTGGAGGTTTATGCTATAAATAATAACATGGGCTATAAATGTGCAAAATTTGAAGGCTATAGCTTTAAAATTGTAGAAAATATCACAGGAACTGTGAATCGCAGGCCCTGTTTTCGTTAAAGTTTAGTTTTTAAAATGTTAAAACACTTATCTTATAAGAGCTCAGTATCCCCCAGGAAGATACGGCTGATCCTCTCTTTGTGTCTGCTCTTCATCCAGGACTAGCCTCCTACGTCTCTTGGCTCTTCTTGCTTCAAGAGAAGCAGCTTTAACTTTCCTTTGTGAATGTTTTATGCGAAGAATGTCTTTTTCTACACAGAATGTCTGCATAAATTTTCCCGGCTGAATGTCCCATTCCTGAAGGATTGTTTTCAGGCTGTTAGCTCCTTCATTAAAGATGCACACAGCAATTGCAACAGCTGTATTTACAGTTGAAAGTCCTTGATTTTTTTATTTTAGGGCAATATTTCCATATTAAACTGTTCAATGCTTCATTAGATATTTGAGTGCATCCTTGCAGGCACTTTCTCAGTAATTCTGTCTTGGAGAGGTCTTTGAATATGGGCTTAATAGCCTCCATGACAGCAATTGGAAGGTTTCCCTTGTGCTTAAAGTCATTCACTATGCCATCTCTGACAGCCTGTTTGTAGGGACACCAGTCAATGTTGCAACAGTTATGAACAGGATTATCATCTGTTGATGTCTTATGGAAATACACCGCACAAACCTCTTCTCACATTTTGCAAATGTTGTTTTTGTTAGCTCGTATGGCATTTCCATAGTATACCTGTAGCTTATCAATGACACTATCTGTTAGTCTACCCTTACCACCTATGGATTTACCATCAGGCAAAGACTTCCCTACATGTTAATGAGATGTGTTAATACAATTATAAAAATAATGTTAGCACTAGTTTGAATCATTAGTGAGGGAACTATAGGACTTCTAAAATTACAATAATTACTATAATTATAGCTACAGAATATGTTTAATGAGATATACACTCCCAAAATGGTGGATGAACGGATGCAAATGAAGCTGATCTGATGCTTATCCTTTCTCCACCCATTTCTTTAAAAAAAAATTGATGTGTGTGTGTGTGTGTAACTTGTTGGGAGGTATGTGTGCTAAATGTTCCAGAGATTATGTAAACTATGTGTTCGTGAGGTGTGTGATTAGAAGTGTTGGTGTTACTTGTTAGTGAGATGTGGATGATTTTGGATGTTAGAGAGATGTATGCACCTGTGTGTTACCGGCACCCGTTAGGGGAGCACAGCATAGTAACACTGTTCCCTACCATGCATGTCGTAAAAACCGATTAAGGAGGGTTGTGCTTGGGGCCAGATACCCCATGCTGAAGAAAGTCAGATGTGTGGGTGTTGCTTGTTTGTAAGAGGTGTGGGTGTTATTTGTTAGCAAAGTGTATGGCTGTTATGCGGTAGTGAGATGTTTAGGTGCTATTTGTTAGTGAGAGGTGCGGCTGTTACTTGTTGGCGAGATGTGTGGGTGTCATATGTTTGTCAGAATCGCATGTGTTACATATTAGTGAAATGTGTTAATAAAATTATAAAGATAATATTAGCACCAGTTTAATCATTAGTGAGGAAAAAATAGAACTACCAAAATTATCCCACACATTATAATCAAAAGTAGGAAGAAACATACTAATGTCAAAAATATTAGTAACAGCAACATTACAAAAATTTATTACATATATAATTTAAATACTAAATAAACGTTATTTGCAAATAAATGCAAAGTTAAAAAGATATGCAAATAACAATTTTACATTCAAATCACTAGTCTAAAAGAATAATATACTCAGTGATAAACTAATGAAGTAAGAAAATTGTAATGCTAGTATGTATTAAACCACGTATATTGATATGCACAATATTATACGTTCTAAAAAAAGTTGAAAATAAAGAATTACAGTAATTACTACAATTATCGCTAAAGAATGTTTTTAATGAGATAGACTCTCCCAAAATGGTGGAGGCAAATGATGCTGATCTGATACTTCTCCGCTCTCCACCCATTGCTTTAAAAAACAATTGATGTATGTATGTAATTTGTTGGAGAGGTATATGTGCTGTATGTTCGAGAGATTATGTAAGCTATGGTGTAGTGTGTAGTTAGAATTGTTAATGCACAGAATAGTAATAGCTATAATTATGTAAACCGTGTTATTAATGTGTGTGGTTAGAAGTGTTGGTGTTACTTGTTAGTGAGATGTGGATGATTTTGGATGTTAGAGAGATGTATGCACCTGTGTGTTACTTGTTAGTGAGATGTGGATGATTTTGGATGTTAGAGAGATGTATGCACCTGTGTGTTACTTGTTAGTGAGATGTGGATGATTGTGGATGTTAGAGAGATGTATGCACCTGTGTGTTACTTGTTAGTGAGATGTGGATGATTTTGGATGTTAGAGAGATGTATGCACCTGTGTGTTACTTGTTAGTGAGATGTGGATGATTTTGGATGTTAGAGAGATGTATGCACCTGTGTGTTACTTGTTAGTGAGATGTGGATGATTTTGGATGTTAGAGAGATGTATGCACCTGTGTTACTTGTTAGTGAGATGTGGATGATTGTGGATGTTAAGAGAGATGTATACACCTGAGTGTTACTTGTTAGTGAGATGTGGATGATTGTGGATGTTAGAGAGATGTATATACCTGAGTGTTACTTGTTAGTGAGATGTGGATGATTGTGGATGTTAGAGAGATGTATGCACCTGTGTGTTACCGGGGCCCGCAAAGGGAGCACAGAATTAGTAACACTGTTTCCTACCATGCATGTCGTAAAAACCGACTAAAGAGGGTTGTGCATGGGGCCCGATACCCCATGCTAAAGAAAGTGAGATGTGTGGGTGTTGCTTGTTAGTGAAAAGAGTGGGTGCTGCTTGCTAGTGAGAGGTGTGGGTGCTTCTTATTAGTGAGATGTATGGGTGTTACTTGTTTGTCAGAAGTGTAGGTGTTACATGTTAGCGAGATGTGTGGGTATTACAAGTTAATGAGAAGTATGGGTATTGCATGTTAGTAAGATGTGCAGGTGTTATATGTTAGTGAGATTCGCAGGTGTTACACGGTAATGAGATGTATAGGTGTAACATGTTGGTGAGATGTGGATGTTATATGTTAGTGAGATGTTTGGGTGTTACCTGTTAGTGAGATGTGCGGCTGTTACTTGTTCATGAGATGTATGGTTGTTACATGTTGGTTGGATATGTGGGCATGTTACATGTTAGTGAGGTGTATGTGTGTTACATGTATGTGACATGTGTGTGAATTACATGCTAGAGGGATGTATGAGGGTTACATGTTAGTGAGAAGTGTGGTTATTACATGTTTACTGAGATGTGTGGATGTTACTTGTTAATGTGACATGTAGGTGTTAGATGTTAGTTAATTGTGTGGGTGTTACATTTTACTGAGACGTTTGTGTTACATGTTAGTGAGACGTGTGTGTTTTATATTTTTGTGAGATGTGTCGGTATACAGGTTACTGAGATGTGTGATTGTTACATGTTCGTGAAATGTATGGGTGTTACTTGTTAGTGAGATGTGTGGGTGTTACTTGTTATTGAGATGTGTGGGTTTTATATGTTAGTGAGATGTGTGGGTGTTACATTTTATTGAGATGTGCGGGTATTACATGTTTATGATATGCGTGGGTGTTTGTCAAGAACCGCTTATCGTGGAGGACACTCCACGGGTTACACCACTGCAGTGTGGATTTATAATAACAAAATATGCTCGTTCTTCCAGAAGTATGTCCACCCAACAATGGCTGACATAACTAACAAACACCTTCAACAGGTCCTTCCCTTTAATACTCTATACACACAATAAGGCCTCACATGACCGTCACAGTCATCAAATACAATAATGAAATACCACTACAAACTTGTCTTAGCAGCTTAAACTATCATGCGAATTATACGAAAATCAAGGCTATGAATATCGCTCACCTGAGCGGCAAAACTGAGGCAATGACACACTCAAATCATCGACATCTTGTTTAACTATGGCCTGTAGATAATACACTCTTGACCCTACACTGCTCTAGAATTACCACGTAATTATCACCATCAGAAAAAATGGAAGGCACTCAGTTTACAGTCCTCACTATACATCTTATTATATACCACCATAATCAATCTATCTATCTATCTATCTATCTATCTATCTATCTATCTATCTATCTATCTATCTATCTATCTATCTATCTATCTATCTATCTATCTATCTATCTATCTATCTATCTATCTATCTATCTATCTATCTATCTATCTATCTATCTATCTATCTATCTATCTATCTATCTATCTATCTATCTATCTATCTATCTATCGATCTATCTATCTATCTATCCATCCATCCGTCCGTCCGTCCGTCCGTCCGTCCGTCCGTCCATCCATCCATCCATCCATCCATCCATCCATCCATCCATCCATCCATCCATCTATCTATCTATCTATCTATCTATCTATCTATCTATCTATCTATCTATCTATCTATCTATGTATTAATGTTTATTTTTATTTTTTATTTATTTTATTTTTACATTCATTATTATTATTATTATTCTTTTTTAATGTTAAAAACGTACTTTAATTATGATGATTATTGCAAATGTAATATTACTTTTATAATGATAAATGCCTTAATTATGCTTATAGTAAATGTGAGGATGAAAGGATATAGTATATATGATGAGAGAGAGAGGAAGGGCAGAATGTCAGACGGGCCTGCGTGCCCAATTCTTAACCCTTTGAAAATAAAGTTCGTTCGTTCGTTTGTTCACACAGCGAACTCGCTGGCATAAGGGACAAATAGGACCTCCTTCCTGGACGAAGGCTAGTATCTCACTAACTCATTTTGCGCCCTTTTTCCCCGACTTCCGGTAGTCACATGACCCACCAATTTAGCTAACCTCGGCTTTTCCGAGTGGATTTTTCCGCCGAACACAAGACATAAGATGCACTGCGAAATAACGCTGTGACAGTGTTACATGATAGTGAGCTGTGTGAGTGTTACATGTTCCTAAGATGCGTGCATGTTACGAGGGGCGTTCAGAAAGTAATGCTCCACATCGTTTCTCTCAGCTAATAATGAAGATAGAAGCATGAAGTTTTGCACACTTTAAATATGGCATGTGCCAATTGTGTGCACCAAATTGCACCGCAACCGGAAAATAATACGGCGGCCCTAAACCGTTGAAATGGAGCGTGTTAACAACTTGCGTTATAAGCAGCGAATTGTGATAGAATTTCTCGTTGCAGAGAAGGAAACTGTTGTGAACATTTACAAGCGTCTATGTGATGTGTATGGAAGTTTTGCAGTCGACAGGAGTACAGTCAGTCGATGGGTTCAGAGAATCAAAGAATCAGGAAGTGAAGATACGGAGCTGCTTGATCGGCCGCGCTGTGGACGTCCTGCCACAGCCACCAACGCAGAAATGTTGAAATGCGCTGAAGGCATTATTCTTACTGATAGGTGAATCACTACTCAACAATTGGCTTTACAGTTGTCAGTCAGCAATGGTAGTGCAAATGCAGTTATAACAACTCTCGGATTTTCTAAGGTTTGCACAAGATGGGTTCCTCGAACTCTCACAAATGACCACCGATTGCAAAGGAAAGCAATTTCTTCTGAATTGTTTTAGCGTTTCAGTGCTGATGGAGAGAACTTTTTGGCTAAGATCGTTACAGGTGACGAAACCTGGGCACATCATTTTGAACCAGAGACAAAAAGACAGTCAATGGAGTGGCATCATCCGCAATCACCACGAAGAAAGAAATTCAAGACAATTCCTTCAGCTGGAAAGGTCATGATCACTGCCTTTTGGGACATTGAAGGTGTGATTCTTGTGGACGTTATGCCAAGAGGAGAGACAATCAATTCGCAAGCATACATTAAGATATTGAAAAAACTCAATCAACGTTTTCGCAGAGTTCGGCCGCACAAGAATCCAGCAGACCTGCTTCTCCTTCACGACAATGCGCGACCTCACACAAGTCTTGCAACACGGGAAGCAATCACCAAATTGGGTTGAACTGTACGACCCCATCCACCCTATCGTCCCTATTTGGCACCATCTGATTTTCATCTATTTGGTCCACTTAAAGATGCACTCTGTGGGACAAGGTTTGAAGATGATGAAGGAGTGATTCATGCAGCGAAGAAATGGCTACATGATCAAGACAAAATTTGGTACGGGCTAGGAATACATGCACTTGTTTCGCGCTGGCATAAAGCCGTACAAGTTGATGGGGATTATGTTGAATAATACCGATGTTTACATGACATATCCATGTATATTGTTTATAAATTTCATGCTTTTTGAATAAACAGCTCCTGAGAAAAACGATGTGGTGCATTACATTCTGAACGCCCCTCGTACATGTTAGTAAGTTGTGTCGATGTTGCTTGTTAATGAAATGTGTGTGTTTTGCATGTTAGTGAGATGTATGAATGTTCATGTTAGTGATGTGTGGGTGGAAAATGTTAGTGAGATATGTTGGTTTTGTGTGTTAGTGGATGTATGAGTGTTACATGTTAGTGAAAAGTGTTGATAGTACATAGTAATTAGATGTATGGATGTTACATGTTAGTGAGATAAGTGCACACATCTCACTAACATGCAATACACACACATCTTACTAACTGTCGTGTGAAATTCTAATCCACATATATAAATTAAAAAGTAAATGTAAAGCCTAACAAATAACTTCAATAAAAGGAAAGAAGAATGGTAAAGAACAGTGCTGTCACAATGACTGTACTCGAAATCCCCCTTGTTTTCTAATTCGTCTGCAAATTATAACGTTCCACGTTGATAGTAAAAGCCTACTGCATCACTACACTCTTTCTTCAATAAAACGTGTACTGCCTTTCTAAGAAAAACCTTGAGATACGCAAGCTGACCTATATTTAATATTCCATTCATGTCATTTTATACACTAAGTTACCATAAACGAACGGACAGATGGACTTAGGATAGAAAGAAAGGGAGGGCTGAAAGCCGGGACGCATGCAACACTAAACACGCGTCTCGCTATACAATTACTACCATCACGCGTGTAAGGCCACAAGCACTAACTTTTTTTCAAATCGACAGTGATAAAAAAACACTACCCATACGAGAGTTAGTTTTTAAAAACTTACTAAACGCTTATTAGCAAACATGACATTCTACTGTTTTATGTCTGAAATCCTGACATTAGTATGACAGTACAGCAGACACCATACAGTTTGGAAGTGAGGAGGTGGCAACAGCACGACTATCCTAGAAGAAAATGCATATTTTGAACGCAGCCACTTAGCTCCTTTAAATTTGTATATTTGGGTTCCTTAGGACTTGCTGACAAATAATATGTTAAGTGTTACGCAAATAGTCTAGGAATTAACAAATTATAGCCAAAAGAAATAGTGAGGGTGTCAGACAACCCCAAAATCAGAATCGCTCAGTGGCAGATTTTAAAACCACCATTGTACGGGAAATAGGTCCCCATGTTAAATCCTATTTGATTGGATAGAAGTAAATGTAAGGCTAAACACGATTAGTCGGGCTATAAATACTATCTTTTGTTGTTAGGGGAGACGGAAGGAGGGGTACTTTTTTTTTGAAAAAGTGTGTAAACATGGCACGATTGGTTAGACCCGCCAATATAGTCAATCAGAGGCGTCAGGTCAGCACCACATTTTCAAATAAACTTACTAAAGAACCAGTGCGTTGAGCGCCAGTGCATATTTTTCTAAATAAAAGCCTGGGACATCGGCAGATCGAAATTGTGCTATATTCATTGCCAGTCAACGTAACTGTGTATTATTCCATGAATTGTGGTAAGCTTGAAATATTTGATATCTTTTTTAATGAAAATTGAATGTAACTTGATAATTTATGTCTGTATATATGTGTGGTTCAGTAGCGAACATGAGGTAAAGTCTATATAGTGCTCCAACCTGAACAGAAGGTGTCGGAGGAAAGTAAAACTACATGGAATTGCCAAACAGTACACTGACACCTATCTTATTGACTAGAAAGAAATAATGCTGGAATTGCAGAGGCGTAGTAACCATTAGGGAGGAGTATACTGGTGAAAATTGTTTCAGATGAAGATAGCAGTTGGCCTACCGCTCTGAACTCAGTGTTTGTTATGTATTGTGTTCAGTCTGGAAATTTATTATAAATTAGTTCTGAAATAGGAGGTACAACCTTCTTGTTTCAGGGACCGTGGTCCTAAAGTTATTGAGCAGCACCTGGTCTGAGCTTTGCTGAACCTAGAGGCTGACAGCATACTCCTGGGTCCAGATAGTGACCAGTGAGGTGTCTCCAGAACACAGGGAGGCTATCGAGCAGAGGAGTCTTTTCCTGCCGCCATCACGAAAGATAAGCGTCTGTGGCCAGAGGAGCTCAACATTATGCCCCCCCCCCCCCCCCCCCAAAATCTGACTTTATAATAAAACAGAGGGAAAATACATTGTTTAAATTGATAGGAACTGTGAACTTTTTCCCATACTATTTCCAAGATAAACAAACACTTGAAGTCATGATGACAAATAACAACATAGCTTGAAAAAACAAAACCAGTATTACCTCATATTACTACTACACAACTGACACACATAGGATAATATTAATAAAATATGTCACTACAATGTTCATATTTATAAATTCTGTACATATAAATTGTGATTTTATTTGAATGTGATTCCGGGTTCACTTTGTAGTTGAATCAGGATATATAATAGTGAAAGTAATTAATACATAAATATTTGAAACTTTACCAGTGACTCATTTAAGATAGTCTTATAGAGTGTTAAATGTGTGTGAGTGTCACAGTGTTGTCAAGTGTGGTGGAATAAATTAAATTGTTTATCTGTCTGTTGTTGTTGTGACTTACACTTCATCATTTACATAACCCTAGACATTTAACGTAGTCATCACAATATTCCAGAATAATTCTGACTGAGTTATAAATGTGGTAGCAAGTAAGGTTATCTGTAAAACACTACACCTATTAGATACAGATACCTTCACAGCTGATCTCAGTCAGTACACTAAGTCCCCATAAATATTTATAACATCCCACTTTACCACACTAACATGTACCATCAACTAGTCTCACTAACTTGTAACACTCATACATATCTCACAAATATGTACACCCACACATCTCATTAACTTGTAACACCAACACATGCAAAACACACACGTGTCACTAACGAGTAACCTCCACACCTCTTACTAACATGAGCATCAACACATCTCATTAACATGTGACACCCACACATTTCACTAACATGTAACACCCTCACATATCAGGATGTGTTTCATTTATTTTAATTTGTTTTTGTTTGTATTTATTTTATCTTTACACTATATTATCTCTAGCTGTTATTTTATCTTTACACTATATTATCTCTAGCAGTTATTTTATCTTTACTCTATATTATCTCTAGCTGTTATTTTATCTTTACACTATATTATCTCTAGCAGTTATTTTATCTTTACACTATATTATCTCTTGCTGTTATTTTATCTTTACACTATATTATCTCTAGCAGTAATTTTATCTTTACACTATATTATCTCTAGCTGTTATTGTATCTTTACACTATATTATCTCTAGCTGTTATTTTATCTTTACACTATATTATCTCTAGCAGTTATTTTATCTTTACACTATATTATCCCTAGCAGTTATTTTATCTTTACACTATATTATCTCTAGCTGTTATTTTATCTTTACACTATATTATCTCTAGCTGTTATTTTATCTTTACACTATATTATCTCTAGCAGTTATTTTATCTTTACACTATATTATCTCTAGCAGTTATTTTATCTTTACACTATATTATCTCTAGCAGTTATTTTATCTTTACCTTATATTATCTCTAGCAGTTATTTTATCTTTACACTATATTATCTCTAGCAGTTATTTTATCTTTACACTATATTATCTCTAGCAGTTATTTTATCTTTACACTATATTATCTCTAGCTGTTATTTTATCTTTACACTATATTATCTCTAGCAGTTATTTTTCTTTTTGTAGTTATAGTTCAATATGGTTTTATTATCCACAAAATGATATTGTCTAAACTGAGATGTATTTAATGTTCATTGGAGGGTTATTTAGTCAATCCATATTAATCTGGGGGAAATCTTCCACCACTGTAGACTGGCTCGCATCCTTATTTATTTATATGTTTTTTTTTTTTATGTTAGCTTTTGTTTTTGTGATATAGTGTTTTATTAACTTTTGTATTTCTGATGGGGTCTTAGTGCCTATGAGATTTTCTACACTCATTTTTACCTCGTGGTTACTATATTATGTCTTAATGTTCTTGCCTCTGCTGGTCATATTGCTTGCAGTCCACCAGAAAGTGTCTAATTGTGTTTATATCTTGACACTTTTCACATGTGAATTCCTCTATCATGAAATATCCGGTTCCAAGCTTGAGCCTCAGCAATTTTTATTAATTGTTATTTTTTGTTCATCCTGTATTTGACATTTTTTTGTAGATACAACAATTCCAATCCGGACGCTATATAAGTACTTCACGGGCGATTTGCTGAATTCTTTCGTTTAGCATACACGAAAGATTGCCAACAGATATGAATTTAGCTGTCCATCTTGAAAATGGCCAACGTGTGTATTTCAACCCTAACAATGCCGCGGATGTTGTAATTCACGAGATACTACTTTGATGTTTTTTTTTTCAAAGTGTGCTGAGATGATTTTTTTTGCAAGGACTTTGACGCATTACGAGGTTCCGGCATACTGTACATGGAATGGAAATACATTTCAGCGGCGAAAGTAAGGTGTACCAGTTGAAGGCCTCCCAGACATTAAAAAAAAAAATGTTTTGGGGCGTGACTATACCGTCCACACAAATAACGTTGAATGTTATTATTTACGGTTGTTACTCCACGTTGTTGACGGTCCTACATCTTTAGAAAACTTAAAAACAGTTCAGTGTGTTCGACATCCTACATTTCAGGCATCATATAAAGTATGATGTTCATTGGAACAATACACTGCAGGCGGCTGCTTTGCCCAGTTCACATTCGTTGTTTAGGTATTTGTTAGCCATGTTGGTATTTTGCCACGTATCTGATCCACTACCTCTGTTGCTGTCATACAGTGACAGCATGTCAACAGATATTTTACTACGAATTAGCAATGAACAGTCCGTGGAACACTTGCCTTGCAGCAATAAAATATACAATTCTGCTTTAACTGACCATAAACAAATTTATAGTACTTAAAAAAACCTTACATGTCTTCTGCAAACAAATGATTAGGATTCTTCTGCTCATGCCCGACTATATCTGCAAGAAACGACATACGACCAACAGTCGTTGTTACCCGTTATCCCAAGAGATACAAGGGCAGCCGAATGAGTGATTAAAAAGATCTTTCATTTCGCCTGACGTTTAAAACCTATCCTTCTCTAAGAATTTGCCTGCTCAAGTTGTCGAGAACGTCGGTATGTCTTTATTTGTAGATTTGTTGTTGAAAGTTGGACACGGAGACTTGCTCGTATATGAGGAAATATCAGTTTGAATAACACTCAGCTATGTAGAGTTGTTCACGATATCCCAGCGTTGACTTGAGCGATGAGAGCTTCTCACATGTGCAACTGTATGTGGCATTTTCCCGAGTGAGCACACCATAACACTTATGGCGTATACAAAGAAGCCCTCACTTAAATTACTTGTGTCAGAAGCACACATCAATGCAATTATACAATTAAAACCAAAAATACATGAATCTTCCTAACCTATTCGCATCAAACTCGATTTGCACCGATTCCGATATGGACCCGAGCTAAACCGGATATGACCGCTAGTCTTAATGAATAAGAAAATGATATTCTATTGGTTTTTTTCACGCGTCTATTTGAAAGGGTTTCTCTGTAGCATTATTGCCAGTACCTCCAGATAATTAACTACAATGATCCAGTGAAAGTAACATAGAATGTAAAGGAGTGAAATGACGGGGAAGAAATATTGATATCATCAATATACGAAGCAGAAATTGCTCGCTGTAGTTCTAAATCGCCGTGTAGTACGATGTATGTACATTTTACAATAATTGTATTAGGGAAGATAACTTTTTTTCTATTCAAGGGAAACAATTCAATTAATAAACTTGTAAAATATTTAAAGTAAGTTGTTTTTTTTTTTTTTAACCGATTCAGCAATGCCTAATTATATTACAAACTTTTATAAGACTAAAAGAGCTTAATTAAATTATTTAGACAGACTGGCTTTTTATGTAACGTCTTGATTTTTTAATTGTAGTCGTTATTAAACAGTTTCGAGATGTTTACATAATAAAACTTGTGAAGAGCAAATACTTATGTGCTCTGTATCTTTTTAATGACAATGTAGTTGCACCTATAATTGCCGAAAATAAACAGTTCCTAATCGCATAAATCTCTTGAGCATGCTTTATTACAAAACACCTCAGACCATGGAACTAGACCAGAGCACATATTATTCAGCAAGAAACACAGCAGTTGCAGATAAGAACAAACATAAGAAAGTCTCTGTTTGGATGTACAAGGACTTTACTTACGTGTTTTTGGTAATTTGTACGAGTGCGTCCAATATACCAAGAGAGGTTTAAACCGTCACATATTAACTTCATTGCTTCACTGACGTTGTGCTGTTCTAACATGAAGAAGCTGATTCTCGACTTACATAATTAAGTTGTGGTCAACATTATAAAACGCGAGACACCGTTCATTATGGTTACATGGTCTTTTACAAGCAGATTATCATATTCAGTTACGTACTGTTAGGTAGCAAGATCTGTTGTGACTGGAGTGGAAGGTCAACATCCTTGAACAAATCGATCTCAGTGTGTGTTGCCCGATTATAATATTACATGAGTGAGAAAAGTACAGGTTATGTGCTGACACGTGTGGTAGTCTATGTGTGTGATTACTGTACCAGCAGATCACACAGTCACGTATGAAACAATCTATGTGTATGATTACTGTACCAGCAGATCACACAGTCACGTATGAAACAATCTATGTGTATGATTACTGTACCAGCAGATCACACAGTCACGTATGAAACAATCTATGTGTATGATTACTGTACCAGCAGATCACACAGTCACGTATGAAACAATCTATGTGTGTGATTACTGTACCAGCAGATCACACAGTCACGTATGAAACAATCTATGTGTATGATTACTGTACCAGCAGATCACACAGTCACGTATGAAACAATCTATGTGTATGATTACTGTACCAGCAGATCACACAGTCACGTATGAAACAATATATGTGTATAATTACTGTACCAGCAGATCACACAGTCACGTATGAAACAATCTATGTGTGTGATTACTGTACCAGCAGATCACACAGTCACGTATGAAACAATCTATGTGTATGATTACTGTACCAGCAGATCACACAGTCACGTATGAAACAATCTATGTGTATGATTACTGTACCAGCAGATCACACAGTCACGTATGAAACAATCTATGTGTATGATTACTGTACCAACAGATCACACAGTCACGTATGAAACAATCTATGTGTATGATTACTGTACCAGCAGATCACACAGTCACGTATGAAACAATCTATGTGTATGATTACTGTACCAGCAGATCACACAGTCACGTATGAAACAATCTATGTGTATGATTACTGTACCAGCAGATCCCACAGTCACGTATGAAAAAAATCTATGTGTATGATTACTGTACCAGCAGATCCCACAGTCACGTATGAAACAATCTATGTGTATGATTACTGTACCAGCAGATCCCACAGTCACGTATGAAACAATCTATGTGTATGATTACTGTACCAGCAGATCCCACAGTCACGTATGAAACAATCTATGTGTATGATTACTGTACCAGCAGATCACACAGTCACGTATGAAACAATCTATGTGTATGATTACTGTACCAGCAAATCACACAGTCACGTATGAAACAATCTATGTGTATGATTACTGTACCAGCAGACCCCACAGTCACGTATGAAACAATCTATGTGTATGATTACTGTACCAGCAGATCCCACAGTCACGTATGAAACAATCTATGTGTATGATTACTGTACCAGCAGATCCCACAGTCACGTATGAAACAATCTATGTGTATGATTACTGTACCAGCAGATCCCACAGTCACGTATGAAATAATCTATGTGTATGATTACTGTACCAGCAGATCACACAGTCACGTATGAAACAATCTATGTGTATGATTACTGTACCAGCAGATCACACAGTCACGTATGAAACAATCTATGTGTATCATTACTGTACCAGCAGATCACACAGTCACGTATGAAACAATCTATGTGTATGATTACTGTACCAGCAGATCACACAGTCACGTATGAAACAATCTATGTGTATGATTACTGTACCAGCATATCACACAGTCACGTTTGAAACAATCAATGTGTATGATTACTGTACCAGCAGATCACACAGTCATGTATGAAACAATCTACGTTTGTGATTACTGTACCAGCAGATCACACAGTCACGTATGAAACAATCTATGTGTGTGATTACTGTACCAGCAGATCACACAGTCACGTATGAAACAATCTATGTGTATGATTACTGTACCAGCAGATCACACAGTCACGTATGAAACAATCTATGTGTATGATTACTGTACAAGCAGATCACACAGTCACGTATGAAACAATCTATGTGTATGATTACTGTACCAGCAGATCACACAGTCACGTATGAACAATCAATGTGTACGTTTACTGTACCAGCAGATCACACAGTCACGTATGAAACAATCTATGTGTATGATTACTGTACCAGCAGATCACACAGTCACGTATGAAACAATCTATGTCTATGATTACTGTACCTGCAGATCACACAGTCACGTATGAAATAATCTATGTGTATGATTACTGTACCAGCAGATCACACAGTCACGTATGAAACAATCTATGTGTATGATTACTGTACCAGCAGATAACACAGTCACGTATGAAACAATCTATGTGTATAATTACTGTACCAGCAGATCCCACAGTCACGTATGAAACAATCTATGTGTATGATTACTGTACCAGCAGATCACACAGTCACGTATGAAACAATCAACTAATGACCGATTCTATCTCTAGACATTTACAAGAAAAATGGTAGTCCCAAAATATATTTCATTTTTTAGGTCCAGCTTTATAAGATATTGTTACCTTTACCCTCACTAACTTTATAAGATATTGTTACCTTTACCCTCACTAACTTTATAAGATATTGTTACCTTTACCCTCACTAACTTTATAAGATATTGTTACCTTTACCCTCACTAACTTTATAAGATATTGTTACCTTTACCCTCACTAACTTTATAAGATATTGTTACCTTTACCCTCACTAACTTTATAAGATATTGTTACCTTTACCCTCACTAACTTTATAAGATATTGTTACCTTTACCCTCACTAACTTTATAAGATATTGTTACCGTTACCCTCACTAACTTTATAAGATATTGTTACCCTTACCCTCACTAACCTTATAAGATATTGTTACCTTTACCCTCACTAACTTTATAAGATATTGTTACCTTTACCCTCACTAACTTTATAAGATATTGTTACCTTTACCCTCACTAACTTTATAAGATATTGTTACCTTTACCCTCACTAACTTTATAAGATATTGTTACCTTTACCCTCACTAACTTTAGAAGATATTGTTACCTTTACCCTCACTAACTTTATAAGATATTGTTACCGTTACCCACACTAACTTTATAAGATATTGTTACCTTTACCCTCACTAACTTTATAAGATATTGTTACCTTTACCCTCACTAACTGTCTAGGATATTGTTACCTTTACCCTCACTAACTGTATAAGATATTGTTACCTTTACCCTCACTAACTGTATAAGATATTGTTACCTTTACCCTCACTAACTTTATAAGATATTGTTACCTTTACCCACACTAACTTTATAAGATATTGTTACCTTTACCCTCACTAACTGTATAAGATATTGTTACCTTTACCCTCACTAACTGTATAAGATATTGTTACCTTTACCCTCACTAACTGTATAAGATATTGTTACCTTTACCCTCACTAACTGTATAAGATATTGTTACCTTTACCCTCACTAACTTTATAAGATATTGTTACATTTACCCTTACTAACTTTATAAGATATTGTTACCTTTACCCTCACTAACTTTATAAGATATTGTTACCTTTACCCTCACTAACTTTATAAGATAGTGTTACCTTTACCCTCACTAACTTTATAAGATATTGTTACCTTTACCCTCACTAACTTTATAAGATATTGTTACCTTTACCCTCACTAACATTATAAGATATTGTTACCTTTAACCTCACTAACTTTATAAGATATTGTTACCTTTACCCTCACTAACATTATAAGATATTGTTACCTTTACCCTCACTAACTTTATAAGATATTGTTACCTTTGCCCTCAATAACTTTATAAGATATTGTTACCTTTACCCTCACTAACATTATAAGATATTGTTACCTTTACCCTCACTAACATTATAAGATATTGTTACCTTTAACCTCACTAACTTTATAAGATATTGTTACCTTTACCCTCACTAACATTATAAGATATTGTTACCTTTACCCTCACTAACTTTATAAGATATTGTTACCTTTGCCCTCAATAACTTTATAAGATATTGTTACCTTTACCCTCACTAACATTATAAGATATTGTTACCTTTACCCTCACTAACTTTATAAGATATTGTTACCTTTACCCTCACTAACATTATAAGATATTGTTACCTTTACCCTCACTAACTTTATAAGATATTGTTACCTTTGCCCTCAATAACTTTATAAGATATTGTTACCTTTACCCTCACTAACTTTATAAGATATTGTTACCTTTACCCTCACTAACATTATAAGATATTGTTACCTTTACCCTCACTAACTTTATAAGATATTGTTACCTTTACCCTCACTAACTGTATAAGATATTGTTACCTTTACCCTCACTAACTTTATAAGATATTGTTACCTTTACCCTTACTAACTTTATAAGATATTGTTACCTTTACCCTCACTAACTTTATAAGATATTGTTACCTTTACCCTCACTAACTTTATAAGATATTGTTACCTTTACCCTCACTAACTGTATAAGATATTGTTACATTTACCCTCACTATCTTTATAAGATATTGTTACCTTTACCCTCACTAACTTTATAAGATATTGTTACCTTTACCTTCACTAACTTTATAAGATATTGTTACCTTTACCCTCACTAACTTTATAAGATATTGTTATCTTTACCCTTACTAACTTTATAAGATATTGTTACCTTTACCCTCACTAACTGTATAAGATATTGTTACCTTTACCCTCACTAACTGTATAAGATATTGTTACCTTTACCCTCACTAACTTTATAAGATATTGTTACCTTTACCCTCACTAACTTTATAAGATATTGTTACCTTTACCCTCACTAACTTTATAAGATATTGTTACCTTTACCCTCACTAACTGTATAAGATATTGTTACTTTTACCCTCACTAACTGTATAAGATATTGTTACCTCTACCCTCACTAACTGTATAAGATATTGTTACTTTTACCCTCACTAACTGTATAAGATATTGGTACTTTTACCCTCACTAACTGTATAAGATATTGTTACCTCTACCCTCACTAACTGTATAAGATATTGTTACCTTTACCCTCACTAACTTTATAAGATATTGTTGCCTTTACCCTCACTAACTTTATAAGATATTGTTACCTTTACCCTCACTAACTTTATAAGATATTGTTACCTTTACCCTCACTAACTTTATAAGATATTGTTGCCTTTACCCTCACTAACTTTATAAGATATTGTTACCTTTACCCTCACTAACTTTATAAGATATTGTTACCTTTACCCTCACTAACTGTATAAGATATTGTTACTTTTACCCTCACTAACTGTATAAGATATTATTACTTTTACCCTCACTAACTGTATAAGATATTGTTACCTTTACCCTCACTAACTGTATAAGATATTGTTACCTTTACCCTCACTAACTGTATAAGATATTGTTACCTTTCCCCTCACTAACTTTATAAGATATTGTTACCTTTCCCCTCACTAACTTTATAAGATATTGTTACCTTTACCCTCACTAACTGTATAAGATATTGTTACCTTTACTCTCACTAACTTTATAAGATATTGTTACCTTTACCCTCACTAACTTTATAAGATATTGTTACCTTTACCCTCACTAACTTTATAAGATATTGTTACCTTTACCCTCACTAACTTTATAAGATAGTGTTACCTTTACCCTCACTAACTTTATAAGATATTGTTACCTTTACCCTCACTAACTGTATAAGATATTGTTACTTTTACCCTCACTAACTGTATAAGATATTGTTACCTTTACCCTCACTAACTGTATAAGATATTGTTACCTTTCCCCTCACTAACTTTATAAGATATTGTTACCTTTACCCTCACTAACTTTATAAGATATTGTTACCTTTACCCTCACTAACTTTATAAGATATTGTTACCTTTACCCTCACTAACTTTATAAGATAGTGTTACCTTTACCCTCACTAACTTTATAAGATATTGTTACCTTTACCCTCACTAACTGTATAAGATATTGTTACTTTTACCCTCACTAACTGTATAAGATATTGTTACCTTCACCCTCACTAACTGTATAAGATATTGTTACCTTTACCCTCACTCACTGTATAAGATATTGTTACCTTTACCCTCACTAACTGTATAAGATATTGTTACCTTTACCCTCACTAACTTTATAAGATATTGTTACCTTTACCCTCACTAACTGTATAAGATATTGTTACCTTTACCCTCACTAACTTTATAAGATATTGTTACCTTTACCCTCACTAACTTTATAAGATATTGTTACCTTTACCCTCACTAACTTTATAAGATATTGTTACCTTTACCCTCACTAACTGTATAAGATATTGTTACCTTTACCCTCACTAACTTTATAAGATATTGTTACCTTTACCCTCACTAACTTTATAAGATATTGTTACCTTTACCCTCACTAACTTTATAAGATATTGTTACCTTTACCCTCACTAACTGTATAAGATATTGTTACCTTTACCCTCACTAACTTTATAAGATATTGTTACCTTTACCCTCACTAACTTTATAAGATATTGTTACCTTTACCCTCACTAACTTTATAAGATATTGTTACCTTTACCCTCACTAACTGTATAAGATATTGTTACCTTTACCCTCACTAACTTTATAAGATATTGTTACCTTTACCCTCACTAACTTTATAAGATATTGTTACCTTTACCCTCACTAACTTTATAAGATATTGTTACCTTTACCCTCACTAACTGTATAAGATATTTTTACCTTTACCCTCACTAACTTTATAAGATATTGTTACCTTTACCCTCACTAACTTTATAAGATATTGTTACCTTTACCCTCACTAACTTTATAAGATATTGTTACCTTTACCCTCACTAACTTTATGAGATATTGTTACCTTTACCCTCACTAACTGTATAAGATATTGTTACCTTTACCCTCACTAACTTTATAAGATATTGTTACCTTTACCCTCACTAACTTTATAAGATATTGTTACCTTTACCCTCACTAACTTTATAAGATATTGTTACCTTTACCCTCACTAACTGTATAAGATATTGTTACCTTTACCCTCACTAACTTTATAAGATATTGTTACCTTTACCCTCACTAACTTTATAAGATATTGTTACCTTTACCCTCACTAACTTTATAAGATATTGTTACCTTTACCCTCACTAACTGTATAAGATATTGTTACCTTTACCCTCACTAACTTTATAAGATATTGTTACCTTTACCCTCACTAACTGTATAAGATATTGTTACCTTTACCCTCACTAACTTTATAAGATATTGTTACCTTTACCCTCACTAACTTTATAAGATATTGTTACCTTTACCCTCACTAACTGTATAAGATATTGTTACCTTTACCCTCACTAACTTTATAAGATATTGTTACCTTTACCCTCACTAACTTTATAAGATATTGTTACCTTTACCCTCACTAACTGTATAAGATATTGTTACCTTTACCCTCACTAACTTTATAAGATATTGTTACCTTTACCCTCACTAACTTTATAAGATATTGTTACCTTTACCCTCACTAACTTTATAAGATATTGTTACCTTTACCCTCACTAACTGTATAAGATATTGTTACCTTTACCCTCACTAACTTTATAAGATATTGTTACCTTTACCCTCACTAACTTTATAAGATATTGTTACCTTTACCCTCACTAACTTTATAAGATATTGTTACCTTTACCCTCACTAACTGTATAAGATATTGTTACCTTTACCCTCACTAACTTTATAAGATATTGTTACCTTTACCCTCACTAACTTTATAAGATATTGTTACCTTTACCCTCACTAACTTTATAAGATATTGTTACCTTTACCCTCACTAACTGTATAAGATATTGTTACCTTTACCCTCACTAACTTTATAAGATATTGTTACCTTTACCCTCACTAACTTTATAAGATATTGTTACCTTTACCCTCACTAACTTTATAAGATATTGTTACCTTTACCCTCACTAACTTTATAAGATATTGTTACCTTTACCCTCACTAACTGTATAAGATATTGTTACCTTTACCCTCACTAACTTTATAAGATATTGTTACCTTTACCCTCACTAACTTTATAAGATATTGTTACCTTTACCCTCACTAACTTTATAAGATATTGTTACCTTTACCCTCACTAACTGTATAAGATATTGTTACCTTTACCCTCACTAACTTTATAAGATATTGTTACCTTTACCCTCACTAACTGTATAAGATATTGTTACCTTTACCCTCACTAACTGTATAAGATATTGTTACCTTTACCCTCACTAACTTTATAAGATATTGTTACCTTTACCCTCACTAACTTTATAAGATATTGTTACCTTTACCCTCACTAACTTTATAAGATATTGTTACCTTTACCCTCACTAACTGTATAAGATATTGTTACCTTTACCCTCACTAACTTTATAAGATATTGTTACCTTTACTCTCACTAACTTTATAAGATATTGTTACCTTTACCCTCACTAACTTTATAAGATATTGTTACCTTTACCCTCACTAACTTTATAAGATATTGTTACCTTTACCCTCACTAACTTTATAAGATATTGTTACCTTTACCCTCACTAACTTTATAAGATATTGTTACCTTTACCCTCACTAACTTTATAAGATATTGTTACCTTTACCCTCACTAACTTAGTAGCAAACCAGGTTCCAATTTACAGCTGGGTAGACTGGAGCATAAGGCTACCATAAATAGAACCCGGAAACTTTACCTTGAGAAGAAAGTGGTGTAACCCCTCTACCAATAAGACACTATAATAAAATATGTGAAGTGAATATCAGAATTGACTAACTAATGTAGGTAAGGTACTTGTAGTTGTCAACTAAACCCATCATCAGCGCCGGTTTATTCATTAGGCCCATTAGACACGGGCCTTGAGTCCCAGGCTTACAGGGCCCGCCATGAAATAAGCAACGGAGAAATGTTTTGGGAGAAAATGTCAGAGCCCCAAAACAATTTAAAAAAATATTCACAACACTTATTTATTTCCGATTTAAAATAAGTAATTAAAGTTCAGTAATACTCAAATAGTTTTTAAAAACCAATAGTTTCAAAAAATATCTTTTGTGCGTTTAGTTCTTTTTTTTTTACACACCTAGTGCTATTCAAAACGTTGCAGTTGGCAACACTGTCCCAAATATTAGTTGTTGACGGTTCTAATAATCCCAAAGTGCGCGTTTGTGCAATTTTTGTTTGTTTGTTTGTTGTTTCGTTAAAAATAACTTGATTGATTCAAATTTTACATTTTCATTACATAATTACAACACTTCCATATTTTTATTTTATCCTTATTGCTGTTTGGTTCTGTTGAGTGAACATTTTGTGATGGTAGGTAGTGAACTTGTTAAAAACGCCATATTGAATCATTATGTTTGTTGAAATGTACTCGGTGACCTCATGGTTCGAATCTATAAGCAATTTAGTTTTAAATATTTTATTTTACTTTTATTCATTGTTTCTTTTTTTAAAATAAAATATTGTTTTCGACATTCAAACCAGGTGGATCACACTGTACATAAGATCCTTTGTTTTATTTAAGATAAGTTAGAAAAGACACATAATAAACCGTTGTTACTTAAGTGGAGCCTGAACACGTCAAGTGGCAGGGGAGACAAACAAAACAAAAACTGCTGTATCACTTGGGAAAATCCCCTTATTGACATTCTATTTTCAAACAAACTCTGAAGCATCATCCTCTCTCACTGATAAGGACATTGTTGAGCAAGGAACCAATTATCAAAGTGATGAAGTAGGGCATGATGTTCCCGAAAGTGATAAATGTGATAAGGACATTGTTGAGCCAGGAACCTGTAATGAACTGATGAAATAAAACTTGAACTTTCTGACAGTGGTTATCCAGTAATTCAACCTGTCATTAATAATAGGTCACATGATCCGGGAATGTGGGTTAACTTATGAGCAGAAGTTGTTTCATACTGGATTGATCACGGACCATAAAACTGTTAAAATAATTCAGGTCCGTTTCAATTATCACGTAGATTATACCAAAATGTCAAAAATAGGAATTGTTCAAAAAAGCCTGTTTAACGGCACAAAATCAATTGGTGAACTGCGTGCCCGACACTAGCTACTTTATTCGCGAACGACGAGGTCAGTGTACTTCTTTGTGTGTATTCTTGTGTCCTAATGCATAGTCAACCAGATTGACAACGTGTGGATACAATGATTGGAACAATTCAGCTATTGTTATTCAACAAAATTAAAATAGCACACTGCACAGATATGTCATGTTGACATTTGGTTTGATTTTTAAGGAATGTCTTCATTGCACACGGACAACTCCATCAGTGCTCCGATCTCCACCCTTAGATCACACAAGGAGAATATCAGCACAGTGCACCAACTCCGTTGCACCGGCGAGAGTCCCAATGTGTGTAGATAGGAATCACACATTCTATAAATATTGTTGTGGTGGGTAGGTTTCTAATTATTACATTTTGCCAGGGAAGCGGCCGTATTGCCTACTCTTTACGATTTCCAACAGTGGTGGAATTTTTATCGTGCGCAACTTGCACACGGGACCTTCTACTTTTTCGCCCTTGACCGAGAAGGCTAGGATTCCGATGTCAATATCCAGGAGATCGGGGAGGGGGGGGGGGTGAAGGTGGGAGTATGACATTATTTGGACCACTGGTTCGGAAAAATGTTTCCATAAATTATATTCCGTCAACTGGGTATCGAACCCGACACCTCTAGAATACGAGGTGGATGCCATACCTCTTAGCCACTCGGACCCCGCATGTTAACATATTTAAGTTGAAGACAAGTCAATCAAAATTAAGTAATAAGTAATAGGTCAAACATAACTTCGTCGTATAGATTTTAATAACATAATAATTAAATCTGCAATACAAAAATCAAGAAAACGGTTAGTATAAATATGTCTCTATGACATTCTGATGTTTGTATGGATTTATACGTTGTTTTGTACATATTATTACATGTCATTCCCACTGTCACGGATTTCCTCCCCTTAGTTCTGCAGTAGTAGTCCAACAGTGACCAAAACTCAAGAGTAACTAATGTGGGTCTTCAAAGGTGTCTACCTTTGCACAAAAGTGATCTTGGCAGAGTTGTAGATAGAAGGATAATGATGCTTCTACCTCAAGGGTGTCTCACTAGATATTCAGAAAGCTAGAACAATGCTGCATGAGCTGAGCAAATGTTAACTCTAGTATCTGCCGTCAACGTTTGTAGAGATTTATGCAATAATTAATGTTAGCTCGTTCAAGCCCCCAGCTGAGTTAATTCAGCGACATTCATGTGATCATTATTTTCATTGGTTATCAGGTATGGATAGAACTATATATATATATTAGAATCGGAACTCACACATGTGCCTTACGCTCTGTAATGATTAAAGCTGCAATAATAAGGCCAGCTAGGAGTAAAGTTTATTGACAATCGGTGGCAATCCGGCTAACAGTTTACCAGCACTACGTGGAGGCTAGTTAGCAGTGGTGGTCCAAGTAAATCAGATGTTTTCTCCTGGTTAATTAGGCACAATGCAAAGCCAGATATTACTGGATCCACAACCGGCATTGAAACCTGTAACACGACAAGCCAAGTATATGGTGCTTGTACAATAAATACCACATGTCCTAATGTGTGTCTATGTCTTCAGTATGTGTATGTGAATGATGTGCTCATATGTCTGTTTACATACATGGGTCATAAAGTCATCACAACTCATGTTGTACATTATTAGTCATCAGTCATATATAGACAGAAGGTAAGATAATGTAGACAAAAGTATATGACAGATCATTAGCCACATAGACACTGTAAAGCCGTTTGATACAAACAGAGAACCCTTTGGGTTCAGCCTTACAATCCCTCTCTGAAAAGAGCTAATAGCTTAATTGCAAGTCCTGAGAAGGACTTTCGATTCACCGCAGGCTAGATAGGTTTTGGTTATATTTCAAGTATACCAATCTTCCACTAGCTTATCAAGAATAGCGACAGAGTCATACACAAGATATACATCAACCAACATTATATACATTCTAATGTTTAAGGTTGTGTTTTTCTATAACGACCGTTCCTCTCCCTTTGTAATATTTTTATCTGTGCGTATAAATAAGAGTGCTTGTCGTAAACATATGTGTCTGAAAAATCTTTTTTTAAATTTAATACATTATGTTCCTGATTTGACGAAGAGCAATTTTCATCACTGACGACACATTTTGGTGCGCAAATCTACGGTATCAGAGCGAGGGTAACTTTATATTAGCATTTAGAGTGGCAGACCATATACGTTTTTACTACTTTATAACTCGTAGCGAGTGAAAATGGTTTTTAAAAATATATTGATAAAATACAATAAAAAACATTCAAATGTTATAACATGCAACTAATGTACATGATGAACTGATATTATTTGTAAGTAAAATAATTGTGATCTATTTAGACTTTGATTCATCGCTAATGGACGCCATTGAGACAATTTTACATTGTGTGACCGTTTCTTCCAGCGGAAAGTTTTATAGCAAGATATTTTATTCCATTTTCTTCTTTTGATTTTCGTTGATTGTTACATTTCTTGTATTTATTAATTCTTTTTGGTTTTGTAGTTTCTTTGCTTTATTATTGCTCTTTATCTGTGTTTATATATATTACGTCTTTGTTGTCTATAATCTATATTTCTTGTCCTTGTTGCCTGTTTGTAACTGTGGCTGACGAAGGTTAAAACCCGAATCGTCCATTGTTTCCTGTGCACCGTTTATTTGTAAAACTGATTCAATACCGTTTTATTTGTTTATATATACTTATATTATTTGGTAGGTTGACTGGAAATAACTAAAGCATAAAATTAAATGCTTCTATTTAGTTTATTATTTGTAGACACAGGTGTTTCTTTAGCACGCTGCGGTCGCAACGTTGCGCCGAACGTAACCTATGTTCTCCATGCTGGAGGCGCAATGTTGCGCCTTACGGATATCACCGTTTCTAGCATGAGGACTTGTGTACACGTGATTTCAGCCCCGGATGTTAAGTTCTAATGTTATTTGCAAGAGAGCTAGCTTCCGTTTTTGATCTTAAAAAAGCGATGGATGTATCCGCATTTATTTTTTGTAAATTTTTAAAATCGAAATGAATCGGCATCAACACGCGGCCATTTTTGCTCTAATTTTATTGGATTCTGACGCAGTGCGGTGGGGATGAGATTTTTGTCTTTATAAGCGCTGAAATCGGTTCTCAGATTATGTTTGATGGCCGAGATGGAAATGAAAGTAAAATGGCCTTTCAAGTATGTATAATTTTAGGGATTAGGATTAGGAATATCGGAAAAATTTGGGATTACGGCCGAATGTCACGGCTGGCTAGGGAGTTTGTTGCTTTGCTACTGATGATGGGTGTAACGAAAAGATCGTCATTTGATTTGTATTGGTCAAATGACTTTCATTGAGATGCAAGGGATATGGACTCTTCGTTTGTTGGTCATTTTTTTAATTTTTTTTTTAATTTTAAAATTAAAAAAAAAATTTTTTTTTATTTTTTTTCGTTTTTTACATCTTTCCTTTCCTCTCTTCCTATCACATCTAACATGTACACAAAAACATTTTATATCATCAGATTCATCATTCATTCATTTCTATACAATCTAAAAATTAGAGCAAATGACCAAAAAACAAAAAAACTATAGAATTTACAAGTCACCCACTATAAAAATGGGGCGTTGTGAAAAAGAATGCAGTGGTTGGGCAAGTTTTCTGAATTTTTATGCAGCGTGCTAAAGGTTAAAGGAAGATAGTGACAGTCATACAATCTTAGTTCTTCTACCCCACCGTGACAGTCATACAATCTTAGTTCTTCTACCCCACCGTGACAGTCATACAATCTTAGTTCTTCTACCCCACCGTGACAGTCATACAATCTTAGTTCTTCTACCACACCGTGACAGTCATACAATCTTAGTTCGTCTACCCCCACCGTGACAGTCATACAATCTTAGTTCTTCTACCCCCACCGTGACAGTCATACAATCTTAGTTCTTCTAACCCCACCGTGACAGTCATACAATCTTAGTTCTTCTACCCCACCGTGACAGTCATACAATCTTAGTTCTTCTACCCCACCGTGACAGAATTGTCCGTTCTCTTGTCCTCGCGCTCATGTTTCTCTCCAACATTATTGATGCTCACATTTTGTGTACTGAGTTCTTGGTGCCACTCGTTGTTTATATTTTCTCTCTGTAATTCATGCCATGTCAGGGTTTAATTGGCCATCCTTTGTGAGATTAAACACAGGTGTTTAAAGGAAGATAGTGACAGTGAGTGGGAGCGCCAGGATTAGTGCGTAAACAAACATTGAGATGGCCACCGTCCGTTGTCTTATCCCTGATAACACTAGTCAACAACCAAAATGTACCAGAAATGAAAATAGCTGATCTTAACTAATTCTGGTGTGCGGAAAACGAAAATGACATTAAAAAATGTTGATTGGCTCTAGTTTTCAAGATATATGCTACTAGTTTATTTAATTACGGTCAATTTATATATATGACGCAACTGTTGTGGGCGATTGCATAATTTTTTTCTAATGACCAATAAAAATGTAACTAGAAGTTGATGATGCAATCCTACCTATGATTACATCACCTTTGTGTATAAATATCTTATCTCTGATAAAATTTTGCCATTAGTTAGTGCATTTGTCCTTATCAAAAGTATCGTAGTTAGAAATGCCTAGGACATTTGTGAACAGTGCTAATGATTTCTGTTATATATGTGGTGAGGTGACATTTCTATCACAAAAACGAAATATAACTAAAGTGATTAAGAAGGCGTACAGTTTGTATTTTGACTGCAGAATAGGAGATCAAGATAAGAGCTGGGCGCCACACATATTCTGCAATACATGTGCAGCACATCTTAAACTGTGGTTGACTGGCAAAAGGCAAGCTATGCCTTTTGCAGTCCCAATGATTTGGAGAGAGCCCACTGATCATCTCAACAACTGTTACTTTTGCATGGTCCCTCCAATTGGGAAAGGCATATCAAAGAAGAAAAAATGGACTCTAGAATATCCAAACATCCCCTCTGCAATACGTCCGGTACCACATGGCGATGACTTAACCCAAGGTGAACTGAATGATCTTGTAAGAGATCTGAATTTACCGAAGAACAAGGCGGAGCTTTTGGGTTCCAGATTGCAACAGTGGAATCTCCTGGCAGAAAATGTTACAATTTCTGTGTATAGGCACCGCCAGAAGCCGCTTATTACATTCTTTTTCAAAGAGGGTGACCTTTCTGCGTGCCACAACATTTCTGGTTTAATGGCAGCCCTCAAAATCAATTACATACCGGAAGAGTGGAGGGTTTTCATTGATTCATCCAAGACGAGTCTTAAAGCTGTTTTGTTGAATAATGGTTATGTGTTACCGTCAATTCTAGTTGGTCACGCAGTTCATATGAAAGAAACTTATGAAAACATTAAGCAGCTTTTGAAGTGTATTAACTACGATCATCATCATTGGTCACTTTGCGGTGACTTAAAAGTAGTCGCTCTTTTGCTTGGACTACAGGGTGGATACACCAAGCACTGTTGCTTTCTCTGTGAGTGGGATAGCCGTGCACGAAGTGACCATTACATCAGAAGACAATGGCCAATCAGGCAGTCATTGCAGCCTGGCAGTAAGAACGTTGAGAACCCAGCACTTGTCGACACCAGCAAGATTTTGTTGCCACCCTTGCACATTAAGCTGGGTCTCATGAAAAACTTTGTCAAGGCAATGGAGAAAACAGATGAGGCTTTCAAATACCTTATCCGAAAATTTCCAAGACTGAGGTAAGCTAAAATAAGAGAGGGAGTATTTGTTGGTCCGCAAATTCGAAAACTTCTTCATGATGACGAGTTTCTTTGCGTGTTGCATGGCAAGGAAAAAGCAACATGGCTCGCATTTAAGTCAGTGGTGGACAATTTTCTTGGAAACAACAGATCTGATAATTACAATGAAATTTAGAAAATCTCCTTTTGAAATATAAGAGTCTTGGCTGCAACATGTCTTTGAAAATTCATTTTCTGGATTCTCATCTGGATTTCTTTACATCAAACTGTGGAGCGGTCAGTGATGAGCATGGTGAACGATTTCACCAGGACATTGCTGCTATTGAGACAAGGTGTCAAGGCAATTGGAGCCCTTCAATGCTTGCTGATTACTGTTGGACTGTGACAAGAGACACCTCATCGATTGACTACAAGCAAGCAAAGAGAGCACAAACAGCTACTGAATAATGACGGAATGGGTTCAAATGTGCCTTGTTAAAACATGATATGTGAATTTTAAATAATGTTTTTATTTTTTTCTATCATTTTATGTTGAAATATCAATTAATTGAGTATGTAACCACAATTTTTATAATGCTAAAGTAGAAAGACTAGCTGTTCACCCCAGAGAATTAAACAAGCATACATTATTTGTATTACTGTAATGTAAATTCATCATTTAAAAAAAACCCAGAGCCAATTGGTGAATTTCATTATGATATTTGAAATCAGCAGGTCAAAATCAATAAGAAATGGTATATTTAATTTCTGGTACAAAAAACTTTTGAAAATTTGTTGACTAGTGTAATTGTTTCTGTCTGGCCAGGTTGTTTGTATGCACAGTAAATACCAATATGGTGATAGATTATATTCTCACACTTACGATAACTCATGGGATTTGTAGCAGGTAAATGATGTAATCATTTCCGGGCAGACTTGTTGTAGGCAATGGTTACGATAAGTTATCCATCTTAACAGAGAGTATATGTGATAGATCTACGAAGTTGTAATGGTAAACAAGATGGAAACCAACGGAAGACGAAATACCTTATATTGGAAGTGACTTGTAAACAACACATTTTCTGTGTCACGCAGGATTTTTTCCATGAGACGGCAGTGGGGATATACCGCTACTAATATATGCAAATTGAATGTTATTGGTTTGGCATTTGAGATGTAAAAATACAACATTTCTGTTTGGAGCCTTGTCATATAGTAGCACTATATATACATATAACAGAGCTATTGAAGTAATATTTCACTGATTTAAATCAGTTGGGAGCTTATCAAAACGAGCAAAATTCTTACTCCTCATAGAAAGTCAGGGAAGATAGAAAGAAAGTTTACACGGCCTGGATCTTATCAGCCGGAGTACTTGATTTCTTAAATTCCCGTCATGCTACCTCGAATTGAAGCACCATTCTTCAATTTACATCATAGGCGAGGGTAATCTTGAACCAACGAACGAACATTATTTTCACAGGAATGAGAATTGGACACACAGGCCCGTCTGACATTCTGTCTTTCCTATCTCTGACCTTTAATACTGAACTCATTTATTCTCACATGCACTTTGAGCTAAAGGTAGATAACTTTGAAGACTTTCGTTGAAGACAAAAAAAGCGCATTGAGATAAGGTTAACATGTATACAAGTTCTCTTTAGCTTATGTAGAAGAAAATAAAAATAAACGATGTCAGCACAACAATAACTGATCAAATAATGAAGTTAACAATTACATCAATTCATTCATCAAGGAACGAAACCAACTACTAGGCCCTGACAGGGAAAAAAGCACAGAGTTAACAATCCTTCCGCTTCTGTGAAAAAATACAAAATAACTTAAGTCACTGTCTTTATGTCTCTGCTCATAAAACGAGGGATACTTTATAAATCTACTGAAGACGTTTTCCATACGCCGTGTTCACACAAAAAACAAGATAGGCTGTAGATTAACTCTTGTCTATATTCTGACCACTAATACACACCATGTCCGTACCGACCAGTAGACAAAACAAGATAGGCTGTAGATTAACCCTTGTCTATATTCTGACCACTAATACACACCATGTCCGTACCGACCAGTAGACAAAACAAGATAGGCTGTAGATTAACTCTTGCCTATATTCTGACCACTAATACACACCGTGTCCGTACCGACCAGTAGACAAAACAAGATAGGCTGTAGATTAACTCTTGTCTATATTCTGACCACTAATACACACCGTGTCCGTACCGACCAGTAGACAAAACAAGATAGGCTGTAGATTAACTCTTGTCTATATTCTGACCACTAATACACACCATGTCCGTACCGACCAGTAGACAAAACAAGATAGGCTGTAGATTAACTCTTGTCTATATTCTGACCACTAATACACACCATGTCCGTACCGACCAGTAGACAAAACAAGATAGGCTGTAGATTAACTCTTGTCTATATTCTGACCACTAATACACACCGTGTCCGTCCCGACCAGTAGACAAAACAAGATAGGCTGTAGATTAACTCTTGTCTATATTCTGACCACTAATACACACCATGTCCGTACCGACCAGTAGACAAAACAAGATAGGCTGTAGATTAACTCTTGTCTATATTCTGACCACTAATACACACCATGTCCGTACCGACCAGTAGACAAAACAAATGGAGGTCAACTCAGGTCAACTTTCTGTATTGACGCTCTTATCCGGCGCGTCGAATTATAACAGGCGTGCCTCGTATATGGTACTAGATGTGTAATCTGGTTGGGTCTGATTTGAGACCTTTTGTTAGAAATGCGTACTCCGTTAAAGAACCCAGTAAGATAATTTCAATTAAGCTGGCGAGGATGTGTTGATGGATATGATGGATGCCACCAAGCTCTGACTTGTACTAAATACGCAAGTAGGAAACCACTACTACTCAATACGTGACGTCAGGTTGCGGTCGTTGGTTCTACACTGCAATGGAATCAATATTCGAGTAGTTTTCCACCCGTTTAACGTGGTTATGCGAAGTGAGTATAGTTGCCGGGCAATTTGACACTCGTATTGCTGAAAAAATGTTAGGCAGGAGGGAGAATTTGTGAGTTCACTCAGCATGTGTTTGTAGTCAGCTGCTTTTAGCAGTAGGGGTACCTGGAACTAAGACACAATAAATACCCATTGTCTCAAGCAAACTAAAATCACAACTTTAATGTTATACTATAGTATTTGTTTTCTTATTGCTAAGCAAGTCTCTGTGCTGTCTCTTTCCACGTGAGTTGACCTCGTGTTAATTCCACAATGTCAATTCTCAACATGCATCCTGCTAATATATTTTGAACATACATGTACATCCAATCATTTGCTCTGACAGAAAAAAAAAATACGACTCAATGTCATCTTTCAACTCAACATAAATGTTATCCAACCATGTAGTCCCCGTTGAAAGGATGCACTATTTAGTTTACAACAATACGAGAATTTACAGAAAATATAAGCACTAGATACATTACGCGGTATGCGTCCCGTGGGGTCCATACTTAAAAGGGAAAAGTAATAACCTCTCAAAATGGAATACATACAAGTGCAATGCTTATCCTATAATGATACATTGCGACTTTACATGGTATAGGATTCTTTCGCTGGACAGTGGTTAACTTTCTAGACAGCCTTGTAAGTTAGATCTAAACTACACAATAGCCATTCCATGGTTCCACACCTTGCCATGCGAAGTTGCTCCCAAAAAAATAAATGACTACCTCTCACAATGCAGTCGTTATAGCGAACACACGTCACTAGTCAGATTTATATGAATAATTTATATAACTGTAGTTCTTCAAAAGTAATGCCAGCATAAGCTTACCATTTAACACATTGTAAACACTAACAAAACTATGAGCATCTAAACAGATTAAGTGTCTGTTAGCTTAGGTTTTTGACTGCGCTACATTGGCACTGAATACATTTATGAGGGGTTGTCACAGAAAACAAAACCCACAAGTCACTGCTATCAGTTATATGTACACTAATAACTAATGATGATAAATGAATTCATAAGACAAATGTCAACTCACCCCGAAATAGTAAGAGTTGAACCTACGAATCGAATCTTATGCTCACAACTGCCTCGGGCCCAGTTTATTAACGAGCGTAAAGAATGTAGATTATATCAAGCTATATAGTCCAGAAACTGACGCTGAATTTGCCATTTGCGTTTGCGTGCTTTACGCAGGTGTTCGGGTTGCTCCGCTTTCTAGTGTAACCCTGATTAACATAAACATTAGTCTACAATCTACATCAGAGACACCAATATTCTCTGTAATTCCAAACGTTACCCAGCATTCAAAGCGTTGACTCTGCGCCGCTCACCTAGCTACAAGAGACCCTATTAAGGCTGCCGTCCGCGCATTGGCTATAGTGTTCAACACACATGTGACGATTCGGTTCTGCGATCTCAAGTCCACTCCGTCAGGATTGCTATACATTCCCGTGCGAGGGATATTTTCTTTTTTTTCTCTCCCCTGTCATTATTATGTGCCATATTTTATGCACCATTATTTACTCTCTATGCTGGATCTAGTACAGTTAAGTCTCGAACACTTCACTCCTCGACTGTTTGTATTACGCCAGGTTTATTGACACGAGCAGGAATATCATTGTATTACGTATTATCAGGCTGACCATCTTTTGAAAGTGACTGTGCCTTTTTATTCAAGTTTGCATTGTGCACGGTCTATGAAAAAAAAACCATATTGTGTGGCTAATCTTGCTGGGATCCGTCTAGCGAAACACAGGTGGTAATGCGTAATATGTTTCCTCTTAGATCATCCCTGTGTGTAATTATCTCAGATAATCTGTCTGAAAACTCAAGACGTTACGTCAGGAACACGTGGTAAATATATGGTGAGAGGCAGATAGATGCAACCGGAAGTCTTACGCAACGATATGAAATCACTGCAAGAGGTCACGCGTAGCAACGATATGAAATCACTGCAAGAGGTCACGCGTAGATATTAAATTTAATATTGTGAAACACGTGAGGGTATTTTTTCGAATTTGAAAAAATGCCCCTACCCACGTAGTGCTGAATGAGATTCGATTGGATTGGGTCATTTTGAGGAGTTGAAAAATACAATGTATTTTATTGGCACACTAGTCGGAAGTGCAATCTGTGATTTGCACTAAGAACTGAGAATGTAGTGTGATGAAAACACATATACAGATCATACAGAGAGACTGCAGAGCACACGTCATATCAGCAACTCCTACAAGCCAGATAGAAAAAGGAGACATTGGACTCAGAAATTCCGCAACTATTAGTAAAAGATCGAATATTTTGCAACCTTGGAATTCACAAGTAAAACCGCATTTTTAATACAAGACTGGAAACTGAAAGGAGCAAGGACTTTAATTAACAAGACTGGAAACCTAGGAATTTGATCACAAGTCATAGAGGAATTTAACAAAAGATTTCCCAGGCCCAGGTGATTTCACAGAATATCCGCCGTCAGTGGAACTAACTCTAATTGCCAGACCAAAGTGATTTCGAAGCTTCTAATACAGATGCTGTGTCCATCGTAAAATCTGAAAAAGGAAATTGTGTATTCCCAAAATGTTGGGGTAAGTGTAAACCCTTTATTTACTAATGTAAATTCTACAGGTTTCTTGCTAAGTGGTTATATACAAGGCTGGCAACCGCAACATATAAAAATAGTATATGCATGAACCCCTACTGCAAGAGCTAGTGATTGTTTCGACAGCAGAGCGACCCAAGACTCAGACGGGAGTAGTGATGAGTAATGAGTGATGATTACATCACATGTGCCTAAGGTGTAACATATTATCTTGTGAGATTTATGAACCGTTTTTAATTGTAATTCAGGCAAATCATTATTCACGCAGTCCAGACGCAATTTCCTAGTTAACACTCAGAAGGATATTGGTGAATTTTCACCATATTCCCTGATATACACTGTGTGCTTGGGAATTTTATTCTTCTAAGAAGTTAACAGTAGTAGGTAGAGCGCATGACAATGGGCCTGTAATTTTGCGGCGAACAAATGCACGTAGAAGGCATTTGTTTCTTTCTATTTGTCAAATGTTCGTGGTTACAAGCCATCAGATGATTTGTGGTATTCACGCCGCTATTGTGAGGGAAAAGCATCCACCTTAACCGCATACAGTGGAAGAGAGTGTGGAGAAGGCTTCCGTCATCACATAATTGATGAACCACAGATGCAGGACTAATCTGGAGTTAAGTTTTCTTTTTCTGCCACAGTAGGAAAAAAAATGATTTGTCTTTCATCTCAGCCCGTAACCGGTCATGGGTCGTAGGGGTGCCATGGTGGAAGCATCAGCAGACAGGGTCCTCCACTGCTCTCTATCCTCAGCAATGCGTACAAGTGTGGAAAAACCGTGTCCTGCCCATTCTTTGATGTTATCAGCCCAGGATTTTCTCTGTCTTCCTCTTCTCCGTTTACCTTCGACTGTTCCCTGAAGGATCGTTTTCGAAAGGGAGTCATGACGAGTTACATGCCCAAACCAGGCAAGCTTTCGACGTTTCACTGTTGACAAAAGTGGTTCTTAGTGGCCTGCATAGGTGTTTATCTTCTCTCTAACATAGACATTTGTTTTGTCTTTCACCCCCATTTAATTCATATTTTAACTTGTTTAGCTAATTGACTATTAAATTTGTTGTATAATATTTTAAACTAAACAAATAATAGTTTATTCAGTCATTAGAAGTATTAAAGAAAACGTATCAGCAAGACTAATAAATATATAAAAAAATAAATAAATAAATTATATATATATATATAAATCGCACATGTTAAGGAAACAACAATAAATGGAAAAACCTTGCTGCGGGACGGACATCCGGAGTCTCAGGCTCGTATGACTGGCAGTGGTGAAAGCCTAAAGGAAGCCACTGGCATGAAAACGGATGCCCCGACCGCAAAACATGAAACCAGAATTGGTTTTTGGAACGTCAGAACTATGAATGAACCAGGAAAGCTTAGAGAAATCACAGCAGAGATTAGGAACTACAAGATACATATCATGGGAATAAGCGAGAACAGATGGACAGGTAAGCGGAGAATAAAAACAGCTACAGGGGAAACAGTACTTTATTCTGGCAGAGAGGATGGTCAGCACAACGAAGGTTTAGCCATTATCCTGAAGAAAGGAATGGAAAGGTCTTTACTGGAATGGAAACCCATCAAAAACAGACTGATAAGAGCAAGACTGAGAGGGAGGTTCACCAACACCCCAATTATACAATGCTATGCACCAACAAACGACAGTGATGAAGAGATCAAGGACGAGTTCTATCAACAGGTACAACAAGAAATGGAAACTACACCCAGGTACGATCTCATTATAGTAATGGGAGATCTAACTGAGAAAGTGGGAGCACACAATAATTTTAACGAAAGAGTAATGGGGAAATGCGGCAGTGGAAGAGCAAATGAGAATGGGGACACATTAATAAGCTTCTGCAGTATTAACAACCTGGTCATTGGAGGACCACTTTTTCCACACAAGGAAGTGCACCAGTTAACATGGGAATCACCAAACGGACGAGACAGAAACCAGATAGATCACATAATGATCAATGGCAGATGGAGACATGCACTACAAGACGTGAAAGTAAGAAGAAGCGCAGATGTGGGAAGTGATCATCACCTAATAGTAGCAAGACTGAAAGTGAAACTCAGAGCTGCTGGACCAGTTGCAGTCAAACAGAAAATATACAACATCACGAAACTGAAGGATCCCCTCACCAGAAAAGCTTTCGTGGTCGACGTAAAGAGAAGATATAAGATTATCAAACGCTAGGAAAGAACAGAGACTGATGATGTTCACCAGAGATTCAACACCATCTCAACAATATACAAGGAAAGCCGCAAGTCATGCTTGGGATTCCAGGAAAGAAAGAGCCAAGACTGGATAAGACCAGATACGCTAAACACCATAGCAAAGAGAAAGGAAATGAAAAGAAAGAAACATAAGCTAAGTCTCCCAGGTTAAAGGCAATATATAGTGAGCAGTACAGTCAGCTGGACAAGGAAGTTAAACGTCAAACCCGTGCTAACAAAAGGACATTTCTGGATGACCTTGCAATACAGACAGAAGAGGCAGCACTGAGAAATGAACAAGGCACAGTGTACAAAATAACTAAAACCATCAGTGGAAAACGAGGGGCAAACAATATTACATTAGTAAGAGGTAAGCACGGAAATCTCATCACGACAGTAGAGGGACAGGAAACAAGATAGGCAGAGCGTTTCAGAGAAACTCTGAATAAGGAACCACCAGAGACACAATTGAATGTTCCTGAGGCTGAAAATGATCTAGATGTTAATACAGACATCCCACGAAAAGAAGAAATCATCACAGCAATCAAAGAGTTAAAGAATGGAAAAGTTCCTGGTCATGATAACTTAAATGCAGAGCTATTTAAGACAGACCCAGAGCTAGCAGCAGAACTATTAGAACCACTATTTGCACAAGTCTGGAAAACAAGGACAACACCAACAGAGTGGAGAAAAGGAATAATTGTCAAATTGCCCAAAAAGACTGCAATAATTGGAGAGGAATAACTCTTTTCTCAGTTCCCAGCAAAATACTAGGCAGGATAATTATACAGAGAATCTCAAAAGCAGTAGACCACAAACTGAGGAAAGAACAAGCAGGATTTAGAAAGAACAGAAGATGTGTAGATCATATATTTACCCTCAGCAACATTATAGAGCAGTGCTCAGATTGGCAAAGACAGCTGTACATTAATTTCATTGATTTTGAAAAGACTTTTGACAGGATACATAGGGACAGTTTATGGAAAATATTGAGGGCTTATGGAATTCCAAGCTGCATAGTGCCAATCATAAAAAGCCTTTATGCCAAATTTACGTTGAAGTGAAGACAGGAGTACGACAGGGATGCCCCTTATCAACCACTCTATTTTTAACAGTCATAGACTGGGTGATGCGCCAGATAACAGAGGGCAATCCAAGAGGAATAAGATGGACTACATTTTCTACATTGGAAGATCTGGAATATGCAGATGACATTGCACTGCTAGCACATTCACATCAACACATCCAGGAAAAAATGGATAGACTTAATAAGTATAGCCAGCAGGTGGGCTTGAACATCAACCTAAAGAAGACAGAGGTCATGACGCTCAATGTGATCAACCCTGAGCCCATATCAGTAAGGAATCAGCTACTGGAACAAGCAGATGCCTTCACATACCTAGGATGCATAGTACAGTATCACCAAACAGCGGGAGCAAGCAAAGACGTCAACAACAGAATGAACAAAGCCAGAACAACCTTTTTTAGTCTAAACAACATAGATCACAGCATTTTCAAGGTTTCCTTCTAAGTTTTATGTTTATACACTGTTTGAGTGATTTTTTATGAATTTTCAGATGTTAGTCCCATTTTTCTTGATACAAATACAGGGTAGAGATACTTTAAAAATTCACTAATCAAAATGTTACAAGTTTATTCTTTTAAAATTAGAGGAGAACAAGCACTACCGCATGAGATCACAGTATGCAAAGTTTAAAACCTTTAGCTTTAAAAAAATTTTGAGTAATCCTGACATATGGTCATCAAAATTGCTGAAAAACAATATCGTTGAAAATTGCAAAATACAGGGAAATCATGCCTTAAAATTGTCATACTCACATTAGAAACCGCAACCTGCATATCGATTCTCTTTGTTGGTATTCTTATGATCCAGGAAAGATTTTCTGTGCCTGTATTTTGCTTTTTTCATATCATATGATTTTAGGGAAGCAGAGACTCGTGCCGTGTCAAAACGAGAAAATCCTTTGAAGCAGTATTTCCGTAAAGATAGACCAAGGTTTTCAAAAATTCCTCTTCTCCCAAGTTCTCCATCATTGAAAACTATCAAAGCATCATAAACTGAAAGTTCTAATCTGTCTCTTCCTACAAATGCTGCTTTGGGACATCTGTTCCAGATCAGATTGTGGAAAGACTCATTAGAGTTCTGTGTTCCTCCATGAAGACATTTTGACAACAAGAAGTCTGAAGACAATTCATCAAAGACAGGCTGAAGTTCTTTAATGACAAAGTTAGGCAGCCTTTTTATATCCTTTGGGCACCAATCTCCACAATCTCCACAATCTTCATGATCTCCAGCACGAAGCTTGAGAATGGCCATTATGCTTTTCTTCATATTGGAAATTTAACCAATATTTCCTCTTATTGCGGCACCGTAATGACCTTGTATTCTCATAATAGCACTCTTTGTTAATCTTCCAAAATTTCCAATACCCTTATATTTTTTCCCATCTTCTTCGTACGGCTTGCCTTTACATTCTGCAACTTTATCAAGGAGACGTCGTCCCATTTGTTTCTGAACATGGCCGCAGCATTCTAATTTTTCGATTTGAAGTCCAGGATACATTTGTGGCTTTGCCTCGGCAACAGATTTAAAACTTTTTGAATCCCCATCTCCAAGATATTTTAACGATTTCAAACCATGTTTTTCTTCAGATCTTCTAAAAATATTAATGATTCCATTTGGTTCCATCAGACCAGAGACACCCTCATGATTTTTTTGGCATGATTTGTGACCTGTCATCCACACTGCAAATTCTTCATCTGTTTTGTATTTCTTTCTCGCCTTACTGCAAGCATCGCAGTAATTGGACACAATTTCTACATCAACAACTTTTGCTGCTCTCACTGAGTTCACAGACAGAACTGTTGCTATGCCATTTTTACTTGAGAAGCCTCTCCGTTGCCAGGTGCCATCACACGACACAGTAACTTCATTTGTCTAAACATCTGATTTTAATCCTCTGACAGCAGACTCTATACTTTCTTCTGCACATTTTTTGTAGCATGCACAATTTTCCTTTTCAAATCACTGTGTGTTGCTGATGCTACTTGTGGAGGCATATTCATATTTGTCAGAAAACGTTTACTTTTTTCTCTGTTTATTCCTATGCTAAACATTGACATCTGGAACCTTAAATTTATATTTTCTGCAGATGAAGATAGTTGAAAACTCATAACAAAATATACAAGTGAAAGTAAATGATTTGACAGGCCATAGTGAGTCTCATTCACTGTGTATAAAGACTCTGTAAACTGGTTCTCCTCACTGCTCATAGAGACAGGTGATGTCAAACACTTTGCACATGGGAACTGTTTAACAAACTCCAAGACGCTTTCAATGCTAATAATTCGATATCCTTAAATAGTTTCAGGATCAGTGTGTTTCACAGCTGTAGAAGTAACACTATGATGCAGATTTGTTTAGAATTTTACTTTCAGCAGGCTGAGAATGACAGTTTGACGATAGTTCATTTGTTTGACATGTGGCTTTAACTTTCGGTTCTTTAAGAGAACCAGAATATTTTTTACCTCTACATGTCCTCTTAATGGGCATATCCTTCCTTCTTTTACCTGATGCTGTTGAATTATTAACACAATCCATTTTATTAAATAAGAAATCACTATAAATCTGCCAGTAATCTCGCAAATTTGACTTCGCAATGCTACAGGAAGCGTGTACAAAGTAAACATTGCAGCCAGACAAGCCCAATGTAAGCTTGATTCTGATTGGTTGAAGCTGGCGATTTATGACCGTCATGAGAAGTTTCAGCCAATGAAAGGTTATTTTAGGTTAAGGTTCATACATTTCAATCTAATGCCCTGGCTGGACTAAATACCGAACAAATTATTAAAATATGTTAATAAATAAAAACCTTATAACAAAATAAATGTTTTGCATATATAATTAGCTGATTTGTGGCTGAAAAAACGTAATTGAAAATTTTAATTTAAAATGCTTTTAAGCTGATACAATAAAAAACATAGCATTAGGTAGAAAAATGGTGCAACTAAACTGAAGCATCAATATTGTTAAAATGATAGTTTTTAAACAAAATGCCAAAATATGGGTGAAACCTCCCTTTAACAACACGAAACTACGAGGTCAGCAGGTCAGGGGTGAATGCAAGGAGAGTTCTGATTGAGGCAGTGAAGAAACGGGGGTCAGGAGAGCGATGATGTTTCTGGTGGTGATGGTGGACTTGAATTGTCGAGTGCGAGAAGATATTTATTTGTGATAATATAATGCATTTTGTGATCTGGGATTTTCATCAATGTGATACACTTCGCTGACTATACATATTGTTGTAATTTTGTGGTCACATTTATTTGAATACATTGGACAGAGTTGGGAATATGTCTTGTGTTAGTTATTACTTGAATGTGTTCAACTCCATCTCTCGCTCTCTTGTTTAGTATTTCGAGGACTAAGACATATGTGTGTTTAATATAAAACACTCTGTGTCAGGAGGGGAACTCGTATTTGGGTCCTCAAGTTTGGTTATCTTTTCATGTTCTGCTTGAAAATAGAAAGTGTAAATTTGCCACTGTGTTCCCTTCTCTTGGTAATAGTTTCAAGGAATCGCCAGGTCAGAAATCTATTTTGGGTCACGTATTCTGTAGGCCTGGTTTTCATTCACGCAGTTGTCAGGTATTTTGAATAATGAGTCACGGTCGCGGATTAGCGATACGCAGTGAAGCGTTGTATTTTTTGCAACCGGTGATTTTCAGTTCACGAATTAAATTTGAACAGTGTTGCAAGAAAATGAAAAACAAATTTGGCTCTACCACATTTATGACAATACAAGCACGATTTCACAACATATAATACATCTAATAAATGATTGATAGTAAGATTAGATAAACAAATTTTAAAACAATAATGGAGAATGAACAAAATAAAATACAATTAACTTGACAACAACTACAAATTTACAAATAGACAGGGCAAAACAGCTAACAGAAATGGTGATGATAATCTCAATAGTAGCAGTTAAACTCACAGCTTTGTAATGCCGGCCCCACTATTTGAGAAAATCATAAACCAAACCTTAAGACCAGCCAATAATTCACGACCGTGAGATTGGTATTGTGAATTAATGGCTCCCTCTCCAACCAACCCGCCAATATCACAACCATGTAAATACAAATATGCAAATAACATATAAAAAAAAAGAACCCTGTCAAATGAGATTCTTCGAGCCACACACTATATGTAACAATAAATATACTTATCTGTATTACGAACAAATTCCTCCTGGCTTCCACCTCTGGGCTCAGGGAATGACGATTCACATACAGAACAGCAATCAGGGTTAGACTTAGAAATCCAGTTTGTCACCAATCAACACCGCCATCTTGTAAAATATTCTGCCCATGCAGACAATGTAGCCCAAAGACTAGAAAAATTACTGAAACACCATATGTTCAGATCCCGGCTTAAGGCCTCCAAAATTAAGGCAGTTACGTGTCGTTTTGATGTTCAATGTTAATGTTATGTAACAGGATGGTTCCTGTGGCCAAGATGACGTCTAGGGTAATAAATTTATAGACACCACAACCAGCCCCACACCACTCAGAATGATTTGAGTCACAATGGCCGAAATGGACGATATACACTTTATTAAAGACTGCACGCAGCTCAACAAATATATAGTTCATGCCAACATGTAATGGCAGATAATATGAAGTGGACAAAATACCGTCGACAGTCAGTTCATGTCAGGAACGCTGTGATGTAGCTCTCAAATATGATTTATTTAAATGAACACTCAACACTGAGCAATTATACTTGTGGTCACTACCGATAACGAGATGACTAGATACATCTCACCAAAGATCTTGATGTATTAGTGATAACAGAACTCCATTTTAAACACTTTAACAATCAGGAGCTCAAACAAATAAAGAGCCCTGCTGAGCTAAACCTATAATAGGCACAATTGTTATGAATTTTACTCATAACACCGTGCGTATAATAATAGTGCTTGTCCTTAACATATTTTTCTGGGATGAATCTTTTCATGATTTGATGAAGAGCATTTTCCGCTCTGACGACACATTTTGCTGCACATTTATGTCACTAATTGTATAATTTAAGTACCGTTGACAGTTTTAGACTGTATAAGTATTCATTACTTTATAAAATGTATTGGTCCAAAATGTTTTTAAAAGTGAGAAATAAAATAAGGTGAAAACATATAAATAAAAAAAATTCAACAACAATGTAATTTCGTATTGAGCAGTATTTGTCTTATATTTTTTAATAAGGTAACTGGAAATACTTAAAGTGTGAAAGTAAATGTTTTATTTAAATTGTATAATTTATTTTTCTTTATTGTTTCCCTTGCAATTGAAAAGAAAATGTTACTTCCCCTTACAATTCTGTGGCAACACGTAAAAACATCTGATTACATACGTGACCAGTGTTTGTGATTGTCTTCGGTTGTTTCTTCTCTCTCTGTTGTGTTTTTGGCATTTCTTAGTTCATCATCAAGTTTTTGTAGTTCTTCAGTTCAACACGGTTTGTAGTTATGTCTTGCCTCTCTGCTAATAGACTCAGTGATTGCCATCAGTATGGTCTTCTTTTGGCTTTCAACCATTTTTATAATTGGCTAGCGGTCATACCTGGCATAGCCCGGGTCCATGCAGGAATGGGTGCAAGTCGGATTAACTGCAAATCGTGTTAGGAAGGTTTAACTTTTTTGGTTTAAATTGTACTGTTGCATTGAGGTGTGCTTCTAACGCAAACAATTTTAAGCAAGGGCTTCTTTGTAGACGACATTGGAAGCACATTCACTTGGTGACAACACGCAAAAGTGTTCCGGTGTGCTAACTCGGAAAAATGCCACATAACAGTTGGCCATGTGAGAAGCACTCATCGCTCAAGTCGACGCCTGCCACGTGAAGTGTTTGACCTTGTGCTTTATTAATGGTCATTGAAAAACGGACTATTTTAGGGAATTAGAATTTTTTTTTTTTTTTTTTTTTTTTTTCCTTAACCAGCGGCACTTAGGCTTTCAGCCCTTCGGCCCAATGACATGTCATTGCGAGGCTGGGGAACCTGAGGACTTTCCTTCCAACCCGGTCAGGAGCTTCGCTCCTTCCCATCCACAGAGGGTTTATCACAGGAGCCGTTCAGGCTGTTCAGTCAAATTTCCGGCCGTAAACATTTCTTCAAACGCCGACGCCCGGGTTTGAACCATGAACACCTGGTCGCCAGTACAACGCCGAAGCCATTACACCAGCGCGGCTCCCGATTGGAATTTCTTAAAATTGAAAGGCAGATCGGAGGGAATCATCGGGATTCTTTGTATGCAGACTTTCTCTCCGCTACCAAAACCTGTCAGGATGGTGGCCTCTGCAATGTAGTTCTAGAGGTCATACCCGGCTTAGCCCGGGTCCATGTCGGAATGAGTGCAAGTCGGGTTTGGTGCGAATCGTTTTAGGAAGGTTTAACTATTTTTCGTTTTATTTGTACTATTGTATATCTTGCCAAGTATATGAATCACAAGTCTTTGAATTCAGTGACTTTCTTCATTCGGTTTTGTTTGATGTAAAGTATATTACTTCTCGTCATATCATGGTATCTAACAAATCAAATAAATTACGTACAATATCCACCACTCATGTTTATTGCATTAATCAGGGGATAGCGTGAACGCAGTCTCTCCTACGAACAAATTACGCAACAGAGTAACCCGCATTTGGGGTGATCGCATGCGTCAACCCAACTGGAGTGCAATGGAACCTGGTAGCACATTTTTTATATATTTTTTTTTCTCCATCATCTCATTTAAAAACAAAATTGTTTAACAACTTTATTCGCATTCCGTGGACATTTACAAATTTACAAAGACATGTGCATTGAAATATTGGCAATAATATGTCACAAATACACCTTTAAAACCACTCCTTTACATACACATTTATACTTGCACCCATTTGTTATACTTTTTCAATTTCTCTTGATGAAATGGCATACATTAAATTGCTATCGAATAATGTTAAAGACATTAGGATTATTTCCATTGTGTAATTTTTTTTAAAACAATATACCCATCACACACACATACACACACTCAAACGCCCACATAACGTTTTTCAACTGCTACTATTTACGATTTTCGGAGTTGGGGTTAGTATTTCAGTGGTTTTTTTGGTTTGGTTTGTCTGAAGTTAACTACGACAACGGATCTCGGTCCTTCCAGTCCCATAAAGAACCGTTGCTCGTAAATCTACAGGGGTGTCAAACATCTCCTAGATTTAGAATCTGGCGCGAAATGCCAAGGTCAGGAGACATTCACAGAGCAAGTTTAGTGAGTGTAACTTCTTTTTTTTTTCTAACAACTTTATTCACATTCCGTGGAAATTTACAAACACATGTGCATTGAAACATTAGCAATAATAGGTAACAAATACACGTATACAACCACACCTTCACATACACATTTATACTTGCACCCATATACTATACTTTTTCAATTTCTCTTGATGAAAAGGCATAATTACATTGCTATGGAATTATGTTAAAGACTGTGACGGTATTGCCTCCCCTGCTTTGCAGTAGTGGTCCAACAGTGGCTAAAACTCAAGAGTACATAATATTGTCTTCAAAGGTATCTATCTTCGCACAAGATTACTCTTGGCAGAGATGTAGATAGAATGGTGATGACACTTCTATTACAAAGGGAGTCTTCACAAGATATTCAGAATAAGCGAGAACAATACTGCTTTGGCTGAGTATGTTAAACACGAGTCAGATGTGAAATAAATAGAGTTTTCTCCATGATATAAAGGTAGCCTTTTGCCTAACGCAAACAATTTGGTTAAATAAAGATAAAACAAATGTAATGAAATATTGTCATGTTTTATTAATTATTTCTAGTTAATCTGCAAAACTGTATAAATGTAAAAGGTTCTTGTTACATTTCTTGTGTTTATATATTTTTAAATTCAATATAGTGTAATAATTTTAAACAAATTTTGGTGAACATGCTAAAATAATACACCTGTGGAGAAAATAGCATGACATATATGGGTATGAATTTGTTATAATGTGACTAAATACGCTGCATATGATGTTAAACAGATATCATAGTGGGATCAGTGCGATGGATCGAAGTGATAGATAATAGATGAGTTAAGATAATTGGGAACACAGATATTAGTATCAGGTAAGAGGAAAATTACTCGTGCAAGATGTCTGCATGAATGTGCGCTAAGATGCACGGAAAATGAATCACTAGTTCTGGAATAGCAAGTCAAGGAGAAAGTGAGAAATGACAAAATGATGAAGTCACAAGGTATAAATTATCAGTATAACAACCATCTGTGTGCAATTTATGTGAGATGACTAAACATCAAACCGTCTGTAATAAATGTGATTGTGATTGTAGAACACCCTAACTTCTTGTGTCAACTTTTTTTGAACATTTTCAAAATGTGTGGGAGCAATTGTTAAGACTACACAACAACAAATCCATGAATAACATCACAATTGGGCTGGTGCTGTGGGGTAATCTGGTCATCAGCAGTTGCTTGTCCGTAAGTTCAGGTTCATCAAATGGGGCTTTAACATCTCAGTCTGCACCTAGTTCATCTGGTTTCGGATAGTTATTGTGAACTCAGTCTGAAAAGAAAGTACATGAGATAGTTAGAACATTAAGGGGAGGTTAAACCCCCAAAATGAAAAACACAGAATTATAAGTTAATATCTATATCTGGTCATTTATACTAGCAAAATGACTGAAAAAAATACAAAACATTGAGGTATATACTAAAAACTTGCAATCTATGGCAGAAAAACAGTGAAAAAAAGGCAAATTTTAGCTTTTTTGGGTATTTTGTTGCCCAAGATATCTCAAATGTGAGTACAACTTGAGTTATGAAATTTGGCTGTTTCATTTGTTAATATATGATAATGATTGTATACTAAAATAATTTTGATTGGTTTGATATCTGAGTTTTTTTGGATTTTAACATACCAATCGAAAAAAGTTGAAATTTTTAAGGGGGGTATCTTAGCTATTTCTCAACAGTTTTGTAGTTTGTTAACATATATCCTTTATTTTAGTTTATTTTAATGAGCACTATGTGTACAGCATGTGGCCCAAAATTTACTGCTGTATCACTAATAGTTTTTGAAAAATCATGGGCAACGTGCCCACATTTGGGTGAAATATGAGGTTTTGAGAAAATTAAGAAAAAAGGGAGGAATTACACTTTTACACAAAATTTACTCACCTCAGTATCCCCCTGCTATGTAGGAATCATCTCTGGTATTTTCCTTTATTGATTACATGTTCTGTGTCATACTTTGCAGCTTACTTTTCATTAAATTCTTCATTTCAGCAGACTGTGCGCTTTTCGTCAGTTTCCGAAAAAATACATCCTTTCTCTGATAGACATATACTATGTGGGGGGAAGCGATTGCTCTACCCTCAGCAGACTCAGTACATGTAGGAGAGGCTTTGCTCTCAGTATTCACAAGATTAGGATACCCTTATCAGATATTAACCGACAATGGTTCACAATTCAGAGGGAAACTGATGGAGGAAGTTTTTAGGATTTTTCAAAATATTCTCGTCCGCACATTTTATCATCCACAATCGATTGGGCAAGTGGAAAGATATAACGGGACTCTACTTACAAATTTATGTAAGCTCGCACAGGAGAAACCAGAATCCTGTGATTCGTTCTTACCTGCAGCTTTAATTGCGTATAAGGAGGTACCCTACCACTCTACTGGAATACCTCCAGCCACGTTATTATTTCGATGACCCATCAAAGGACCCCATGGTTAATAAAAATTAGCCAGTCAAAATTATTTTTACACATGAAACTATGTTTGAAAAACTTGAATTCTGTTTGCTTCAGGGAAATGAATATGGTACCGAAAATTAAAATCCATGCATTAGAAGCAATATAGCATCACAAATATACCAATTTGTATATTTTACATATATAATTAGGTAAAAATACACTTACCTGACATACTTTAAAAATTTATATAAAATCATCCACAAAGGTTTTAGTGAAAATAAACATAAGAAATGTGGGCAAATGAATGTACTTTCCAGTGCAATATGTATCTAAAATTTGATATTTTCAATGAAATTCTTCATTTTTGGGGGTTAAACCTCCCCTTAATTTCACATTTGCGTAGACCGTACATGGGATGGCATGCACATGAACACTTGGGCGTGTTTTTCAGAACAGCTTCGCTAGTTCCTTCACCATCTCTAACCTTGCAATGTCCCGACTGGTTAGGCGAGCATCATATTGAACAGCGGTGGGGGCAGTGGGTGATACAACATTTGTTGAGTATTGGGGCGCTGAAGACATCGACGAATGCGGTGATGGTTTAACATCGTTTGATTTGGAAGTAAGTGTATGTTTCGCCTTGATTTTTCGTCTGACCTGGTTCTGCGGTACGTTAACACCGTTTACAGTGGGCACAGTAATTCGCACACTGTTGCTTTTGACATGTTGGTGGTACGCTGAAGAAAGTGGTACCGACTGTGATATGGCCTGGGGATGTATGGTTAGTACCTCTCGGCCTGGTTTCGAAACATGATGGCGTTTCTTCAAGATTTTTCGTCTGATATGGTTCTGCGGCATACGAGGAATCTTGGTGACAGGAGGTGAGTCATCGGATTCTGTTTTATAGGCGCGTTTGACACTGGAGCTGACTGGTTCAAATAAGGTGCTATCCGCATCACTAGTTTCAATAGAACTGGCTGTGTCTGGTAAATCAATGTCTGTTTCTCGTTCGTATGCTACCACCATTTCTCTGTCATTTTGTTCGTTGGGGTCTGACAAAACTGCACTGGGGTTGAAACTGTAGTTTCTCATTTCTTGTTGCGTTTCGTCCTCATAAGGATTGGTGGTATATGGTTCAACAAATTGCTTGGGGATAGTTTCTTCAGGATCTGATTGTTTAGAACGACCAACCTTGTTCTTTTGGTATAGCAGTGTTTGGTTTTCGCTAGTATTCCAACTGGAACTGCCTGAACTGGGAGTGTGGTACGTATCGACTGACGAATGCTCACTGTGGGAATACGTTTGAGTGTGGATAAACGTTGAGTTGGTATTGTCATCTCTTGAAGTTTGAGGCATGATTTTTTCATTTCTATTACGCAGGTCTCTGTCTTGGAGTCGATTACGCAATTCTGCCGGCGGGATATCTTCCTCGCTTTCAGATGAGTCTCGTTTAAGAGAGGCCATTTTATCAAGTGCGTTGTGGACTAATTTCATAATTTCATCCTTTCTGGTAGATAAATCAGCGGCACAGTCGCTTTGCAGTGATAAATATATTTTTCGTATCGTGAGGGTTTTGAGGTTACCGAATTTCAGAAAAGCATTTATTGATTTCTCTAGCTCTGCTGTTGTAGGTTGAACCATTCTGCCAATTTTCTTGTTCTTGATCTGCTTTACCGTCTCAATTATGGGCCAGTAATATCTTCTGCCTTCTTCGTCTGTTGTATGATCGAGTTCGTCTGACAAGTAGCCTTCTGTAGTTTCATCAGAGTCTACATCGCTGTCTTCTGTACTTGACAATTCAGAATCAGCTTCAATGTCAAACTGGTACCTTGCATGTACTGTAGATATTTCTTCCTGTCTTTTCTTGACTGGTTGTGAACTCGTTTGTATTTGTGGTACAATGTTTGTTTTAGTTCTTGTTGGTGGGTTACAAACATGACGTGGCGTGTCAGTGTTTTCTGTGTGGCGACAGATGTCATTTTAGGCTCATTCATAAATGTGTCTTGATGTTGTTTGATTGGGGTTGGTCTATTATGAAAGGGGGTATGTAGCGTCATTTTTACTTTCACAGAACTGACCTGTTGACGTTCAAGAAATGGTCTTCGCCATGGATGTAGTGATTTTACAACAGCACGAAAACCTTCATCTGTGGTGACGATGCATTCCCTGTCAGATGCATGGAGATTCTTTATTTCGTAGGTTCTATGACTTTTGACATTGGTGAATAGGCTTCGAACTGCGATGCGGCAATTTCTTCTATTTAAACTCGTCCAGTGATTCTTAGCACGTCTGTTAAAATGATACAGCGTACTATCTGTATCCTCGGTATGATGTGTTGGTAGACATGGGTATCGTAGGTTTCTTAATTTTTCGACAGAGTAACTTTCCGCGTCCGCGTGTGTTGTTACTGCATTCATCTTGGCATATGAGGCTTCCCCGTGAATATTAGGACGTAAGGTGAAGGATTCTCGTTTGGGATAACCTCCCGTTAGCAAACGACTGTTCCACTTGTCAGAGTCAGAGGAGTGGTGTGGGTTGGAGAAACTTGGGGAGGGAGACTGATGGGTAAAGCTCTGACACAGTGATGGCTCATGCTGCATAGGGTAACTTCCCGTCAGCAAATATTTCTTAGACATGTCAATCGGTGGGCTGTAATGGTTGTGCATGCGTTTGCTGCTGTTGTTATACTCTTGGTGTGGGTATTTTCTCTTGAGGTCCATGTTTCGTTAATGCTTAGTCTGTTTTACTGCTCTTTATAGAGGACTGGTCACTAGGCACCATATAGCGTATGTGTGGCCGGAGCAGGTACTTCAAGGTTGCTGTTGTACAGAGATTGTTAGATTTCTAAACTAGCTTGTCCGCTAGAGATTGAGATTTCTCTCTTACAGTCTTACAGGAGTTTTCCAGGTTCTGGGACGATCCGCTACGGTGTATTAGTTAGGAGCAGTTCATAAAGCATTATAGTTTTCTTAACAGACATTCCTTCCTTCCTTTACATTATATATGTGTAGCAAGGTATATAAATAGACGACTTCTCTTTGGTCTCAACGTGAATTTTATTTAACTCAACTTATATACATGATGGCGTGAAGGTTAACAGTATATTTCGTTCAAATACTATGGTACATTGCTTTCATTAACATAGCGTAGGGGACTGACATCATGTGAATCACTCCGATTCAACATTTGAGGAAAATTCATCCCTGCTCAATACCATTCAATGAGTAAGTATATGTTTGCAGTTCATCACTCTGCTTGTTCATTTATTCAATAGCTCTGGTTCATACCGCCATGATTTTTCCTTTAGATTTACAAAAACCATCCTGTCTCGACCTGTCAATATTATAGGATAAGTATGGCAAACATTTACTGTCTTCCAGTTCGGAATTTAAACACAGATAAGTACACTTTGAAATTAAAGCACGATAAACTTCAGATTTTCTAATTCCCAAAATTTGAAAAATCTTGATTGCATTAAGCCACTGCGTTCAGACGCATCTGCTTGTCTCTCAAGCTACACACGCATACTGACCTTTTCTTGGGTTCCGGGCCTTTGGGGAAAATCGCGTCTGTTCTAAATTTTCTGAGCTCACTATTGGTTAAAAATCACGTGACTAGTTTTGACACGTAACGCGACTCTAGCCTAATTAAAATTTAATCTGTTTCTAGGAAAGTAGAAATTTATATGCTAATCTGAGTTTTATTTTCCTTTGGTTAGAAAATAGCCTGTTTCCAAAGAAACAACTATGTACATGGCTACAATACGTCAATACCAGCCTGTCTTACGGCTAATGCCCAATTCCAGCAATCTTAGACCTGATGATCGATCGATTGCAGTGCGATTCTCTAACAGACGATCATTATTGGTCCCCAGTATCTCTCCCTTGTCCATATCCAATGAACCCAATCTGATTGCTCTTGAAGCTAGTCTGTCAGCTCCTTCGTTGCCTCTTGGCCAGGACAGTAGATCCAGACCACTTCATGAAGGTTCGAATCTTCTATGGACGTTTTCAATTCATGCAGTAGTCATCCATTTGGGGTTTTCCGACGCATGGACTGAGTTTCTGACTCAATAACTGCCCTTGGTAATGAAGTTTCAGACAGCCACCTTAGGGCTGCCTCTCTCTTCATTCTCATGCTGGAGGTTGTTGTCCTCTGCATGACCTCTGTCTTCTTTAGATTGATGTTTAGACCCACCTCTATGCAATAATGATTCAGTCTATCTGGTTTTTCTAGGATGTGTTGATTTGTTTGTGCGAGTAGTGTCATCTGCGTATTATAGATCTTCCAAAACTGTGTCCATCTTATTTCTCTTGGACTGCCCTCTGTGGTCTGGCGCATTATCCAGTCTAAGACTGTCAAAAATAAAGAGGTTCATAAGGGGCATTCCGTCGTACTCCTGTCTTCAACTCAAAAGTTAGGTTGCTCTGCCCAACACTACATGTAAAGTTAGTATTGTGGCTTTTGATTATGGATGGTTTTAGTTATTTAATACACTTTTTTATAAGGCTGCAATTACGGACCTGAAATTGTATACGCAATTTGCTGAATAACTGAATAATGGTGGGAAAAGATACTTAAAAAGTAAGTTTACCATAGAGATGGTACAAAAACATTACTAGGAAGGTGAGATACTAGTGGCATTAATTGTGTTATAATAAATCTGTTTTCTTTGACATATAATCATATATAACCATGTTTTTGTTGTTGTAAAAATGTATATCTGTTGTCGAGATATCCTCCAGTATTACGGTCTTAGAGATGGCCTAGATGACCACCCAAGGTTTAGATTAAGTTGAATTATTATTTGTGTTACTACCTGTTGTGTTGTTGTAGTTTATGACATATGTGAGCTAGCAGAAGGGATAATGTATTTCTGTACGCAGGGCGTTCTCAACTTTTTTTTCCTCATGGCCCACTTCTGACCCTCTTTTGCCTCTGTGCTCCCTACCCATAGTCGCTGTGGCCACCTAGAAATGTGGGGACTTGTAAGGCAGCAACAAACTGCTTCTACTTTGCTCGGTCGGCGGCCATCATTCTTGCAGTGAACCAGCTCTGGTTCATTCTTTGCATCTTGGCCCCATAGTTTTCCGCCAAGTTCTTTTTGGTTGGCTTCTCTTTCGCTTTCCTTCAGGAGTCCATAGCATCGCTGTTCTTGTGATGGCATCAGGGTCTCTTCTGAGGACGTAGCAAATTCAACTCCACCGTCTAGCAGTTATAATGGTGTGCATGTCCTCTTGGTTGCTCCGAGAAATCAGTACTTGGTTGGTGATGGTATTCGTCCTACCACTCTGCTCTTGTCCCACTGAACGGATCTCTGATTTCTGGATAGTATTTAAAAACCCTTAGTGGCCAATCTACCTTCTTTTTTGAAGGACACCACCCATGCTATCACTACTTTTGAGTCCATTCAATTCACACCTGACCACACTTACTGTCTTTTCCTTCTGGATGTTTGTTCGCTTTATACTTCCACTCCACACTCTGATGGCCTTAAAGCACTACAATTTTTTCTCGACAGACACACTGACCTTACTTTTAGCACAGGTTCTCTTCTTTGCCTTGCGGAATTGGTTCTCACTCTCAACGAACTCTTTTGAATTCAATGGCCAGTTCTTTAATCACATTAGTGGCATTGCTAAGGGCACCAAAATGAACCCGAGTTATGCTTGCCTCTTCATGGGTCACTTTGAATATTTAGTGCTTCAAATTTACGATGGACCATTTCCTGAGTTTTACCGTCGTTATATCGACGATGTCGGCGTCTGTGGCCTAATGGATATGAACGCAGTTTCATAATCCAGATATACCAGGTTCGAAACCTGCTGCAGGCGGTTTGGTAGCAAATCGCTTTGTGTGGATTTTTAACAATGGTATAAGCGCCGTATCGTTCAGAAAGCAATGGCAAACTACTGAATGTAAAAAATTGCCTAGAAAAATCACAAACAGTCAATAAAAGCTGGGGTTGATTGCCACGTCCTGTAAAGGATAAGCAACTAACTTTTATATCGACGATGGTATTTGAGTCACATACATGTCTGAAGTTAACTTCCGTAGATTCATTGACTATGTTGGCAATTTCCATCCTGCCATCAAATTCACTTCTCAGATTTCTACTACTTCAGTTAACTTCCTTGACCTTAATGTCAATATTAATCCTACTGGCCTAACTACCTCTGTCTTTTATAAACCTACCGATGCTCATGGTTTCCTTCTTTATACCTCTTCTCACCCTCTCAGCTGTAAAGATTCCACAACTTCTACGCTTACGTCGGATATGTCACGATGAAGATGATTTCCGTGAACGAGCTCAAGAAATGCTCGATTTTTTTCGCCAACGTCACTACCCTGAAAGAGTTTTATCTGATGCCCTTAATCGCATTAGTAATGTTACTTGTCATGTTGCACTTACTGCTAAACCTGCTAGTACATCTGACAGACTCAAACTTGTCTTAACTTTTCACCCTCACTGTTTGGCGGAGAAAAAAATTATGTTTCGTCATCTGCCTATTCTCCACTCCGATCCTGATACCAGAGAGTTGTTTCGTGATACTTCTTTAGTGGCATATCGTAGAGATAAAAACTTTAGGGATATTCTTGTGCATAGTCGCCTGAGACAAACTAGTCCTTCTCACTTTGGTACTAAACCGTGCCAACGCCGCATATGTAAGACCTGTCCTTTTGTACTCCAAACACAGTCAGTCCCCTTTCCGAACGGTAAATTTGCCATTGGGTAGTCTTTCACGTGCGAATCCAGAAACCTGATTTATGCTATCATCTGCAAGAAGTGGGACATGATATATATTGGTGAAACTGGCAGACGTCTGGCAGACAGGTTTCGTGAGCACTTGAATGGCATCTATCATGGCAAACATTTACCAGTGGCCCTTAACTTCAATAGCCCTGACCATTCAGGTAACTCTGACATTTATGTCACAACCCTCATGTCATGTGTCGGCGACGACCGAACTCGCTTCTCCTTGGAGAATCGCCTCAATTTTCAAATGCGCGTTTTATTTCCTGCTGGCTTGAATGTCCAGCATCATTTTGCATAATTCTGGTGGCTTCTGTCTCTGTTTCATACTTTATTTCTTCTGTCGTTATTTTCCTTTCTATCCTTGTTTTGGCTTTGGTTCGTTTCGTTTCCTCAATTATCTTTTCTCAGTCGTCACTAGCTTATACGTCACTTCCGCATGAAGCCTCATTTGTTCAGCCATCTTGTATATTTCCTTCTTGGATTTAGCTAAGTGATTTTTTTACTTGTTTTAATAGTGTTGTTCATTTCTGTCTTCGCTTCGTCGATTATTTACTTTCTTGTTTCGACATGTCTTTCTAGTTTTACGATTTTCTTACATTTTTACTGTTATCGTTTCGCTCATCACCGTTGTTTCATCTGCTTGTATTGCTCATTTGGCGTTTTCCTCATCATTATAGATTTTTGTAGCACCTATATGTAGCTCGTGTCCTTGTCACCTGTTCGTAACTGTGGCTGACGAAGGGTAAAACCCGAAACGTTCCTTGTTTCATGCGTACCGTTTACTTGTAAAACTGATTTCATACCATATTATATTTATAATTTATATATTTATTCGGTCAAAAGATTCTGAAAATTAAAGCAAGAAATAGATTGACCACAAAGACACAGTCAGGTAAACAAGAACTACACATCAAATCTCAACTCCGACAACTGACTACACACCTGACAGTTATATAAATATATAGGCAGGAAAAGAAAGCACTCAGTCATTCACCAACGAAACAAAAGCGTAAAGCAAGAGAGACAGATCATCACTGACACATCAAATAAAACAGGACAATGGAAGAATGTAATGAGCGAATAACTCATTACAGTTTTAGAGGTCCTACGACCAATTATCATCAACAAAGTCATAAATCAGCTGGAGTTAAGAAAGATGACACTATCGGCGGACACAATCGGTAAACACACAAACTGAACCAACCAAAAACACACATGCATCTAAATTTCTGCTAGTTGACCTTTTAAGGACGTGTCCTTTTCAGAGCTGCCGTCGAATCTGTAATAATAGCTATAGAAATAAAAGTAACACACTTGCAAAAATAAATAAATTCACACATTTAATACATAACTATGCTAGAATAAACGCACGACGTGACGCCTATAGACAACCAGCTCACGGTCCTTTACACAATTAGCCCTTTTCATGGCTTAAAACAATGCTAACAAATGATTAAAACAAGTAAAAACACGACTGATATAACAGTCCAGCGGTCAAAACGTAATAGCTATTAGAAAAAATACGCCCATTATAAGCGAAAGATCACACATTTGGTCAGATTGGACGGGACATCGGAAATAAAGTAAAAAGATACTTAACCACATGATGCTTTAAGCAGCGGCTGAGTCTATCACTTGAGCGACAAAGAAATATTACAAACACATCTGGACTGTATAACTACAACGCCTTCATGATGTAATAAGTGATAGAGAATCGAAAAAAGGTGATTCGTCTTACGAGGACAAAAGACAAAGAAAATAGTCTACGTTACGGCCACAAGGCCTTCGTCAGGAAAGGAAAGAAAGTGAAGGCTAGATAGGACACATAAAAACTTAATAAAATAATAAAATAAAACCTAGGTACTTCCCTGAAGGCAAGAACCGAAATTCTATCAAAATCGCTGTCTGCTGATGAGCGCGTGGCTGAACAGGAACAGGACTTCCTGTTCAGCCACGCGCTCATCAGCAGACAGCGATTTTGATAGGATTTCGGTTCTTGCCTTCAGGAAAGTACCTAGGTTTTATTTTATTATTTTATTAAGTTTTTATGTGTCCTATCCAGCCTTCACTTTCTTTCCTTTCCTGACGAAGGCCTTGTGGCCGTAACGTAGACTATTTTCTTTGTCTTTTGTCCTCGTAAGACGAATTACCTTTTTTCAATTTTTTTTCAAACCCATCCATTGTATTCCACGTCTTACCGCAGTTCCCCTCCACTTCCTCGATTATATATATAAATGATAGAGACACTGGCGTGAGGGAAAAAAACTAGTGACACATGTCACGAACATAAATATTTTACATAATTATCTCCCTGTCATCAAAACTAGTTAGGGGAGGTAGCTTGTTTGCTTTCCAAGGGAAATAATTGGATTATGAACAAAATATCAGACTGAGTAGAAGATGTTCATATTTTGTAATTTGTGTACATACGTTATAAACAATTGCATTAGACATAACATTTTGTTTCAGGTGCAATATTTGTCATTGTTCCTTTTTCAAATTTTCTTTTCTTTTCTATGCACAAATTCAAAAAATTTAAAATATTTTCAACTTAATGCACATTTTAAAGTATTGAGCACTTAGCTGTTCTACCACTTTCAATAATAATTACTCCATTACAATTATATCCAGGTCTTTGTTCTGAGCTCGGCCATTTGGCTAAGATCAAAGTGTCTTAGCCAGGGCCGGGATCACACACAATTCACACATTCTACTAATTAAAGTCACTTTGAGCACCAGAAGGGGTAAAGAAAATAAATGCACAACAACATGTTTCTTCAGCACCAACTAGTGCTGTTCATTAATCTGAAAATTGCCCTTTTTGTATTTCTATCAATAGTTTTCTGCTTCCGTGTTATTAATAAAATAAAAACACATGTTGGTATATTGCTTCGTATTTATGGTCAAGTGTTATCTCTTAACGAGGAGTTTGGAGTTGATTAAATCAAATAAATAAATAAGTACATAAATTAAGAAAAAACTGAATACTGGGATGTGAAAGTGTCTAATGGCTAGAATTCTTGCTACCCGTGGCAAGGTGATTGGTATCAAAATCTTAAACAAAAAATATGTCATTACTTCTACGTCGTATTATTTGGTTCGGTGTTTGCAACGGTTTAAAGCAGGGCATCAATTTCAAATATTAACCATGTGCCTGGATCAGTAGGTTATACCAGTAGGCTATTTTGTAAATTGTGATATACTTTCCTGATTTGTAAGAGTTTTGTAATGTGTGATATATTTATTAATTATGTAGAGTTATGTAATGGGTGATATATTTCCTGAATGTGTACGAGTTATGTAATGGGTGATACATGTTCTGATTATGTAAGAGTTAAGTAATATGTGATACACTTCCTGATTATTTAAGAGTTATGTAATGTGTGATATATTTTTTGATTATGTAAGAGTCATGTAATGGGTGATATATTTCATGATTCTGAAAGAGTTAAGTAATGTGTGAGATATTTCCTTATTATGTAAGAGTAAAGTAATGTGTGATATACAGTATTTCCTGATTATGTACGAGTTTTGTAATGTGTGATATATTTATTGATTATGTAAGAGTTATGTAATGGGTGATATATTTCCTGAATGTGTACGAGTTATGTAATGGGTTATATATTGTCTGATTATGTAAGAGTTAAGTAATATGTGATACATTTCCTGATTATTTTATGCACCTACAATCTTGCCTAGTCACTCCCAGACTTGTTGTGAATCATAGTATTACTAGGCAGATCAGCAGATAATACTTTTATCAAAGTCGTCTAGCTACCATCGATAGGGACGGTCTTTGTTGACACAATGTGCTGTCGTACGATCAACGAAAAGCAAGCCAGCTTGGCTGTCTAAAAAATCCATCTGGGAGATGTACGCAAACACAGGTGATAATATGTAACCATAGCACCGATGAAATTACAAAAGAGCTGACTGGGACAGTTTTGCAGTGCTGACAGACAGTCTTTGCGAGACCATCAACACACGAAACAGCAGCAAAAAAATAAGGTTGAAAGCTTTAATAGAACAATATTTCAAGCAGCTATTGAGACTATTCCGAGAGGGGCAAGAAAGAACTACAAACCATACTGGAATGAAGAACTACAAAACCTTGAAGATGATGTAAAGAAAGCCAGAGACACAGCAGAGACAAAAATAACATCTTGCTCAAAGCAACCACTGCAAAGTACAAAATAACATTAAACCAAACAACAAGAAACTGCCGGGACCAAATAACAGAAAATCGCTACCTAGATAAAGAAGGGAACAAACTGTGGAAACTAGTTAGAGCTTTGAACAACGAAGAACCTTACAAAAATCACATCACAATCAAACAAGGTGAAAATATGCTCTCGGGGGAAAAAAGCTGCAAATGCACTCATGGAACACAATGCTAGTGGAAACCACATTGATGTCCCTATAGACAGAAGAAAGGCCATAATTGATGAACAAAGGAGTCATGACAACAACAATTTTGCACCAGAAGTACACATGATGGCAAAGTTAACAACGTAAGAAATGGAAGAGGCAATGAGGGCGCTAAAGAAAAAGAAGTGACCTGGAAAAGATGGTGTTAACAGTTGATTTTTCCCTTTAACACTTATGTCACTGGGCGTTTCTGTTGATTCTCTAAAAGCTTTCCTATAATACTCCTTTTGCGAGCTCCCCAAGTTGTTAGGGCTTGGTAATTATGAGTGTGTCGTGTGTAGATGGTAAACAACACTAGGGATATGAATAACACGACGCCACTTGTACAGCTCCATGACATTTAATAGAACATTCACATAAGTCCTGAACATCAATAATGTCGTTACGCATGCATTATATCACACTCAGGCTGACACTGCCTTTAGGAAATAACTTATAACAATACTTTTACGGACTGGCTGACCGTCCACACACTAACATTAAACACAACACGTTTCTATGTGTGGCATTCAACACTCGCACGAACTCATTCACCATCCAGGTGTAAATCACTTATCCCAAGTGATTATGATTGGCGGCATGCAACATCGCCATATAAATTCTACTCCAATATAACTTTCAAGCGGACAATACTCAACGCCTTACTCCACTGTAGCTCCAAAGGCGGGACCAACTCGTCGCCTTAATATGTTCTCCACGAACATTACCTAAAGTTCCTCCAGAACACTCCTAGGCGGAAAAACGTCGCCTATACAACAATATGTCAGACATAATCACATTATTCATAATCACTATATAATATCTTATCTGTCACATAATACGAGCTCACAGCTCAATCACAAAACACAGCTTCAAGCGCACAGCTCGGCTATCAAAAAAAAAAAACACAGACACCCTCTAGTCACATCAGGGTACTCTCTCAGCCACCCAGACTAGTTCACCAAACACGCTTTCTCCATGCACACGCTCCAAGTCACAACATACTGACATGAAGTCAGACCCAAACTCAATCGCTGAGTGAAACTTAAATATTAATAACCTCAGTGACCCTTACTTCGACTCACTCCATCATCCACCTCAGAAATATGACCCAACAGCTTACACCGACCCCCGGAAAAAAAAAATGATATGATCATTTTTTTTTTTTTTGAAAATTATATCGGACAAAAATGTGAGGTCGGCGAAATTTCAACATCTACAACAGAGAATTATACTATGTTAAGCCAAATTTCTGTGACTGGATTATTTACACGAAACTTCAATGGGTGAGTCACACTCTAACCCATACCACAGTTCTCTATAATGCTTCCTACTCACATGAAGCAAATGCTTATAACAATAATAATGTCCTACCCTTTCACCAAAATGAAAGAAATGATATAGTTGTTTGCAATTACATAAGTTTTGAAAAAATCTTGCACAACTATCAGTTATTTATCCCCATAAAAATACATCACAGACGAAAATCATCGACAATTTCTTATGACATCTGTTACAAAAATGTTCTACATCTTATTGTGAAAAATGTTGCCTGATACACAGCAGTGCCCTAGGTACACTACAAGAATTAAGATTTAAACAACAAACCATGATGCTTTATTACACTGCATCATTATGTCGTGTAACTACAACCAAACAATGTATAACAGCCCAAGATGTCATATTTATAATGTAAGTCATATAAAATTTAACGCATTCCATTATTCAGAGAATAATCCACAATTTTTAACAAGGTTTCAGTGAAAGGTGTAATTTACTTACTAATCAACACCAAAGCTTTTACTTCTTCCTAATCCATTCTTAAAAGATCTAATTTCTTTCACAATGATCAGTTTAATTCACAAAGATAAATCTAACAATTCTTCTCAAATTCCTTAAGTTCTCGAATCCAAAACTTTGCTTGGTCAAAATTGTATCTGTGAAGTTCTAGCAGATACTGATAACACTTGCTCCACTGCTTCCTAAATTTCTACTATTATGCTCATCTCTAGCATGAGTTTTCCCGCTTCTTGATTCTATTTGGAAAACAAAGTTGATACCCACATTCTTATAACTCATTGTAATCCTTTCAGACAGAGGCATTTCCCAATAGTCTCATACATTACAATTTCAACACATGCTGAACCAATTGCTATCACTAAGGGCATTGATTTAATCAAAAACGTCATGCATTAAGCCATGACTGCATAAGTGTTATATCGACACTAATTACCATGAGACAGTTTCTTATTTAGCACACTGTTGATGGCCTACCATCAACAACTATAACAATGTGTAATGTACGTAGTCAAATATCATGATCACAATAAATTAAACTGTCAACATTTCAAAATTTAAGTATGCAATATCATCCAAACTATATAACTAAGTACATCAGCAAAAAAAAAAAATTGCTCTCTGGCATCTGGTACTCTGTTAAGATCATCAAGGTATGAGATAACTTCTTAAAACAACCTTATTATCTGATGATGATAGAGATCTGTTATCTATAAGGAAAATAAAACCCAACTACTGGTGGTTTAAGATCGTTACCATGAACATTTGCTGGATTTAAGGCTTGTAAGACTTAGGCAGAAGAGGGTCTGATAAGGAGCCATTATTAAGTAATATTTATTGGCTGACGCGATTAGTCAGCTAAGGATTGAGACTATAGACAGATCAGAATACTATATGCTTGCCTACGATCATTCCATTATATCCAGATGCTATGTATTTCTTCACGTATACAACAATGTGTGTGTCAACTTGTTCCAGTGACTGTCAACAGTAATATCAGAGTATGTGTCACAATAAATATATGAAAACGTCAATCTTAGTTAATTGTTCAGTCTGTTGTGTCGCTCTAAAGCTTAGTCGTGTCTATGCCGACATGTATTTAATATTGGTTAAAGGTCTATGTATGTATTTTTTCACTGTGTTGTATTAACCCTTTATGATGACGTTGTTTTGTTACTGTGTTGTATTAACCCTTTATGATGACGTTGTTTTGTTACTGTGTTGTATTAACCCTTTATGATGACGTTGTTTTGTTACTAGTGTTGGTGATGTAAGAAAATGAGTAGTTTACTTTCGACACTATTTATCCTGTCGTCTTCTAAATTGTTGCTTTTATTTTTGTGATATATTGCTTCACTAGTTTTTGTGATATATTGTTTGTCTAGTTTTTGTGATATATTGTTTGTCTAGTTTTTGTGATATATTGTTTGTCTAGTTTTTGTGATATATTGCTTTACTAGTTTTTGTGATATATTGCTTCACTAGTTTTTGTGATATATTGCTTCACTAGTTTTTGTGATATATTGCTTCACTAGTTTTTGTGATATATTGCTTCACTAGTTTTTGTGATATATTGCTTCACTAGTTTTTGTGATATATTGCTTCACTAGTTTTTGTGATATATTGCTTCACTAGTTTTTTGTGATATATTGCTTCACTAGTTTTTGTGATATATTGCTTTACTAGTTTTTGTGATATATTGCTTCACTAGTTTTTGTGATATATTGCTTCACTAGTTTTTGTGATATATTGCTTTCACTAGTTTTTGTGATATATTGCTTTACTAGTTTTTGTGATATATTGCTTTACTATATTGCTTCACTAGTTTTTGTGATATATTGCTTCACTAGTTTTTGTGATATATTGCTTCACTAGTTTTTGTGATATATTGCTTCACTAGTTTTTGTGATATATTGCTTCACTAGTTTTTGTGATATTATATTTCTTTAGTTTTTGTGATATATTGCTTCACTAGTTTTTGTGATATATTGCTTCACTAGTTTTTGTGATATATTGCTTCACTAGTTTTTGTGATATATTGCTTCACTAGTTTTTGTGATATATTGCTTCACTAGTTTTTGTGATATATTGCTTCACTAGTTTTTTGTGATATATTGCTTCACTAGTTTTTTGTGATATATTGCTTCACTAGTTTTTGTGATATATTGCTTCACTAGTTTTTGTGATATATTGCTTCACTAGTTTTTGTGATATATTGCTTCACTAGTTTTTGTGATATATTGCTTCACTAGTTTTTGTGATATATTGCTTCACTAGTTTTTGTGATATATTGCTTCACTAGTTTTTGTGCACTAGTTTTTGTGATATATTGCTTCACTAGTTTTTGTGATATATTGCTTCACTAGTTTTTGTGATATATTGCTTCACTAGTTTTTGTGATATATTGCTTCACTAGTTTTTGTGATATATTGCTTCACTAGTTTTTGTGATATATTGCTTCACTAGTTTTTGTGATATATTGCTTCACTAGTTTTCACTAGTTTTTGTGATATATTGCTTCACTAGTTTTTGTGATATATTGCTTCACTAGTTTTTTGTGATATATTGCTTCACTAGTTTTTTGTGATATATTGCTTCACTAGTTTTTGTGATATATATTGCTTCACTAGTTTTTGTGATATATTGCTTCACTAGTTTTTGTGATATATTGCTTCACTAGTTTTTGTGATATATTGCTTCACTAGTTTTTGTGATATATTGCTTCACTAGTTTTTTTGTGATATATTGCTTCAGTAGTTTTTGTGATATATTCGTGATATATTGCTTCACTAGTTTTTGTGATATATTGCTTCACTAGTTTTTGTGATATATTGCTTCACTAGTTTTTGTGATATATTGCTTCACTAGTTTTTGTGATATATTGCTTCACTAGTTTTTGTGATATATTGCTTCACTAGTTTTTGTGATATATTGCTTCACTAGTTTTTGTGATATATTGCTTCACTAGTTTTTGTGATATATTGCTTCACTAGTTTTTGTGATATATTGCTTCACTAGTTTTTGTGATATATTGCTTCACTAGTTTTTTTGTGATATATTGCTTCACTAGTTTTTGTGATATATTGCTTCACTAGTTTTTGTGATATATTGCTTCACTAGTTTTTGTGATATATTGCTTCACTAGTTTTTGTGATATATTGCTTCACTAGTTTTTGTGATATATTGCTTCACTAGTTTTTGTGATATATTGCTTCACTAGTTTTTGTGATATATTGTTTCACTAGTTTTTGTGATATATTGCTTCACTAGTTTTTGTGATATATTGCTTCACTAGTTTTTGTGATATATTGCTGATATATTGCTTTACTAGTTTTTGTGATATATTGCTTCACTAGTTTTTGTGATATATTGCTTCACTAGTTTTTGTGATATATTGCTTTACTAGTTTTTTTTGTGATATATTGCTTCACTAGTTTTTGTGATATATTGCTTCACTAGTTTTTGTTTTTGTGATATATTGCTTCACTAGTTTTTGTGATATATTGCTTCACTAGTTTTTGTGATATATTGCTTCACTAGTTTTTGTGATATATTGCTTCACTAGTTTTTTGTGATATATTGCTTCACTAGTTTTTGTGATATATTGCTTCACTATTGCTTCACTTTTTGTGATATATTGCTTCACTAGTTTTTGTGATATATTGCTTCACTAGTTTTTGTGATATATTGCTTCACTAGTTTTTGTGATATATTGCTTCACTAGTTTTTGTGATATATTGCTTCACTAGTTTTTGTGATATATTGCTTCACTAGTTTTTGTGATATATTGCTTCACTAGTTTTTGTGATATATTGCTTCACTAGTTTTTGTGATATATTGCTTCACTAGTTTTTGTGATATATTGCTTCACTAGTTTTTGTGATATATTGCTTTACTAGTTTTTGTGATATATTGCTTCACTAGTTTTTGTGATATATATTGCTTCACTAGTTTTTGTGATATATTGCTTCACTAGTTTTTGTGATATATTGCTTCACTAGTTTTTGTGATATATTGCTTCACTAGTTTTTTGTGATATATTGCTTCACTAGTTTTTGTGATATATTGCTTCACTAGTTTTTGTGATATATTGCTTCACTAGTTTTTGTGATATATTGCTTCACTAGTTTTTGTGATATATTGCTTCACTAGTTTTTTTGTGATATATTGCTTCACTAGTTTTTGTGATATATTGCTTCACTAGTTTTTGTGATATATTGCTTCACTAGTTTTTGTGATATATTGCTTCACTAGTTTTTGTGATATATTGCTTCACTAGTTTTTTGTGATATATTGCTTCACTAGTTTTTGTGATATATTGCTTCACTAGTTTTTGTGATATATTGCTTCACTAGTTTTTGTGATATATTGCTTCACTAGTTTTTGTGATATATTGCTTCACTAGTTTTTGTGATATATTGCTTCACTAGTTTTTGTGATATATTGCTTCACTAGTTTTTGTGATATATTGCTTCACTAGTTTTTGTGATATATTGCTTTACTAGTTTTTGTGATATATTGCTTCACTAGTTTTTTGTGATATATTGCTTCACTAGTTTTTTGTGATATATTGCTTTACTAGTTTTTGTGATATATTGCTTCACTAGTTTTTGTGATATATTGCTTCACTAGTTTTTGTGATATATTGCTTTACTAGTTTTTGTGATATATTGCTTCACTAGTTTTTGTTTTTTGCTTCACTAGTGATATTGTTGCTTTCACTAGTTTTTGTGATATATTGCTTCACTAGTTTTTGTGATATATTGCTTGATATATTGCTTACTAGTTACTAGCTTTCACTTTTTTGTGATATATTGCTTCACTAGTTTTTGTGATATATTGCTTCACTAGTTTTTGTGATATATTGTTTGTCTAGTTTTTGTGATATATTGCTTTACTAGTTTTTGTGATATATTGCTTCACTAGTTTTTTGTGATATATTGCTTCACTAGTTTTTGTGATATATTGCTTTACTAGTTTTTGTGATATATTGTTTGTCTAGTTTTTGTGATATATTGCTTCACTAGTTTTTGTGATATATTGCTTTACTAGTTTTTTGTGATATATTGCTTCACTAGTTTTTGTGATATATTGCTTTACTAGTTTTTGTGATATATTGCTTTACTAGTTTTTGTGATATATTGCTTTACTAGTTTTTGTGATATATTGCTTCACTAGTTTTTGTGATATATTGCTTCACTAGTTTTTGTGATATATTGTTTGTCTAGTTTTTTGTGATATATTGCTTCACTAGTTTTTGTGATATATTGCTTGCTTCACTAGTTTTTGTGATATATGCTTTACTAGTTTTTTGTGATATATTGCTTCACTAGTTTTTTGTGATATATTGCTTTACTAGATATATTTTTTGTGATATATTGTTTGTCTAGTTTTTTGTGATATATTGCTATATTGCTTCACTAGTTTTTGTGAGATATTGCTTGTCTAGTTTTTGTGATATATTGCTTCACTAGTTTTTGTGATATATTGCTTTACTAGTTTTTGTGATATATTGCTTTACTAGTTTTTTGTGATATATTGCTTTACTAGTTTTTTGTGATATATTGCTTTACTAGTTTTTGTGATATATTGCTTTACTAGTTTTTGTGATATATTGCTTTACTAGTTTTTGTGATATATTGCTTCACTAGTTTTTGTGATATATTGCTTCACTAGTTTTTGTGATATATTGCTTTACTAGTTTTTGTGATATATTGCTTTACTAGTTTTTGTGATATATTGCTTTACTAGTTTTTGTGATATATTGCTTTACTATTTTTTGTGATATATTGCTTTACTAGATATTTTTGTGATGATATATTGCTTTACTAGTTTTTGTGATATATTGCTTCACTAGTTTTTGTGATATATTGCTTCACTAGTTTTTGTGATATATTGCTTCACTAGTTTTTTGTGATATATTGCTTCACTAGTTTTTGTGATATATTGTCTCACTAGTTTTTGTGATATATTGCTTCACTAGTTTTTTGTGATATATTGCTTCACTAGTTTTTGTGATATATTGCTTCACTAGTTTTTTGTGATATATTGCTTTACTAGTTTTTGTGATATATTGCTTTACTAGTTTTTGTGATATATTGCTTCACTAGTTTTTGTGATATATTGCTTCACTAGTTTTTGTGATATATTGCTTCACTAGTTTTTGTGATATATTGCTTCACTAGTTTTTGTGATATATTGCTTCACTAGTTTTTTGTGATATATTGCTTCACTAGTTTTTGTGATATATTGCTTCACTAGTTTTTGTGATATATTGCTTCACTAGTTTTTGTGATATATTAGTTTTTGATATTTGCTTCACTAGTTTTTTGTGATATATTGCTTTACTAGTTTTTGTGATATATTGCTTCACTAGTTTTTGTGATATATTGCTTCACTAGTTTTTGTGATATATTGCTTCACTAGTTTTTGTGATATATTGCTTTACTAGTTTTTGTGATATATTGCTTTACTAGTTTTTGTGATATATTGCTTCACTAGTTTTTGTGATATATTGCTTTACTAGTTTTTGTGATATATTGCTTTACTAGTTTTTGTGATATATTGCTTTACTAGTTTTTGTGATATATTGCTTTACTAGTTTTTGTGATATATTGCTTTACTAGTTTTTGTGATATATTGCTTTACTAGTTTTTGTGATATATTGCTTTACTAGTTTTTGTGATATATTGCTTTACTAGTTTTTGTGATATATTGCTTTACTAGTTTTTGTGATATATTGCTTTACTAGTTTTTGTGATATATTGCTTTACTAGTTTTTGTGATATATTGCTTTACTAGTTTTTGTGATATATTGCTTTACTAGTTTTTGTGATATATTGCTTTACTAGTTTTTGTGATATATTGCTTTACTAGTTTTTGTGATATATTGCTTTACTAGTTTTTGTGATATATTGCTTTACTAGTTTTTGTGATATATTGCTTTACTAGTTTTTGTGATATATTGCTTTACTAGTTTTTGTGATATATTGCTTTACTAGTTTTTGTGATATGTGCTTTATATTTTGTGATATTTGCTTTACTAGTTTTTGTGATATATTGCTTTACTAGTTTTTGTGATATATTGCTTTACTAGTTTTTGTGATATATTGCTTTACTAGTTTTTGTGATATATTGCTTTACTAGTTTTTGTGATATATTGCTTTACTAGTTTTTGTGATATATTGCTTTACTAGTTTTTGTGATATATTGCTTTACTAGTTTTTGTGATATATTGCTTTACTAGTTTTTGTGATATATTGCTTTACTAGTTTTTTGTGATATATTGCTTTACTAGTTTTTGTGATATATTGCTTTACTAGTTTTTGTGATATATTGCTTTACTAGTTTATGTGATATATTGCTTTACTAGTTTTTGTGATATATTGCTTCAGTAGTTTTTGTGATATATTGCTTCACTAGTTTTTGTAGTGCGTGTGTGGACTTCAATCAATACCCTTTAGCTCCCCAAGGAGCATAGGCCTTCAACAAACACATGCCAAGTCTTCCTGTCCTGTGCCATCCGCTCAAGTTTTTTCCATGTTTTCCTCATCATTTTCACTTTTGTATCCAGTTCTCTTTTCCATGTGTTTTTTGGTCTACCTCTGCCGCTCGTTTCCTTACAGACATGTGCGGACGTGTTTTTATTTGGCTCTACATTTTGGATATTTTATTCTAAGTTGTTCCCATTTAATATGGATGGTTTATACATCCCTGTGTTGGCGGATTTGTTTGACATACAATGAAATGGTTTATATTGTAATTGTGTTAAATTCACGTATTAATATTGTGTTTTTTCTGTATGGAATGACCGTATTGTGTCCTGCCACCATTTGTCGATAAATCGAAAACTACTTCAACAATTGTTACACATTCTAAATTCTGACGGTGACGTTCTGGCTAGGGAACAATACACAATGTTAAACTACAGGGCTTGTCAGCCCTCAGGCATGTAATTTGATCATGGCGAGCGGGGAGAACAGCGTCGTCGTATCAGTGATAGTAAAACCACCCAGAGATGGAAGATTACGTCCCTCTACAGTCACTAAGAGCTACTGCCTTAACAAAGAAAAAGCCATACAAAGAAAACTTCACGCCTGGAGAAACCCTCCACATCTGATCATCAAACAAACGAACAAGGGTCAATGTTGCTCTGTTGAATTCCGTAACAGTCAACATTACGAAATTTTCAAACACGCTTGCCTAGAATACTACAAAAGCTGCTCCATTGAAACCCAGAGCGATCAACTAAACGCTATTGTTGAGGATAAAATAAGCACTGACCTCCTCACAATACATCTGTATCACACAAAAAATAAGATTTTAACACAAGGAGCGACAGAATGCGTACAGACATGGTTGGACGTCGAATTTTCTCACCTCCAAAGATCAGCTCTAGATAAAACCATGATTGTAACTGATCCTACTTCTTCTCCAACAATGATAGGAGACGAGTCTACCAACGCAAAATCTCAGCTAACCATTGAAGCCAGTCCTCCTACCCCTGATCTACCACCATAAACCTGTGATCCAACACAACCCACTTTCAATCCAACACCACCCATATTTGATCCATCAAGACCCCCCTTTACCCCTGATCTAACACCACCAACCTGTGACCCAACACCACCCACTTTTGATCCAACACCACCCATATTTGATCCAACAGGACCCACCTTTACCCCTGATCTAATACCACCAACCTGTGATCCAACACCACCCATATTTGATCCAACAGGACCCACCTTTACCCCTGATCCAACACCACCAACGTGTGATCCAACAAAACCCACTTTCGATCCAACACCACCCATATTTGATCCAACAGGACCCACCTCTAATGGACCGACAGCTCAAAAGCCCACAATAAATTATCTAGAAGTTCACATCAACCAACCCACTGAAGTCAGCGTAAACCACACTTTGAAAAATGCATTCATCACTTCTTCAGATAACCCACCCAATATGAACGAGACCAACCCATCCTGCCTCCCAGATACAGCTACTTTCCAAGTCAGTGTAAACCACACTTTGAGTGATGTATTCCCCAATTCTTCAGATAACCCATCCAATATGAACGAGACCAGCCCATCATGCCTCCCAGATACAGCTACTTTCCAAGTCAGTGTAAACCACACTTTGAGTGATGTATTCCCCAATTCTTCAGATAACCCACCCAATATGAACGAGACCAACCCATCCTGCCTCCCAGATACAGCTACTTTCCAAGTCAGTGTAAACCACACTTTGAGTGATGTATTCCCCAATTCTTCAGATAACCCATCCAATATGAACGAGACCAGCCCATCATGCCTCCCAGATACAGCTACTTTCCAAACAAAAGTGCCTGTCAATAGCGCAGATGTCTACTCATGCTCCACAAAATATCTATTAGCAAATGAGTGTGTTATGGAACAACTAAGCCAACGAACAGAGAAACACTTCTGTCAGGAGCTGGAAACTATAATTGAAAGTTCTCTGAAAAAAGTCATTGAAAAATTCAAGCAGGATATAGAAAGCTCACTGAAAACAGAGCTTGAAACACTGAGACATGAAGTTATGACTCTCCGCAGAGAAAACACAAGGTTGGTTCATCACCTAAACCACCAACCTATTTCAAGTAATAAGAAAAAAGAAAATGGGGAGGTGATTGACAGCCCACGAGAAGCAATTCATCATGAATCTCCAGTTACACCACTTAACTTACCCACCCCTTCTCCAACACTCATTCCTCAAAACAAAGCATGCCCAGAACAGCATCATAATGTTAAAAGCCATAAGGACATTAGCAGCAGTGTAGGAAGAAGATTACGACCTAATAAAACATTCCCAATTGAAGTAAAAATTAGCAATCGATTTGGAAATCCGTCAATCCTATCTACACAAGCAGATTCCGAAACAGCAACCTCAGAAGGAGATGACAGGGCACGTAAACTCCAATGTCACTTGACACAAGATTCTGCTGACCACCTACTGCAAGACAACGAGCAATGGCACCAACAACGCCGTCGTACTCGACCACAGCCACATCCTAATCGTCGCATTCCTCACAACACAACCAACATTATTATAGGAGACTCATTGCTAAATGGCATTCACAGCGATCGAATGTCAACAACACCAGGGGAACTAGTCACTGTTATACCATTACCTGGAGCCGGAATAGTAGGAGTTATCAATGAAATAAGCCGTCTCAACACAAACACCAACATAAAGAAAACAACAATACACGTAGGGATAAACGACAGCACAAATGGACACACTCTTAACCTATCAGACATCTCCAGAATGATTGACACCATAAAACAAAAATTTCCCAACACATCCACATATATTTCGTCAATTATTCCACCCAGCTATGGTAAAGCACGCCAAACTGTGGATATCAACAACAAGGTGCTTTACACTTTTTGTTCAAAGCATAACACGTCTTTCATAAACAACACACCCTTTTTCACATCTAAGTCAGGTGCGCCAAAAAAACTGCTATACAGAGATCAAGTGTACACTTCTAAACTAGGGACCAGCTACCTAGCCAAAAATTTAAAGTTTCCTCAGAGGACACACCACAAACACACACATTCATTCACCAGGGACACAAATTATACACTTAACTTAGTAAACCCAGGCACAACAGCTCATAACCATCAATCACCGTCCTCAGCTGACAAGCAAGTATCTAGAAAAGCTACATTTAAGCCCACCTCCCACGCTAACCTTTATGACCAAATGTATCCGCCACTACCCACACAACAGTCCAGCCAGCTGCTAACTGCACAACAGACACCACTGGACAGATGGACAGATTGGACTACAAGTAACACCCATTCACTTAATCGCAACGCAGGAACTACAGCAAGAAAATGGGAGTTTTCTCACCCCGTCTCCACCCGCACAGAACGGAATTCTCACAGTTCATCCGTTTTACGGCAACTGACTCAATATAGTCCAGAAATATTAATGCAGTCTCTTCAGATGTCTATAAACGGCTCTACAGAACAAGATTAAAACCAAGCAACTTAAAACTGTTTTTTTAAAACAAGTTTGCAGTGTAACATTCGACCTGACGCGTTCTCTTCATAAGCACTTTAGTGATCTTTGTCCTGAGATAAAAGACATAGCTGAGTATCAGCGTAGAACTTTTAACTGTCACTTTTGGATGTTAATAATTTTTTTTATTACATTGTCTGTTTAAACATTTCTTTCTGTTCGTCAGAGCAGGGCATATCTAAATTTGTTTCCGATTTAGTAATAACTCTATCGTATTAATACTATTGTTTTCTTATTATTATTATCTCTGTGCTTATTCCTCTCATTCCTACGCTCACCATTCTCTTTTACATCTTTTTTACATCTTTTATACATCTGCACCTTCGTTTTTTCATATTGAAGAAAATTAGGAAATCCTCACAAAACTAACTAGCTAAGTCACAGCGTGGACCTTTAACTGTCCCGAAAAGATTAATTCTCTACATTGACTGTGGTTGAAGTAAAAATATTCCTTTTTGTTCGGAACAGACTGTATTTTAAGATAAAAACCACACTTTTTTCAGAGATTAAGATACTGTAAACAGTGTCCACGGACTCTAGCAGTGCATATTTTATTACTTGTCTACAATTTTGTATAAACCATTGTGTACCAATTTTATTGCTTCTTACTCATTCCTACTCCCCTCATTATTTCTTTCCTATTGACTATTATCATGTCCGAGTGCAAAAACTCTAATCAAAATATAGGCAATACCACTAATTCATGGCTTAAACTATCAGGGCTTAAAATTGGTCATTTAAACATTTACCACCTGCTAGGTAAGCTTTCTGAAGTCTCCACCTCCCTCCAACAAAACTTCCACATATTTGGTTTTTCTGAAACCCGTCTCAATGACAAAATTACAGATGACGAAATTAGGATTAATGGATTTACCACCATTCGCAGGGATCCTAACAGACAACATGAAACAGGGCTAGTCATATACATCTCAACATCTCTTCAGTACAGACGCCGTGATGATCTAGAACATACCGGCATTGAATGTTTATGGCTGGAAATAAAACTCCCCAACCTGACCCCCGTTTTAATTGGTTACCTGTACTGAAACCCTAGCTCTTCTACTGTATGGTTTGACACATTCTCACGAATGATGGACAACGTTTGGGCTTCCTCGAAGGAAATTATTCTACTGGGGGATTTCAATATTGACCTTCACAAATCGAACAACACGTGGAATGATATCACCATCTCATACAACCTCATACAGTTAATCAATCAACCCACGAGAGTAACAGACTCATCATCTACACTAATTGATCATATCTATACGACCTGCCCAGAAAACATTATAGAATGCACAGTCCCACAGACATCATTAAGTGACCACTATCCTATTTGCTGTACCTGGACGAGAAAGGGGTTTAAAGCACCTAAAACGGAACACATCACAGTCAATTACAGGAATTTCAAAAACTTTAACATTCAATTATTCCTACAAGACCTACAAATATCCCCTCTCTCATACGTGTACCAACTTCCGCATCCAGAAGAAGCCATAACATACTGGACACAAACTTTCAACAACGTATTCGACAAACATGTTCCTATAAAGCAGGTTCGGGTCAAAAACATCAGAAAGACCCCATGGATAACCAACGAAATACTATCAACAATGAGAGAGCGGGACGAAGCACATAAGCTCAAAGATTTCAGCAGGTATCGGCTGCTTAGAAACAAAGTACAATACCTCATTCGTCAGGAAAAGAAACTACATTTCAGAAAGATGATTCAAGACAAAGCAAACAGCAAAGAAGTCTGGGCAGCCATTAGAACACTAACACACAAATCAAAGTCACTAAACTCTTTACCAAAAAGCTGCTCCCTCACGGCAACTCATTTTAGCAACCACTTCAAAACAGAAATTAGTCTTCTCAAGTCGACACTAAAGCCAATGGACTGCGATATTAGTAAATTGACAGCCTTCTGCAGCACTGAACACACCACAACAGATCTAAGACATATTCCTTTTCTAACAGTACATGAAGTTCTCAAATATATCTTGGCATTAAAAAACAACAATTCATCTGGGCTTGATGGTATCAGCAATAAGATTCTACGTTACGCTGCGCCCATCATTTGCGACTCCTTAACCTATGTATACAACCAATGTATTGCACACAACTACTTCCCCACAGCATTTAAATCTGCCAAAGTGTACCCCTCTATAAATCTGGCTCACATAGCGATCCCAACAGCTACAGACCAATATCCCTTCTATCATCTCTTTCAAAACCACTAGAGAAACACATTTACAACACCACATTTCAACACTTAACAACAAACAAACTGCTCTTTGATAGCCAGTCAGGTTTCAGACCCAAACATTCCTGTCACACAGCGCTCACCAAAATGGCAGACAACTGGCTGTCGAACATAAATGATGGAAAATTATGTGGTGCTGTTTTTGTCGACTTCAAGAAAGCATTTGACAAGATTGACCACACTATCTTGGTTCAAAAGTTGGAAACCCTCAGAATAGGTCCTAATCCACTAAACATCATCAAATCATTCCTGGCAGATCGACAACAGTTAGTGCTTCACAACAACTCGGCATCAGATTTCTCGAAGGTAGTTACAGGAGTACCGCAGGGCTCTATTCTTGGGCCCCTACTCTTCGCAATGTTCATCAACGACCTGCCACTACATCTAAAATATTCAACTTGTGACCTCTTTGCAGATGATTGTACTATCTACACTAGTGGCAATGACTGCGTGGCACTTGAAATGACTCTTCAAAGCGATGTAGACAATCTAACAAAATGGAGTAATATGAATCGTATGCCAGTAAACACAACAAAAACGAAATCTATGTTGATTACCACCATACAGAAACTCCTAAGCTGCACCAAAAGATCGCTACAGCTACACGCGGAATCAATACAAATTGAACATGTAACAGAACACAAAGTTCTGGCGATCACGGTTGACCAGCACTTAACGTGGAACTCCCATGTACGGAATTTAACCAAACACATAGCACAAAAGACGTACCAGCTAGCCAAAATAAAACACTTCTTAGACGCAGACACTAGACTATTGTTCTACACCTCACATATACAGACACATCTAGATTACTGCTCTACACTATGGGATTGTTGCCCTGCTTCAAACTCGAAGAGACTGCACTCCCTGCAAAAGAGAGCAGTGCGTCTGATCACCGATAATCGCACGACACCACACACAAGGACAGGAAAAGAACCCAAAATACTGTCGTTAAAAAAACGTCTTCTCTACAACAAAGCCAAGCTGACTCACACAATTCTATCTAACAATGCCCCGTCGTACCTAAGATCATTGTTTCAAACCAGTAGAAGGGAGGGACAACGATTACATCAGTTACGTCTGCCCAAACCTAGGATCGACCTGTTCAGCAAGAGTCTAGCCTACTCTGGTGCCTACTTATGGAACAGCCTTCCACACCACCTAAAAAGCCTACCTACACAATATTCTTTTAACAAAGCACTTTTCAAACACTTCCTCAACACTGATTATCTACCCCCATAGAAACAGTATGTGCCTGTCAACATCTCATCCATAGGTCAACATTTCTTTTCCTCTTCCGCTAATTTTTGTGTGTGAATATTTTGTTTTATATCCATGTAATATCATTATTATATTCACTTTAAAATATTATTATATAATGTAATGTATGTCTGAATGTACCCACATAATACTGTACTTTAGAAATGTGAGTCGTGAGAATGTACCCGCATACCAAAAATACAGATTAATTGTAGACGGATTGACCGCATGAGTGAGTGTCGGTATACAGAATTTATTTATTTTTATTTATTGTTTTATTTATTTTATTTTATTATTACTTTTTCCCCCCATTTACTAGCTTGTTTAATTCAAAAAAAAAAAACCCTACTCATTTTGTTTATTATGATTGCATACTGTAAATGAATGCTGTTATGGTAACTTCATAATGTTAATAATAATAATAATAATAAATTCTTTAAGCACCAAACACGGCGCATAAGGCAGAAACCAGTGCTCTCCAGGTTGTTCGTTGTGACGCCACTCCTCTTAGCTCTTGCACATTATTTAGGCCCAACGTTCTTCCTTCTCTTATTATTGTTCTTCTGAGTGTTTCTTTTGGTCTTCCTTTTTTTCCTCTTACCCTCAGGAACCCAAGTGAGCGCCTGTAGTGGTATTCTGTTGTTTTGCATTCGTAGGACATGACCGATATATGACCATCGTCTTTTCCTTATATAGTCGGAGACATATTTCTGCCTAGAGTCTTCTCTTATTTGTCGATTAGTCTTGAATTCTTTCCAACTGATGTTCATGAGTTTTCTAAGACATTTGTTCTCGAATGTATTCAGCTTGTTCTCCAATGATTTTTGTTATTTTCCAACTCTCACAGCCGTATGTTAACACTGAGATAACATTTGAATTAAACAGACGAAGCTTGGTATGTATATTCAATGATCGTAATTTCCAAATGTTAGATAATCTATTGAAGGCGCTAGCTGCCAAAGCAATTCTAGTATGGATTTCTCTTGTTGTGTCACCATCCTGAGTCATTTTACTGCCTAAATAATTGAAACTTTCAACTTTCTGTAGTTTTTCCCCGTTCAAGATGAAATCAAAGGTCTCGTTAGAAAAGTTCATAGCTTTAGTTTTAGAGGCATTTATTTGGAGACCTATTTTAACCGAGAGATGACACAAATTATTTATAATGTTGCATGCCTTTAAATTAATGTCAAATTATTTATAATGTTGCATGCCTTTAAATTAATGTTTAAAGCATCATGTGGGAATGAAAGGATATAGTATGCAAGATTAATGAGAGTGGAAGGGCAGAATGTTAGACGGGCCTGCGCGCCCAATTCTTTACCCTTCGAAAATAAAGTTCGTTCGTTCGTTCTCTTTCCAGAACAAGGACTGCCTTGTAATGCTATCAACATGTTTCCTCAACGTGTGTCCTATCCATCGCCAGCGTCTTCTTCTCAACTCTTGTTCCACTGGCACTTGTCTAGTTCTTGTCATCAATTCCACATTTGTGACTTTGTCATACCATTTCAGTCCTTCTATTCTACGCAAGCACCCGTTTATAAAAGTCTGTAGCTTTTGGTTGTTGTTTTTATTGCTCTCCGTGTCTCAGAGCCATACAATAGGACTGATTTGACATATGAGTTGAAGATTCTTATTAGTTTTGAGAAAGCGCCAGGTCAGAAATCTATTTTGGGTCACGTATTCTGTAGGCCTGTTTTTCATTCACGCAGTTGTCAGGTATTTTGAATAATGACTCACGGTCGCGGATTAGCGATACGCAGTGAAGCGTTGTACTTTTTGCAACGGGTGATTTTCAGTTCACGAATTAAATTTGAACAGTGTTGCAAGAAAATGAAAAATAAATTCAGCTCTACCACATTTATGAAAATACAAGCACGGTTTCACAACATATAATACATCTAATAACTGAATAATAGTAAGATTAGATAAACACATTTTCAAACAATAATGGAGAATAACCAAAATAAAATACAATTAACTTGACAACAACTACAAATTTACAAATAAACACGGCAAAACTGCTAACAGAAATGGTGATGGTAATCTCAATAGTAGCAATTAAACTTACAGCCTTGTAATGCTCGCCCCACTATTTGAGAAAAGCATAAACCAAACCTAAAGACCAGCCAATAATTCACGACCGAGAGATTGGTATTGTGAATTAATGGCTCCCTTTCCAACCAACCCGTCAATATCACAACCATGTAAATACAAATATACATATAACATATTAAAAGAAGAGCCCTGTCAAATGAGATTCTTCAAGCCCCACACTGTATGTAACAATAAATATACTTATCTGTATTACGAACAAATTCCTCCTGGCTTCCACCTCTGTGCTCAGGGAATGACGATTCACATACAGTGCAACAATCAGGGTTAGACTTAGAAATCCGGCTTGTCACCGATCAACACCGCCATCTTGTAGAATATTCTGCCCATGCCGACAATGTAGCCCAAAGACTTGAAAAATTACTGAAACACCATTTGTTCAGATCCCAGCTTAAAACCTCCAAAATTAAAGCTGTTACGTATCCTTTTGATGTTCAATGTTAATATTATATAACAGGATGGTTCCTGTGGCCAAGATGACGTTTAGCGTAATAAATCTCTAGACACCACAACCAGCCCCACACCACTCAGAATGATTTGAGTCACAATGGCCGAAATGGACGATATACACTTTATTAAAGACTGCACGCAGCTCCACAAATAGATAGTTTATGCCAACATGTAATGGCAGATAATATAAAGTGGACGAAATACCGTCGACAGTCAGTTCATGTCAGGAACGCTGTCATGTAGCTCTCAAATATGATTTATTTAAATGAACACTCAACACTGAGCAATTATACTTCTGGTCACTACTAGATACATCTCACCAAAGATCTTGATGTAGTAGTGATAACAGAACTTCTTCTTCTTCTTCTTCCTCGTTCGTCCTGAAAAGGACGGTGGTTGCGTTGTGTCTGTTTACGCCTAAGCTGTGATACCGGCACCTTTCGGTCGGCACATCCGACTTCTGCACGGCATTTTTTAGGACCGGGTTTGCCTTCCCATTTCGATCCACACTCGCTCAGCCAGACTGCACTACTGCAGACTGTTTCCAGGACCACCACGTGGAGGTGGAGTGCGGTCTTGACCAGCTCTGATTCGCTGGTCCTGACGCAGGCAGTCAAGCTATGAGTCGCTGACTGCGTTCTCTATTGCTGCGTCTTTGGGTCCCATAACAAACTTATAATAGGCACAATTGTTATGAATTTTACTCATAACACCGTGCGTATAATAATAGCGCTTGTCCTTAACATATTTTTCTGGGATGGATCTTTTCTCAAACAGTATGTTCATGATTTGATGAAGAGCATTTTCCGCTCTGACGACACATTTTGCTGCACATCAATGTAAATGGGGGGGTAAGGACTTAACGTTGAGAGTTTTAGACTGTATAAGGATTCACTATTTTATACATTTTATTGGCCCTAAATGTTTTTAAAAGTGAGTAATTAAAAAAAGTAAAAACATATAAGTATTAAAAAATTTCACAACAGTGTAATTTCATAACGAACAATAATTGTCTTATATTTTTTAATAAATTACCTGGAAATACTTAAAGTGTGAAAGTAAATATTGTATTTAAATTGTATAATTATTTATTTTTTTTTTGTTTCCCTTGCAATAGAAAAGAAAATGTTACTTCCCCTTACAAAACTGTGGCATGGCGTAAAAACATCTGATTACATACGTGACCAGTGTTTGTGATTGTCTTCGGTTGTTTCTTCTCTCTCTGTTGTGTTTTTGGTAATTCTTAGTTCATCATCAAGTTTTTGTAGTTCTTCAGTTCAACGCGGTTTGTAATTATGTCTTGCCTCTCTGCTAATTGGACTCAGTGATTGCTTGCAGTATGGTCTTCTTTTGGCTTTTAACCATTTTTATAATTGGCTAGCTGTCATGCCTAGCATAGCCCGGGTCCATGCCTGAATTGGTGCAAGTCGGATTTACTGCAAATCGTGTTAGGAAGGTTTAACTTTTTTTGGTTTAAATTGTACCGTTGCATTGAGGTGTGCTTCTAACGCAAACAATTTTAAGTAAGGGCTTCTTTGTAGACGACATTGGAAGCACATTCACTTGGTGACAACACGCATAAGTGTTCCGGTGTGCTAACGCGGAAAAATTCCACATACAGTTGGCCATGTGAGGTCGGAGTCATTGCCTGCAGGACGTCATGTGTCTGATCAAACGGTCCGGAATAGACTGCATGACGCTGGACTTTGGGCACAACGACCTCACCGAGGACCTGTCCACTACGCGCCGCCATCGCCAAAATCGACTTCTTTGGGCCAACCAGCATCGTCCCTGGGCAGCTGACAATCAATGGAGACGTATCTGGTTTAGTGACGAATCTTTCTTTTTGTTGCAGCGTCATGATAGAAGGCGTAGGGTCTACCGTAGGCGAAATGAACGTTTTGCCCAAAATTGCGTTGATGAAGCTCCGTCGCAAGGTGGTGGAGGTGCAATGGTGTGGGGAATGATCAGTTACAACGGAAAGAGTCAATTAGTGCACATTGAAGGAGGCTTGAATGCGAAACGATACGTCAATGAAATTCTTCGACCCCATGTCCTTCCACTTTTGGCTGCCCAAAGGTCTGTGTTTCAACAGGACAACGCCAGACCCCATTGTGCACGGTTGACCACGCAGTTCCTGACTGCCAACAACATTCTCACCCTTCCCTGGCCATCCCTGTCTCCAGACATGAGTCCGATTGAGCACCTGTGGGATGAGCTGGATAGACGTGTTTGTCGCCGAGGCGTTGCTCCAGCCAATCGTCGTGATCTGTTCCAGGCACTCCAGGAAGAGTGGGCAGCCATCCCACAGGCTCACATCAGACGTCTGATCGCATCCATACCCAGGAGATGCCAGTCGCTGATCGATGCAAGAGGAGGCCACACACCATACTAACGGAAAAGCCCGTACGCCAATAAACTCTCGTGACCCAGATGCAAAACAACTGTCAATTGATTGGTTGAACCCTAAGGTATTCTTGTGCAATTTGAACAAATAACTCATTAAATTAAAAAAGTTATTGAATGTCAAAATTATGGTTATGTGTGTGCCTTCAGTAGCTATGCGTTTCTTTTTTTTTTTGAACAGTATATTTTTGGTTTTAATTGTACTATTGCATATCTTGCCAAGTATATGAATCACAAGTCTTTGAATTTAATGACTTTCTTCATTCGGTTTTGTTTGATATAAAGTATAATACCTCTCGTCATATCATGGTATCTAACAAATCAAATAAATTACGTACAATATCCACCACTCATGTTTATTGCATTAATCAGGGGATAGCGTAAACGAAGTCTCTCCTACTAACAAATTACGCAACCGAGTCACCCGCATTTGGGGTGATCGCATGGGTCAACCCAACCTGAGTGCAATGGAAGAGCCTCAACCTGGTAGCACCATTTTAATTTTGTTTCTCCGTCCTCTCATTAAAAAACAAAATAGTTAACAACTTTATTCACATTCCGTGGACATTTACAAATTGACAAAGACATGGGCATTGAAACATTGGCAATAATATGTAACAAATACACGTTTAAAACTGTGACAGTACGGCCAACACTAACGCAAGTTTTCACGTTAGTATTAGAAATAAAGTCTAACAGACCGAAGTACTTGAATAAGACTATCAAGTATAATCACTAGTTAAGAGAAGGTAACTCTTAGAAATTAATAGTTAGCTCCCCTTAATTAATAGGCGAAGACCTAGGCATTGTTGACACTTGAGTGAGTTTGTACAGAAAGCTTTGCACGGGCTCGAGTACTTTTATAAGAAGAGTAGAGAACTAGCTTCCGAGCGAGACACATCAGTCTTGCAGATCGGTGAGTTTTCCTTGTTAGAAGTTTATAACTATCCCTTTCTGCAAGTGTAACCTTTTCACACGACTAAGTCAAGATATTATGTTGGAAGGATTGTATACGGTTTGTACCTCTCGTTATGTTGTGGGAACATTTTGATAACTTTTATCTATGAAATTACAAAGAGTTAGTAGAAGTCACCATTGTTTACAAATGACATAGGACAGTATTTCATTGAGACTGTCGTTTTATACAAGGAACAATGCTCTTTTTGATTGTGAACGTTCAGACCGTCAGTAGTCAGGGTATTGAGTTGGGTCAACTATATGAACTTATAATCCAGTTGGACTTATAAATAAACAGATGGTTTTATAAAACTAAAGAGTTATTGGATATACACGTTGTAGTGGAAGATATCAAGGAGAATAGATAACGTGACAGCCTATGGTGAGTAATAAGAACTTGGGTTGCATCATCTTTCCTTCGGGTACTAACAGCTCTGGTGGTAACCAGTTACACTCGAGAGATTTCTCACAACGATCACCAGAACCTAGCCACCTGTCTCATAATACAAAATGGTGACATATGATTTATGAATGTTATCTAACCTCCATTTGAGATCAAACCTTCGCTCCCATGTCACACATATGTCAAAATGGTGCCGTGAACAGCTGACGCTCCTGTCTATGTTATCTAATTGAACATTCTGTTTTTAACTATTTACACATTCATTTACAAATTTATAATGGACACCACTAGCGCTTCATCAGCAGCAAAAGCACAAATACAACAACAGATGCATCACCAACAAATGCATGCCATTCACCAACAAAATGTTACAAAATCAGCAGCAACAGCAACCAAATATTACCGCCGCATACTGATGAAAACACATTTATGGCTTCCAAGCAGATGTACTGGACTGAATCCCATAAATATGAATTTCATTAGGCAAATTTATGGATCCCTTTTTTAGAAAAACAACATCGGTGATTGACTCAGCCTCGGATTCTTAGAAAGATTAAACACTCCGCAGAGTCAGGCTTTTAATGAACAAAGAATGTGGTGAATCCGTTTCAAATATCCGTTTGGGGATCGCTACTCAAAATCGCTACTAAATCTTAATCGAGGATGCTTTCCCTTGGTGCATCCCAATTCCTTCCGAAGAATTAGAAAGGCCACTTTGGTCGTAATCTTCATCGATGGTCCCTCTGGGCAGATAACCTAAAAACTCCACCTTTTAAGAAAAGATTAAAAATCTATCACGGAAACGCATCAGAATGCAGTCTACGAAGAAAATGTAAGAAAACGGTATCATCAACGAATTTAAAAAAGACGAGAACCACGAACAGGACTATTTTGCAGAACCGATGGGAAGTAGACCACTTTCGACATCATGGAGGAGAGGCACAAAAGCCAATGAACTACGGGTACCCATTTTATTCACAGGGATGCACAACAATCGTAACCTACACATTCACGATACTTTCCAAATGAAATTATGGCGGACATTACGATAGACGCAAATGGTTCCCACTACTTCACGGTGTGAATCCGTTTTCCAATCAACATTGATGAAGTTGAATATCAAAACATACGACAACCAGTTTTCTAGCACCCACATCCCAACGGAAGAAATGAAACGGATGCAAACGCCACCCTCCATGTTGTCCTTGCACAATTACATTGAAGGAAAAACAACAATATTGGGACTTTTTGTATCTTCATCATGCATAGAGGGTGATTCGATCAATACCAACGATACCACTGGTTTTTTCTCCTTTCTTTTTTACTCTAGCGAGCAGAGAAACCTATATTCCCCCACTGGATAACTACTTACACCCCCCCAGCGAAGATACTTCGTGACAATCCAATAGAGATCATACTAAAAGAAAAACATCGTGCTCATTGCATTCGCACACAAGAAATGCGACCAAAGCATTCCACAAACGGAAATTGTCGCGTTTACAAGAATGCTACATTAGACACGTTTGATCGCCATTTGAGACCATGTATACTTTAAGAACTATGTACGTGACTCAAAGTTTGATAACCGCTGGATCGACGGTTATAGAATCTTGGAACATACTTCTCCTATCAATTACATCTTATGGCACGAGACTACTAACACCACCACCAAAGCTCATGCATCTCAGATAAAGTTAGATGATCACAGACCTGTTCCGACCCCTAGGATGAAATCTATGAGACCTGTTAGAAAAGCTACTCTTTCACATTATACATCTTCCACTTCCATTGCTTCCAGCGATGACGAATCCATTCATCATGCCGATATCCCTACAGCTTTCAGAGAAGCCGTGGAACGTAATAGAAAGGAACGAGACACTTCAACCGAAGAAGACGACATACCATTACAAGAATGACGACAGAGGATACAACAACGCAATGCTCGGTTACGAAGTCATACTGAACCACAGACCCAAAATGAATATTCTTCTCCGCAACACTCCAACATGACCTCATCTCCGATTCCAGTTCAACCACCTACACCAGATGACCAGACTGATTCCTCTGCCACAATCACAGCGGAATCATGGAGAGATATCACTTCTGACCCACTACCACCACTCTCCGTTTCTGAAGATATCCATTCTGATATTGAAATTGACATACCTGCTCGATGCGCTGTTAAACGTCATTACTCATCGTCCTCCACTGATTCAGCTCCATTGTCGAAGCTGATAAGACCTACACAGAAACAAGGACGGCTGCGAATTCCAAAAAAAAAAAAAACGTGGAAAATTGCTCACCTCCTCTTAGGGCGGTACACATCCTCGTAACCCTGATGAACACGTCGCTCATATTACCACGACGACTCCCCACACAGACAACCCTCAATATGATCAGCGCTTATCATCACGAGAAGTCGCATTACTAGAACTGGCCAGAATGTTGTTTGCCAAACACTAACATTTATAATTGTCTTTTTTTTAGTCTTTTTCAGAATGATAATGAGTTATTACATCATTCTTTTGATCTTGCACTGCGCGATAATAGTCCCACCCCATCCAGCCAGCAATCGATTGTGACGTGATGCAACACTGTTTGAGAAGATCAAGGACTATCCGACTCATCTAGATGGATGAATACTCGTCACTTCCTTACGCCCACCACAGACGGAATTGCAAGATACTATGTGCTCGTTTAGCATGATCAATCAGTATATCAATGACACTATAAAAAATTACATTGTATTACAACTTTATTCTTATTTGTTTTATCGACCATGTCGAGTAGAGAGACATTACAGTTACTAGAAACCTTAGTTGTCATGCAAACTAGTTTTTAATACTGTAAGTAGATATCGTAGAGCTAGTACACCGTTCATTGGTCAAGCTCCAGTTTTTTTGGGGGGACTTCCACTGATGACTACATAAACAGTCTCGCATCACACGTACGTACCGTCGCAGACAATCTAACAGCTCATACACCATGTCCTAAATGCGAGTCTTACAATTGTAAATAACATGTATACAGCTGTTAATTCTAATTGACTGCACACCAACCTTATGCAGAGTATCGTTACACAGTTAGTAAATTTTTCTAACTCTGCGATTCAGACATTGTATAATGATACACAGCATATAGACACAGCGATGAGACATTTTTTTAAATGTATTGGCTTTTATTGATAACGCCAGAGAAGTTTTTTTTCATATTACAAACACGATCACCACATTTGAAGGACACTTGGATTACTTTCGCACACATCGTTTACCAAATACATTGCCTTTCACAGACCTTCGCCTCATTTTTTTACACAATATCATCCACACTTCCACATTCACTTCAGACACCTCCACTTGATTTCCATTATGTATTTTTTGTACGAATTTCTTGACGTTGATGAAATGTCACATGATATGTTTGTTTTTACTTTTGATACATGTTCCATCAACAGTTGTTGATAATATTTTTTGAGTTATATCGTATTCATAATATTATTATAGCGCTGCCTTCCCACACATCCTACGTGATTGTTTCATTAGTTGATTATCATATTACATAATGTGCCTATAGTTACTTAGTCACATGGTTGTAAGGTTTTCTATGATGGTAATTTACTGGTTCCACATAATGTTCAATTGTTTTCATATGATGTCATGATTATATACTCTTATGTTTTTGAGATGTTATTTTTGATGATTTTAAGGTTAGATAGTACGAAAATGTCTCCTTCTAGGATACATTTTTTTTAGCCCCGGGGCGTATGTGACAGTACGGAAAACACTAACGCAAGTTTTCACGTTAGTATTAGAAATAAAGTCTAACAGACCGAAGTACTTGAATAAGACTAGCAAGTATAAGCACTATTCAAGAGAAGGTAACTCTTAGAAATTAATAGTTAGCTCCCCTTAATTAAAAGGCGAAGACCTAGGCATTGTTGACACTTGAGTGAGTGTGTACAGAAAGCGTTGCATGGGCTCGAGTACTTTTATAAGAAGAGTTGAGAACTAGCTTCCGAGCGAGACACGTCAGTCTTGCAAGTCGGTGAGTTTTCCTTGTTAGAAGTTGAGAACTATCCCTTTCTGCAAGTGTAACCTTTTCACACGACTAAGTCAAGATATTATGTTGGAAGAATTGTATACGGTTTGTACCTCTCGTTATGTTGTGGAAACATTTTGATAACTTTTATCTATGAAATTACAAAGAGTTAGTAGAAGTCACCATTGTTTACAAATGACATGGGACAGTATTTCATTGAGGCTGTCGTTTTATACAAGGAACAATGCTCTTTTTGATTGTAAACGTTCTGACCATCAATAGTCAGGGTATTGAGTTGTGTCAACTATATGAACCTTATAGTCCAGTTGGACTTATAAATAAACAGATTGTTTTATAAAACTAAAGAGTTATTGGATATACACGTTGTAGTGGAAGATATCAAGGAGAATAGATAACGTGACAGCCTGTGGTGAGTAATAAGAACTTGGGTTGCATGATCTTTCCTTCGGGTACTAACAGCTCTGGTGGTAACCAGTTACACTCGAGAGATTTCTCACAACGATCACCAAAACCTAGCCACCTGTCTCATAATACAAAATGGTGACATATGATTTATGAATGTTATCTAACGGCCATTTGAAATCAAACCTTCTCTCCCCTGTCACACATATGTCAAAATGGTGCCGTTCACCTTCGTTCAGTCACCTTACTGCCAAAAAACCACTCCTTTACATACACATGTATACTTGCACCCATTTGTTATACTTTTTCAATTTCTCTTAATGAAATCGCATACATTAAATTGCTATCGAATAGTGTTAAAGACATTAGGATTATTTCCATTGTGTACTTTAAAAAAAAAATAATATACCCATCACACACACACACGTACACACACTCACACGCCCACAAAACGTTTTTCAACTGCTACTATTTACAATTTTCGGAGTTGGCGTTAGTATTTCAGTGCGGTTTTTTTTTTGGTTTGGTTTGTCTGAAGTTAACTACGACAAAGGATCTCGGTCCTAGCAGTCCCATAAAGAACCGTTGCTCGTAAATCTACAGGGGTGTCAAACATCTCCTAGATTTAGAATCTGGCGCGAAATGCCAACGTCGGGACACATTCACAGAACAAGTTTAGTGAGTGTAACTTCTTCATTTCTTTTTTTAACAACTTTATTCACATTCCGTGGAAATTTACAAACACTTGTGAATTGAAACATTGGCAATAATAGGTAACAATTAAACGTATAAAACCACTCCTTGACATACACATTTATACTTGCACCTATATACTATACTTTTTCAATTTCTCTTGATGAAAAGGCATAATTACATTGCTATGGAATTATGTTAAAGACTGTGACGGTATTGCCTCCCCTGCTTTGCAGTAGTGGTCCAACAGTGGCTAAAACTCAAGAGTATATAATATTGGCTTCAAAGGTATCTGCCTTCGCACAAGATTACTCTTGGCAGAGATGTAGATAGATGGGTGATGACATTTCTATTACAAAGGGAGTCTTCACAAGATATTCAGAATAAGCGAGAACAATACTGCTTTGGCTGAGTATGTTAAACACGAGTCAGATGTGAAATAAATAGAGTTTTCTCCATGATATAAAGGTAGCCTTTTGCCTAACGCAAACAATTTGATTAAATAAAGATAAAACAAATGTAATAAAAGATTGTCATGTTTTATTAATTATTTCTAGTTAATCTGCAAAACTGTATAAATGTAAAAGGTTCTTGTTACATTTCTTGTGTTTATATATTTTTAAAATCAATTAGAGAACGTTCCACTTGATGAAGATATCAGAGTAGTGAACAAATACCTGCTCTACAACTTCCTAATGGAATAAACAATATACAACAGTCTAGCACTTTAACTAACAGTGTTGACACATAAATATGTACACCATAATGTCATCATCATCCTATTTCCGCTGCCTGTGAAACATGGGGGCTAACTCTGATATTGGATCTTTGTGAGGTAACCCACATCAAGCAGTGGTGGTTTATGTTGTAGTTTATTTGACATGATGAGGTTGATGACGTCATACACATCGTTATATAAATAAGTATATTCATTCATGTTAAAATACATATATAAAATAAACAATATGTACATCTAATACTCACCCCTTCGTCTATGACTGGGTATGGATGCCCCTTTTGCAAAGGATGACAGATAGTGGTTACTACAGCTGATAAGGTGCAGACTTCTAAGTTGGAGTTACTAACAATGATTAAAGCAACTAAATCCGAACTTTATTTCTAGAGGGAGAATGTTGGGAACAGTGACTATGTATATACTTTCAGAAAATTAACACTTTTTATTTTTAGTATCAATTACTTCCTACCCTTGAATTTTTCCTATCTCATATCCTTGCGTCTATGTGATGATAATGAAATAAAGTTCCGAGTCTTTCACATGCGAGTCTTCAAAGCTAAAAATGTTACCCACGCGAAATTTACTTTCACGCTTTGTGTATTTTTAAAACAATCATCAGTACAATGGTGTCAATTTGTATAATTCGCCTACGCATCTTATCTAATTTGGAAGAGCTGCTATTGAAAATAGGTGGATTCGCTAATTATTTGTATCGTCGGAAATGAAAGCGTTATATGACCTCCCTTAATTTCACAATATTTGTTTGTCTCCTCTTTCAAACATGGGCAGAAACAACTTAGGTAATCTTATGGTTTGTGACAGCGTTGTTATATTGTATTGGTATTATATCTCCTTTTTCGTCAAATATCCATCAAGTGTTATTACTAGCTTCCCGCTAGAGATGTAGATTCTTGTGAAAATGTGTCAGGTTCGTTCTTCTCTCGACAGATGTTGTTAAGGTGCTATAGTGGTGTACTTCTAAAGGTCTTGTAACTTTGCCATTCAATTCATTCGACCAATCTGCATAACTCAGCTGAGTCATATAACAAGGTTTATTTACAAAGTACATAGAATAAACAAATGCAGCTGGAAATCAAATCAATATTCTTTGTTGTCAATGTAGTTTACTGTAGGTCTCCGTATTTACTTTTCTTCCTTCGTTTGTGTGTGTGTGTGCCCAAGAATCTCGTGCAACTCACGATCTAGGTCACCTTGACCTTTGTTTCCCGTTGTTTTCTTCAAATCTTCAGTACACGTAATGGCGTCTTTTATCTTCAATAATCAAAGTTACTATTTTCTTCAGATGATGAGTCCTCAAATACATCTGTGACTGTTTTCTTGGTTGTCGTCGTTTAATACAAATCAATCATATCTGGGGACTGAAATAAAAATCGAGATCGTACTTACATGTTGTTGCGTGAGAAATTCTCGCAACATCGTTTTATTACAATATATATTTTATAACGCAAGGGCAACAACTGCTTGAAATTTATAGTGGCGTAAGCACCTGGTATTTGCAGTTAAGTTTGCTATGCTAGGCCGTTTTTTCTCAGAAAACGGTTGGCAAATCCTTTTAAGGTAATCATTCTTACGCTGGTTCGTAGTAAAGGTCCTTGCGTCTTAAGTTCTGAGCTGTGGTCATTTTGCGCTGGACTGCGCATGACTGGTCTTGCTTCTTGGTCGATCGATTTCCGCCCACCAGTCCAGTGAGCGATTTTGAATAGCTAAGAAAGATGCCTCGCTGAGAGGGGATCTCCGCTATTTTTTTGTTCTGTCAGGAATGTGAAGTCCTCTTAATGGATATTTCGTTTATTCGAGATAATACCTCTAGTGTATTTCCACATGCCGGGAGGCGTAATATTTCTGTGTATTTCCTGAAGGCAAGGTAAATTAACTTTTCATTAACTCTATCGATTTTTGGTCGTGAGCGATTTTTGATTCATAGCCTGTCTTCGAAAGGCGTCGTCACGAGATGTTTTCCAGCTCACATGTCGCTGTATTGTACTGCATCGGTTGATGCATGTCCCAAGGACCATTACTTGCTACTTTGTTACATGAACTAGGTTTGGAAAACCTTTGTTATCTAGAGGATATTTTTTGAGGACATTATTTATACTTCGGCAGACGTGCCTGTCTTGCTGAAGTCAGATTAAGGAGAGTGAACTGATCTCATACATCTGGTTATCTTCTGGCTAAGATAGAAAGGGATGGAGAATTTTCCCGACTACATTACAGCCTTATAATGTATTGACATGCCTGTGAATCACCTTTATTATGATGCTGTCTACCGTCCATTGCTATACTGACATTGTTGCTGTGATAATGACTGTCTGATGTACCTACATATTCGCGTATACATTTTGTCACTGTGGCGTCCACAATAAATGATACAGAAAAACGTCACTAGCTGTTACAAGCATCATTGACTTTATACGTCGTGAGTTAACTGACGTCTTTGTATGGATTGCCCTGTTTTTGTATGATCATTGTTTGACTGTACATCATCTACACACTTCACAAAACCAGACCACGGGCACCATCACTCACCTCATGGTGCACGCGTCATTTGGCGGCCAATTACTCAATCATAATATAAATTGGGCGTCATCATTTGGTGGCCATAAGCTGGTTTGATCTGGTACCAGCAAACACGGGGTCCCTTACCCACTTCATTTTCAACAAGAATTCATCAGCATCCTTCAAGAAATTAACATTCTTCAAGACAGTCAACATCTTCAAAATTTTCAAAGTACTCGGCGTTGCCCGGTAAATGTCAAAATTGCAATTTTTGACTGAAACAGAAATTTGACAGTACCCGGCGTTGTTACATGTTGCCGGATAACTCGGACTGCTGTTTTCTTTTACGCAAGTCAAGCAAGTTGCTGCTGTCAAGGTTCCAGTGCTGTCGTTTTTTGTGAAGGTCAAGTGCCGGTTGAAACGGGTTGTTTTTCTGAAGAAGGCCAAGTACCGATTTCCATCAACTTACTTTTGGATAAGAGGGTCAAGTGCCGAAACAACTCAACATACAGTATTTCAGAAGCTCTAGTACCATCGTGTTAGCAGTGGAAGCAGTTCAGATGTGCCATCATCGTTGGAGCTTCGCTCTTTAGGACGTTGATTGACATCCGTTTTTTTTTCTGCTGTTCTACGATTGGAAGCCTATAAGTTAAGTGGCCTGTTTGTATGTAAACTGTGCCCTTATACTTCTGCTGAGTCTTCTGTGTATCATCTCATTATATTGTTATATGTTATTCGTATATTTATATGTTTATATTTCAGCGGGTTCTCGGTTGGGTGGTGTCTCCCTTAGATCATGCCACGTCATAGAGGTCGTCTATTGTGAGCGTTTTCTGTAGGGTGAGCAAATTTCCGATACTGGAATTTGCTAAGCGACTTCTGTTGCTATTTATGTTAGTTGTGATGACATGTATTAATATTGTTTTCGTTATTATTTCGCATTCTTTAGTTTTGTTTTGATTTGTTTGTATTTGTTAGCCTACTCTTGACTATAATTTAGTTTCATACAACATTTTTGTTTATACACTGTGGTGTCATGTATTTTGTTTAATTCTATCGCAGATATCGTCACATTTTTTGTGATATTTCATTAATTTCTGCTTTATTTTTAGTTGATTTCTGCGAACGTTTTTGTATTGTTGCTGATCTTTGTTATTGTTTACATTGTTATTGTTTACATTGTTTGCATTGTTTACATTTTCAATGTTTACATTCTGCATGTGTTTACATAGTCATTGTTTACAGTTATAGTAATTAGTTAATGGGCTATGCTAATGCACTGTTACTACTACACTGATGATAAATGAATGATGAATAGTGTCGTACACTATTGAATGAGAAGTGCACTTATGATCAAGAATTGAGTGTTGATATTTCATATACAAGTTCTTTGATTGGAGACTTGTTTCCCACAGAGACTGGGATAATATAATGTGATGTGAATATACAAGTGCTTAATTAAGACTTGTTACACTTAGGTTTGAAATAAATTAGTTAATTATTTCAGGTTTTTGAACTCATATTATTACTCATCATGTCTACATTTGAGCACTTTATTGAGCAGGGTAAATTGCTTGGGAAGACTGGTGATAAGTTAGAAGAATTTGCAACTGCTCGATATGATAAAGCAATGGAAGCTGAACAAAAGAAACTGCAGATGCAGGTGGATGAAAAAAGATTCCAAATGGAAATGGAAAAACAAAAAAGGGAATCAGAAGCTGAGGAAAGAAAACTCCAGCTAGAGGCTGAAAATAAAAGACTTGAAAAAGAAGCTGAGAATAAAAGACTTGAAAAAGAAGCTGAGAATAAAAGACTTGAAAAAGAAGCTGAGAATAAAAGACTTGAAAAAGAAGCTGAGAATAAAAGACGTGAAAAAGAGGCTGAGAATAAAAGACTTGAGAAAGAAGCTGAAAGACTTCAAATAGAGTCTCATTAAGCTCCCCAGGGTACAAGAACAAAAAAAACTCCATGCTTTAAAAAAATTGAACATGTGATCATGCAAACCCTGGCTACATGAAAAACAAAACCCTAAACTAGATTCTATTCAAAAATACAGATTAAATCTCCACCTGAAAAACCCCCAGTATTATCAATACCATATGATAATTCCCCTATAATCACCCCAAAAATTTAAAAAAAAATCTTCCGAAAAAAACAAAACAAAGCTTACCACCCCCCCCCCCCCCCCCCCCCCCCCCCCCCCCCCCACACCCCACAACCACCCCCCAACCCCCCCCCCCACCCCCAACACCCCCCCCCCCACAAAAAAACACCCCCACCCCCCCCCCCCCACCCCCCCCCCCCCCCCCAAACCCCCCCCCCCCCCCCCCCCCACCCCCCCCCCCCCACCCCCCCCCCCCCCCAAAACCCCCCCCCCCCCCCCCCACCCCCCCCCCCCCCCCCCCCCCCCCCCCCCCCCCCCCCCCCCACCCCC
>JAMPIV010012875.1:117500-138146 GCA_024509875.1 Oreohelix idahoensis
GCAATGTGCTGGACATATGGGTTTTGCCCGTACGAAGTCGAGAGTCCTTGCGGCTTTCTTTTGGCCTTTTGTCAACAAGGACATTCGTATTTACTGCCGATCATGCAAGGTATGTCAGGAGGTCAAATCTAGAGGACCACGACATGCTGCGCCTATCCAGGCTGCTGACATTCCTATTCGGCCGTTTCAGAAAATGGCCATAGATATTATTGGCCCTTTTAAGGTCAAGTCGGCCAGAGGACATCAGTTCATCCTTACATGTGTCGATATGTGCACACGTTGGCCAGAGGCTATCCCTCTTAAGAGCATATCTACTACAGATATCGCAGATGCTCTTTGGTTGATATTTCCCAGAGAAATATTGTCAGACCATGGCACTCAACTCATATCGGACACTATGTCACAGGTAATGTCTACCTTACATATTGAACGATCTCTCAGTAGTATCTACCATCCTATGTCTAATGGGTTAGTTGAGCGTCTGAATAGAACGCTCAAGACTTTGCTTGGTAAGATAACTGAAGATCATCCTCAAGATTGGGACAGGGTTTTACCCGCGGCTCTCTTTGCCTATAGAGAAGTCCCTAATGAACACACAGGATTTTCTCCCTTCGAACTTGTCTTTGGCGCGCGTCCGCGCGGCCCTATGTCTTTATTACACGATCTCATCACTGCCGATGATATTAGCGATGAAACTCAATCCTCATATGAGTATGTCATTGCTCTTAGACAAAAGATCATTGAGGCATGTAAGCTAGCAACTGCTTCATCAGAAATTGCTAAAGAGAAGGCAAGGCAGTTTGCTAACAAGAATAGATGTCTACGACAACTTTGTCCAGGTGACAAAGCATTCGTCCTACTCCCCAGTAGGGAAAATAGACTTCTTATTGCATGGAAAGGTCCGTATGCAATAGTCTCTCGGATTTCCGATGTTGACTATGTGGTCGATATTGATGGAAAGCATAAAACTTTCCACATAAACATGCTTTCGGAATTTCACGAACGTCCGGACTATTTGCTGCCTATTTTCCAGGCAACGGATGATGCTCCTGCACCTCACGGTCATTATTCATCCCTGTCTGTCATACAGGATGAGGAATCTACCTTCTCTGATGTCAATCTTCCCCTTCCAGTGGTTCCATTACATTCCACGGAATCTTGGAAAAACGTTTCTGTTTCTCCTAATCTTTCTGGTGACGAACATCGACAAGTCTCGTCGATGTTACAAACATTTCAGGATGTTCTCACTGACATTCCTGGACACACAGATGTCATAGAACATGACATAATTCTTACCGACAATAATCCAATTAGGGTTAGGCCTTATCCTATCCCTATACACTTTCAGTCGCAAGTGGAAAAGGAATTGGATGAAATGATTCAATTAAATATAATTGAACCATCGACTTCACCATATTCTTCTTCCATGGTTATTGTCCGGAAGAAGGATAAGAACATACGAATTTGCGTTGATTATCGCAAATTGAATCAGGTCACAAAGTTCGATGCTGAACCGATGCCTTTGTTAGAAGATCTACTGATTAGACTTTCTAATTCTAGATTCTTCACTAAACTTGACTTGTCTAAAGGTTATTGGCAAGTGCCTTTAGCAGAGCATGCCAAACCTCTTACTGCTTTTTCTACACCTAGGGGTCTATTTCAATGGAATGTTATGCCTTTTGGTCTCATGAACGCCCCTGCCACTTTCGTTCGCATGATGCGTCGAATTCTGTCACATCGTTCGGATGTCATCGCATACTTAGATGACATCTGTCTCTTCAGTGATACCTGGGAAGATCACTATTTAGGGTTATATGACTTACTGTCCACTCTACGTGAGAATAATTTGACAGCAAAACCTTCTAAAGCTTTTGTTGGTTTTGGTGAAATCTCTTTCCTGGGTCATCGTGTTGGTCATGGTCTCTTGAAGACAGAAGACCACAATACTTCCAAAATACTGAACATCTCTGTTCCTAAAACGAAGAAACAAGTTAGGAGTCTCTTAGGTTTAATTCAATTTTATGGGAGATTTATTCCAAATTTATCTTCGATCATGGCACCTCTCTCAACATTGTTGAAGAAAGGTTCGCCTAATCTGGTCCGTTGGTCTGAAGAATGCCAATCTTCACTAGACCAAATCAAGAATATATTTTCTTCTCCTCCCATCTTAAGATTACCTACTCTTGATAGGACTTTTGTTCTTCGGAGTGATGCTTCATCCACTGGGATTGGAGCAGCACTGATGCAAGAATATGCAAATACTCTGCATCCTGTTATGTACATTTCTAGAAAACTAAATGCGGCAGAGAGGAACTACTCGGTTTTAGACCGTGAGTTGTTAGCGATGGTTTGGTCAATTCTAAAACTACAAAGATTCCTCCTGGGCGCACATTTCATTCTAGAGACTGATCAGAAAGCTCTTACAGCTATTCAGACTAAGAATTTGAAGAGTTCGAGATCCACTCGATATGCTATAGCTCTTCAACCTTTTCACTTCACGGTACGAGCTATCCGTGGTGCGGATAATGTGATGGCTGACATTTTGTCTAGATGCCCACATGACTCCAACTAATACTTCTGTCCTATATTTCCATATATTACAGAGTCATAACACACCTATATTACTACAATAGATTAGCACATCTGTACTCACTTTATATGTACACACTATCGTGCTTTGTTATCATCTTCTTCTGTTCGTTTTTTAAGATGATAGAGGAAGACTGAGTGGTTAATATAAGGGCCGTTAGTTTACTAAACAGCCACAATTATTAATAATGTATTGTACCTTATGAAGCATATTAGTTATTAATTAGCATTATATTGCTTGTACTTTCTCAGAATGTCATTGATGAGCTGAGGACTTACCTTACTATTATCAAGCATGACGAGTTCTAGATTGTGTACTTACCCTCGGAATGCCAGAGGATATGTCCTGGATCGTCATGTAGTTTAACTTTACTATGTACTTATGTCATTACATGTCAAATAATGTACTATTTAAATTTTCCTATCAGATTTGTACATCCATTTTTAAAGACAATATTAGATTATGCTATTTATTGATGTCTATGGTAACTTGCATACGTATATTGTGTTTACATGCTAACGTGATGTGTGTTGGTGACACCTCCCCGATGTGAATATTTTTTGAGACATATTTATTTTTCTGTTGAGGTATATCCTCACCAGACACTCTATATTTAGCCTCATGTTAGGCAATTTAATTAATTATCAGCGCATAATTCGTGCGTTTTGAGCCGCTTATCGCATGCTCTTTGATATTTAAAAAAAAAAAAATATGTTCCACATTTTTTTTTTTATCGGGAGGAGGTGGTGATATGTTGCGTGAGAAATTCTCGCAACATCGTTTTATTACAATATATATTTTATAACGCAAGGGCAACAACTGCTTGAAATTTATAGTCACTTTTCTCGGTAAGCAGTTGTCTCCTCGCGTTGGTATTGAATGCAGTTAAGTTTGCTATGCTAGGCCGTTTTCTCAGAAAACGGTTGGCAACCTGTTGGGTTATCCTTTTAAGGTAATCATTCTTACGCTGGTTCGTAGTAAAGGTCCTTGCGTCTTAAGTTCTGAGCTGTGGTCATTTTGCGCTGGACTGCGCATGACTGGTCTTGCTTCTTGGTCGATCGATTTCCGCCCACCAGTCCAGTGAGCGATTTTGAATAGCTAAGAAAGATGCCTCGCTGAGAGGGGATCTCCGCTATTTTTTTGTTCTGTCAGGAATGTGAAGTCCTCTTAATGGATATTTCGTTTATTCGAGATAATACCTCTAGTGTATTTCCACATGCCGGGAGGCGTAATATTTCTGTGTATTTCCTGAAGGCAAGGTAAATTAACTTTTCATTAACTCTATCGATTTTTGGTCGTGAGCGATTTTTGATTCATAGCCTGTCTTCGAAAGGCGTCGTCACGAGATGTTTTCCAGCTCACATGTCGCTGTATTGTACTGCATCGGTTGATGCATGTCCCAAGGACCATTACTTGCTACTTTGTTACATGAACTAGGTTTGGAAAACCTTTGTTATCTAGAGGATATTTTTGAGGACATTATTTATACTTCGGCAGACGTGCCTGTCTTGCTGAAGTCAGATTAAGGAGAGTGAACTGATCTCATACATCTGGTTATCTTCTGGCTAAGATAGAAAGGGATGGAGAATTTTCCCGACTACATTACAGCCTTATAATGTATTGACATGCCTGTGAATCACCTTTATTATGATGCTGTCTACCGTCCATTGCTATACTGACATTGTTGCTGTGATAATGACTGTCTGATGTACCTACATATTCGCGTATACATTTTGTCACTGTGGCGTCCACAATAAATGATACAGAAAAACGTCACTAGCTGTTACAAGCATCATTGACTTTATACGTCGTGAGTTAACTGACGTCTTTGTATGGATTGCCCTGTTTTTGTATGATCATTGTTTGACTGTACATCATCTACACACTTCACAAAACCAGACCACGGGCACCATCACTCACCTCATGGTGCACGCGTCATTTGGCGGCCAATTACTCAATCATAATATAAATTGGGCGTCATCACATGTGTTACTACTCAACATAGTCTTTCCTCCTAGTACAGAAATATAGCTATAGTCCGTTCACCAATTGATGTTCAAATTTGAAATTTGTTTTCAAACAAACTACCTGATGTAATGAATTTATATTTTGCATGTAGTATTATATTGTTCATGACGTTATGAAAACATTTTTTGCCTCCAGAAAATGTGTCTAGATTTAGATATCTATTCATCGGGTTATATTAAAATCACACTCCCCTACCGGTATTTAAATGCATTATGTCAGCAGTACAGTTGTTTTGCACGGGCAATAAATGTTTTTTTAATAGAAAAAAAATATATTTTAAGACGAAATCATGACATTTCGTGCCCGCAGTTGTCAGCTGTTGAAAGCTGAAATAGTGCGACATCACTACTGCAAATCTGTACCATTGAAAAGTCAGTGGCGTATTGTGAAATTATTGTAAAGTTATAGCTGCATTGTACGTATTATATTGACAATATTTTTTTTCTGAACATATAGAATAATATTACATTCATTATGAGTTTAAGTGGAAATTTATAACTATGAAGAAGGTTACGATAATGCTGTACAGACACTTCTGCAGGGAGGCTAAAAAGGGGAGTTTATATCACGACATCAATAGACCTGCTAGAAGAACACAGGTTGCGCTTGGTATTAACAGAGTTTATTTTTGTCGTTGGATACAACTTGATGTCAGGCAAGGAAGGAAAAAAAGTTGACAACTTCGATGAAGAAGTTATTCGACATGAGATTTTCAAAATGTTTTCGTTAAATGAACTTGTCACTCTCCGCAAACTTAAAGTGAAGCTGCTAAATGATTGTGATATTGATATCTCAAAAACCACTCTTTGGAAAGTTGTAAGGTCCGTCGGTTTTACGTTTTGCAAATCTATTGGAGACAGGAATGTATTATGTAAAAAACCACACTTAATTGCTGCCCGAAGCAAATTCCTTAGACAGATACGAGCACGAAGGATGGACGGATATGATATAGTATATTTAGACGAAACATGGGTTAATTCGCACCATTAAAATGAGAAAGAATGGTAATCTTCTTACAGTGTTCATAAAAGGACAATTCCCAGTAGCAAAGGACAACGAATTATAATTGCGCATGCTGGCAGCAGTGAAAATGGAATTGTCCATGACGCAAAACTAACGTTCCAGGCAATTTCAACAGATGGTAGGGACTACCACACTGAAATGAATGGACATATTTTTCGTTCTTTGATAGAAACAACTCTTCTCCCCTTTCTTGACAGACCATCATGTATTGTAATGGACAATGCATCCTATCACAATGTTGTAGCTCAGGAAGACAAAGTACCAACTTCCTCAAGCACAAAAGATGCAATAAGAACTTGGCTACGAAATGAAAATGTCAATGTCGACAATACCTATTTGAAATCTGAATTGTTACAGCTTGTGAAAGAGACTAAGAAGACTAAGGTGTATTGCGTTGACAAAATAATTGAATCATATGGTCACACCTCTCTTCGACTACCACCTTATCATTCGCATCTTAACCCAATAGAGTTACTTTGGGCTAAAATCAAAGCACAGGTTGCAGCACAGAACACCACATTTAAAATGAGCGACGTGAAAGTTCTTACACATGATACTCAAAAAAGACAGATTTTCTATTCTGGAAGAAATGTGTAGATCATGTGCTCCGTAAAGAAGAAGAATACTGGCAACGTGATGGATTACAGTTTATCCAGCCATTGACAGTTGTTAATCTAATGGAATCGTCAGATACGGACTGAGATAAATGTAACTTAATTGAGATATCAAAAACATAAAACAATGTAATTATGCTCCTTCAAAACACGAAGAAATAGTGCAAGTATACATGTAAAATGTACCGTGTTGTATACAATATAGTTTTGAATACACTTTTTTACCCCCACGTTTCAGATATAAATGTATCACTACTTATAGCTGTTTCCTACGCGGTGAGCAGATATGGATACGCCTCTGATCCTATTTTTGACATTTATGACGTAGTATACCGTAAAATTTAATTTTTAAGCCGTGCTTCTTGTAAGATTCGGAAAAGATCAAAGGAATTTACGGTTTTGAAGAATGCAGAATTGATATTGACTTAACAAAAACATATTTGTAACGTCATGGATAATTAAGATAAATATACGACTACATGCAAAATATGAATTCATTACATCAGGTAGTTTTTTAGAAAAATAATTTTAAAGTTGAACATCAATTGGTGAACGGACTATACCGCTTATATTCTGTTGTGAAAAAAACGATATCAATAAAGTCTTCACACTGTATGCTTCTTTCTGAAATACTTTAAGAACTTCAACTTAAAACTTGTCTTTGTGGTTCCACGAAAGTTGAGACAGCTCAAACTTGGCTTCTCATCAGCTCACAAGTACAAAAACAACCTTCCCCTGAGGTCGTCTAGATGGAACTACCCTAATCATAATGTTAACTTTTTGTTAGCCCGACGGTGTTATGGGCCCTTGTCACCGTCAATGCATTTGATTGGTCCTACTAAAAATGTACGACCTTATCTCATTGGCACGAATAATGCTGGGGTAATAAACCTCACTGTCACAGGTTGTATCAGACAAATTAACTCGTACTAATCACTAACACCTTTTTTTATTGTCTCTGTTTATAAAGGCAAACAAAGGTTTGGACAGGTGGGAGAGCTTCGCTGTCTGCCTGTATCGCCGAAAATGCTTGCTTCACATATTTCGGTAGGTACTTTCAGAAGCAGGGGTCAGCAAATTTTATCTGGTCACTCTAGACAGATTAAACAAACAAGTTCCTTTGCAAGCGGCAATCCATTCAATGCTTTAAGATAAAGCGAGGAGATAGTTTTAAATCGTCTAATCCAAGGTAATCCCTCATTGAGTGCTGACGTTCCACAAACAGAAGATAAACATGACAGTAGTGGTTAAGCTCTGAAATCTAGTGTTATCTACGGGCAGTATACACCTGAAGACAAAAAAAAAATAATATTGACAAAAACGTATGGAGAAGAAGGTAGCCAACGGATGATCAGAAAATTTGGATGAACGAATGGGACGTGTTGCCACAGCCACTGCCATGAAAACGGACATCGTGACCGCAAAATACGAAACCTGAATATGATTGTGGATAATGAAAAAAACAATGAATGAAAACGGGAAACTAAAACAGATTACAACGTCGTCAATGACAAACTACAGATTACACGTACTAGAAATAAGTGAGAGCAGATGGACTGGAGCAGAAAGAGTAAACATATCAATAGGGGAAACAATGCTGAAGAAAGGCATAGAAAGATCATTATTGGGATGGAAATCAATCAACAACAGCTTGATAGAGCAAGCTTGAAAGTGAGATTCACCAACATCACCATATTCATTGTAATGCATCAACAAATGACAGTTACAAAGAGGTCAAGGATGAAATGGACAACTAGAATCTAACAGCAAGCATGATGAAGCTTTGTACAGGACAAGTCATGAAAAGTACTGCTAGCTACGCCCACCTAAACAGTATGATATGCTGCGGCTCATTATGTTCCAGTAACTTTTTTGATTATGCATCTTATTTGTTCATGTGATACCCGATCTGCTAACGTTTGTCCCAGAATATTTCTGTAATATTGTATGTCTAATTTCTGCGTTACTTTCTCTTAATTTGTTGTCAAATTCCAAGTTGTGAAACACATAGGTGAGTATAAGTAATCTTATGTTAGTATACGTAAATACTGTGTGGTCAAGTTGAAACAAGTAAATAAAGATATTCTTATTAACATGTGTGATTCCCATGACTGAATAAAATCCCGGGCTTGGTACTAATTTCTGTTACAGAATTGTGAAATGTATCGATGGTGAATCGAGTTGGTGTATTACGACGTGCATTAATAGATTTATGTTACACAATTGTGAAATGTATCGATGGTGAGGAGTTGGTGTACTACGGCGTGCATTGATAGATTTATGTTACACAATTGTGAAATGTATCGATGGTGAGGAGTTGGTGTATTACGGCGTGCATTGATAGATTTATGTTACACAATTGTGAAATGTATCGATGGTGAGGAGTTGGTGTATTACGACGTGCATTGATAGATTTATGTTACACAATTGTGAAATGTATCGATGGTGAGGAGTTGGTGTATTACAGTGTCCATTAAGAGAATTCTGAAGATGAAAATGATGATACTGATTTTCTCCCCGAATTTCCGACCTGGTGATTATCTTCATATACGGAATATGTTGTACGTTGATCAATAAGATAATGTGTTTGAGTCAGGCCTAGTCACCAGAATGAACACTTATTTCAACGAACAAGTATATGAAGATCCTAGACCAGTTTACCTGGAAAGTTTTGTCCTGTAGTTTGTCAACTCTGTTGATGAGAAATACTTGTCAGCGGTAATGACACTTTGTGACGCACAGAGAGTTATCTTGTATGATTTATTGTTTTAAAGAGGTTACACAGATTACATGTTTCAACTAGACCAGCATGACTGTTGCGGCCAGTTTGCTGAATCTAAAGTATGTTAAAATGTACCTGGTTAATTTTGGAGACTTTAATTTAATAGTTTCTTGATCAAAGGGGAGGTACTCATGTTTTACTGGGATTGTAGTTAACAGTGGTGGTTGTCCCACTTGTCTGTTAACCCAGCGTCTAATTTTAGAACCGATGTCAGCTTTTCCTGACATGTTCACCCATCTGAGTTTAGCTCAAGGGTCTAGGGTCACGACGCATGCGCGAAGATTCTGGCGCGATTTAAGACATTCTGTGTTAGAGGAGTCGAGCTGCAGTTTTGAAAGGGTCAAGAGGGTTTTGGTGAAGTCCTCTGTGTGTTCGACCAAGATGGTTAAAGATTGTTCCCCAATGTTATATTCTGATGCGCCTAGGAGGCGAGTGAGTTTTTTGTGATATTTATTCTGAGGGACATTAAGGTAATTTACCCTTAAAACAGTTTCTTTATTGCCAGAATGATATATGACTTTTTGTAGCCAGCTAGCGACTTTTCCCTGGGCGGGAAAGAGTCCATCTATGAATACCAGTAATGGAGCTCACGAAGTATTCTAATATTACATGCACTGGGCTGGTGTATGCCCAAAGAACTTTACAGGTGCTGTATCCCGCTATCTGCGGTGTTGGACTCACCCTGTTTGTTATAGAAATATCACGGAGGCCATCATATCTATAAACCCGCCATATTGCGCGGCCTGCTGTAGACCCATATATATATCTGACTTACCGATGTCAGAAAGGAGTTGTGTAAACTCCCATATTTGCTGTATTTTGCTGTAGCTGACAAAGGTGGAATTGTACGAGATCAGCTTTATTATATACATGCACCACTGGCTGATGAATTGTATTCATACATGCTATGTTCTGAATTGTCAATGACTATTTTATGTTGATGTCGGCGTATCTGTCGTTGTGATGTATTAAAGTCAATCAAACGTCAGAGGTGTTCCAAAAACTATGTGAATTACTGCATGTAATTACTACAACAAATGTGATGTCATGTAGATGCATTGTCTTCCACGAACTTTCATACACGCATTTGCATTCATTGAAGTCTACTGAAACTCTATATTAATACAACACCTCAACACTTTCAAGTCATCCAAACGAATGCTAGCATTGTTGCGGCCAACCAGGGCCTGTATAAAATTATGCCCGCCTGTGGGGCTTAGAATCGTTTCCAACATTAATACTGGACATTCTTCAACATTCAACTCTACATTTACAGTGGCCAAACTGAGCCTGTCCTATTTGTGTCACGGACACCTGTCACGCTTGGACGAACACAGACCATTCCTGACTGTTTACATGTATAGTTGTCAGTACGGGCTTCTACATTACGGGCCTTTACATTTATGGTATCCAGTGTGAGCCTTCTACGTCAAGAATAGCTAGTTACAGTTATGGTGGCCAAATTTTAGCCATCAACAATGACCGTCAAGTTCATTATTTGTACTTTTTTGAGGAAATAAAAATATAAAACGTCCAGAAAAATATATATACAAGGGGATTGAAATAAGTCTTGGGCCTGACCGTGAAAGACATGTCACAGAGAGCTGAAATTTTTTATAGTGTTTATTCCTTTTCAATATAGCCACCGTCTGAACTGACACACTTCTGCCATCTCTGCTTGACCTTGAAAAGACCTTAGGAGTAGAACACCCTATTTTTCAAACTAAACCAGTCATCACATGCCAGTATAACCTCTTCATTGCTGTCAAAATGATTTCCTTTTAGCTGTTTTTTAAGATTTGGGAATAGAAAAAAGTCTGATGGAGCCAAATCTGGAGAATATGGTGGGTGTGGAAGAATTTCAATATTCAAATCGTTGGCTGCTAGCTGCACAAGCCTTGCTTTGTGAGAGGGCGCGTTGTCTTGAAGCAAAGGAAGATTTTGAGTGCGCGTTATCCCTCGTTTCCTGGTCACAACCTTTCTTAGTTTTGTGAGAAAATCTGCAGAGTACTGTCCATTAACTGTGTTGCCACGAGGCAGATAATATTTCAAAAGGACACCTTTGGCGTCCCAAAAAGCAGTCAACATCACTTTTACTGCAGATTTCTGCGCCCTCGGCTTGACAGGTGTTGGGGAGCCCGGGTTTTCCATTGCATGCTGGCAATTTTGGATTCGGGGTCATAATGGTGTACCCAAGTCTCATCTACTGTCACCATGGTCTCAAAAAAATTTTTTGACTGACACTTTTTGAGCAACTGTTGACAGCAATTTACCCTCGTTTGCTTCCGTTAAGGTGTCAACAGTCGCGGATCCCAGCGGGCACATACTTTTCTCATGTTCAGTCTGTTGTGTAAAATTCTATAAACTGTTCTTTCATTTAGTTTTACTCTACTAGCTATCTCCATAATTGTCATTTTTCGATCCTGGTCAATGATTTTCTTCACTCTTGTTGCATTTTCATCGTTGCACTCTCAGGCTGGTCTACCAGATCTTGGCAGATCAGCAACATTTGAGCGGCCGCACTTAAACTGTTGACACCAGTTTTTTACCGAAGTATATGAAGGACAAGAATCACGAAACACTGGTTCCATCTCCCTGTGTATTTCTGTAGGTGTTTTTTCCTGAAACATCAGAAATTTTTTCACAGCTCTGGCCTCCTTCTTTTCCATTGTTTTGTCAAATCTTTGGAGCAGCACATCCGGTCAATAGGGTACATTGCGCCGTGCACCGTAGCGAGAAAACCCATTGAAGAAACAAATGCGTACTTTACACATTCAGTGCAAATATGATGAACTTTAAATGTGCCAAGTTTCATCTTCCTCCTGTGACTCCTTCATGGTCAGGCCTAAGACTTATGTCAATCCCCTTGTATATTATATTCGTGTTTAGCGCAGATGAAGCAACGTTTACTGTTTAATTAATGTAATTATAGTTTGTCTGGAAATAATAATTTCGAAATGAAAATCTTTTAGTAAATGTTAATGAAGCAGGCATGGAGATCTTTATGTGCACTTACCTTGTGTATGACTTGTGTGTGTGAGTATGGTGAGTAAATTCATCATCATCTTGTGCACAATCCAGAGCTTAGACTACGTGAAATTATAAATGACTAAAGGTGTCACACAAACAACCGATGACACTCATTGACAGTAGTCATATAGGAAATAAATACAGTTAAAAGTGTCTTTACTTTCTTCACTGATGTGTTATTGGGGTTAGCTTTCTTTCAATCCTTCTTCTTTCTTCCTTGTTCGTCCTGAAAAGGACGTTGGTTACGTTGTATCGCCGTTTACAGCGAAGCTGCGATATTTGCGTCTTTCGGCCTGACACATCCGTTTTCAGCATAACATTTTGCCTTCTCTCTTCGATCCCTACTCTCTCGGCCAGACTGCAGTGATGCAGCCTGTGTTCAGGACCATCACTTCGAGTTGGAGTAGGGTCTTAGTCAGCTCTGGTTCGCTGACCCTGACGCAATCAGTCAAGCTATGAGTCGCTGACTGCATTCATCTCGTTGCTGCGTCTTCGGTCACTTTTATATATCAGTATATTAATCGGTCACTAAAAGACCAATATAAGTATTACTCAAGAAGAGAACCAGCTGCTACAGATAAACGAAATGATGTTTCTTTTTGGAAGACATGGACTTCATTTTTTGTTTCGTAACTCACAGGGGGATTCTCCAGGTCAACTTTTTAACTCATTGCTTTAAAGATGGTGTGCAGTTATAACAAATAATCTGATTATCGACTTGCGTGATCAAGACTGTGGCTAACACTATAAACCTGGTACATCATTTATTGATAGCCCCGATGAGAATTACAAAAGAACAAACATGTTGCTCACAGCAACCACTGCAAAGTACAAAATAACATTAAACCAAACAACAAGAGACTGCTGGAAGCAAATAACAGAAAATCGCTACCCAGATAAAGGGAACAAACTGTGGAAACTAGTTAGAGCTTTGAACAACGAAGAACCTTACGAAAATCACATCAGAATCAAACAAGGTGAAAATATGCTCTCGGGGGAAAAAAAGCTGCAAATGCACTCATGGAACACAATGCTAGTGCAAACCACATTGATGTCCCTATAGGCAGAAGAAAGGCCATAATTGATGAACAAAGGAGTCATGACAACAAAAATTTTGCACCAGAAGAACACATGATGGCAAAGTTAATAACGTAAGAAATGGAAGAGGCAATGAGGGCGCTAAAGAAAAAAAAATGACCTGGAAAAGATGGGATAACCAATGAAATGCTAATACGCCTAGAACAAAGGCAAATAAGAAGCTTCTATCCATCCTAAACTGCAGCTGGAAAAGAGGAATAGTACCACAGGCATGGAAAGACGCCATACTGATTCCAATACCGAAGAAAGACAAAGCTCAGACAGAACCAAATGAGTACAGACCTATCAGTATATTTAGCGGTGTTGGAAAATTAATGGAGCGCATAATAAATACCTGACTAGTGTGGCATTTAGAGGAAAAATATCTGCTAGCACCATAGCAAGCAGGTTTCAGAAAACACAGATCCACTGAAGATCAGATCATTTAAATAACTCAGAAAATTGAGGACGCTTTCCAAGACAAAAAGCACTCACTGGTGGTTTTTGTGGACTTAGGAAAAGAATTTGACAAAGTGTGGAAAATGGACTGAAGGTCATGCTGCAAAGAAGTGAAGTGTGGGGGAGAATGTTCAAATGGATAATCCACTATCTTGAGAATAGAACTGCCAGAGTCCAACTACAAGGACAGACCAGTAGGAAGACGGTATTGAAGCAGGGTGTTCCCCAAGGTGGAGTCCTGTCACCCACGTTGTTCCTCGCATATATTAATGACATGTCATAGAATATTCCAAGAAGAACCCACAATGCCTCCTTTGCAGACGACTTGGCCCTCTGGATCTCAGAGGAATATATCGCTGTCGTAAGCATTCGGATGCAGCAAGCCCTAACATCATTGGAGGAGTGGGCCAAGGCATGGCTTGTAAAGATAAATGAAGGGAAAACATCATCCACAGTGTTTTCTCTCTCAAACAAACCACATATCTCAAAATTGGTGCTAAATGGGAAAAATCTGCATCTGGATGAAAACCCAAACTACCTAGGCATGACATTTGATCGCCCCTTGACTTAAAAACCCAGATTGAAAAAAAACAGGACAAGAGCAAGGCAGAGAATGGCAATCCTTAAAAAACTTGCTGGCGCGGTTTGGGGAGCAGACGAGAGAGTACTAAAGAAGCTATATACTGGGCGACTGAGACCAATCTTAGAATATGGCATTGCAGCATGGTCAACGGCAGCTAAGTCGAACTTTGACAAAATAAACAGAACCCAAAACCAAGCATTGAGAATCATAATAGGAGGCATGAAGTCAACACCCATTGAAGAGTTGGAAAAGATTACTCACCTCCAGCCTATGGAGGATAGAAGATATAGCAGAGCCCAGCAACAAGCCAAGAAATTCAGGAGGCTGATAGACCACCCAATGTACCAGAGAATAAATGGACTTGGAAGGGGAAGACTGAAGCGAAGCAACTTGGTAGAGACAGTAAAAACAAAGACGAGAGCAGACCCCATAAACGTAATAACAACAGCTACGCCAATATGTACTGCACACAAGCTACAAATTTGGAAACAACAGTGCTTCACTGAAATGATAGAAAACGTTCCTGGTATTGAGAGAAAGAACAGCCAAAATGAAACAGAAAGGAGAGTCCTTACCACAAAATATATAGAGAAACATTGCAAAGGCAACACCTGGATCCATGCATACACAAGACGGATCAACCACTAATGCAACAAAAGATGTGTGTGGAGGAGTCTTCCTGAGCTTAAGCAATGGCACACACAAAATATAGCAGTCACAACAGGGACATTTTCAAGTAACTTCATAGCAGAAGTAGAGGCCTTATAAACTGAATTAGAAATTCTAATGACAAAAAAAAAAGCTCAGAGAGACCAGTAGATATCTTTAGAGATGCGCTGTCAGTAATTACCATGATGAAAAGTCAAAGTAAAGCTGAACTGGATGACCTAAGAGTAACACTTCACAGACTATGTCAGCAATACAAAAGAGTCATGATACAGTGGATTCCCTCTCACTGCAACATCCCTGAAAATGAAAAGGCTGACAGATTGGCAAAGGAAGAGGAAAAGTTTTCTTAACTTGACACAAATATAACTTATGAGGAGGCCAAGAGTTTTATCAAGTGCAGGTACAGGCACAAGTGGGAAGAAGAACATTCAGGCCACACAAAAAATGATCCGTATTAACAGTTCAGCAGAAGTGAACAAGAGGTAATCTTCAGACTTTGCACAGGTCATAACAGATTGAAATATATCATTCCTGGAGAAAATCTACGGAGATATCAACAGCCTCAGGCTGACTACTGCTTTCTTTGAACTTATTTAAGTTGACATCTGAGGGTGAACGAACAAGAAGAAGATATGTAATCACTTCCGCTGAACCATCTCTTTAGGAATATTACGGATAATCTGTCAGTGGAGACAATATGGGCTGAAGGTACTAGCCAGGAAATAAGTTCGCCAATGTGTTTGTGAGTTTGTACAAATGCAATCGGAAGTATTACTACTATATTTTAAAGAGGTCACGAGTTTAAAATTTGAAATTGATATTTTAAAGCACGCGGCGGATAGTAATGATTTAACACCCAGACACACACAGTTCTAAAGAGTCAGGATTGGTTTAATTTGAGAGCCGGAATATACTTTGGTTCCCATTGGAAAGTTTGTCGGAAATACTATCTGGGACTTTGACTGAGAAATGGAAATATAATCTAGCGAGATTGGAGACACAAATCAGACTATATTTTTAGCAAACATAAAGTGACAACTCCCATTAGCCGGAGAGAAGTATTGCACAAAGAATTCCTGAATTAAAAGTGACAGATCGAAGTATTTACGCGTCTTTATAATTTAAAAGAGAACCCGCAATCAGAGCTCCCGTCATAAGAGGAATACTAAAATTTCTCCGAGCAAATGTTCGAAGCATCGAATTAAAGTTGCTGTGTCCATTCATCTGTGCCAGGAAATTGTGTTCTTACGAAATGTGGGTAGAGTGTAAACATTTATTTTGCCATGTGCATTTTGACGTGTCTGTACTTGCTAAGTGGTTATACAATGCATTGGAGGCAGGCAACCTCAGTATATGTAAATGGTATGTTCATAAACCTCTAAAACAAGCACTGGTGTTTTCTTTATGCTTGTTCGCCTAGGGAAGCAAAAGCAGAAGTGACACCAGATTCCGAATTGAGCAGTGAGGATTGATGATTACATCACATGTGCATAAAGTGTATTGCATCATTTTGTGAGATATATGTAACTTATTAATTGTAATTTAGGCACCAGCCATTACACTCGCGCTGTCAAGACACATTTTCCCCATTAAAGTAACCACCAAAATAACGGTGATTTATAAACGTATTCCCTGAGTGTGTATAACTAAATAAATATGGATGAAAGTGACTTTAGAGGGTTTTAAAATTGTCTTTACTGAGATTTAATTGGGCACTGATGATTATTGTCCGTTGCTTGCGCCTGTTACACAAAACGTAATTGGCTGAGTACTGCAATGGATCGTTGTCAGGTATTTTGTGATGAAGACTCTTCTTTAGAGGCGTCTAGATGAATTTAACTCCTAATTGCTCTAAAGGTGGGCGAAATTTTGTATATGCTATTTTACAAATCCATAGTTGATTCAGTTCTTATAGCTAAGATAGCGCATGTATGATCTAAAATCTGTAGTACATATACAGATAGTTACATCCATAGAGCCAAAAATACCTATAACAGGAATTTCGCTGGAATAAACCAGCTGATAGGCTCTAATAAGCCACATAATTGCTTAAAACTTCACAAACGGTGCCGGATCAGATATAAGTTAAAAGTGCTCTGCCCTATACAGCATAGTTCTTGACTTCTGAATTATCTTGTGAAGACTCCAATGACATACAAGCATCATTGTCATTCTATCTACATCTCTGCCAAAAGTAATATTGTGCGAAGGTAGACACCTTTGAAGACCCATGTTAGATACTTTTGACATTTGGCCACTAGTGGAAATATACTGCAGCTCAAAGGATAGGGAAAATCACGTGACAAGCCCCCTAACAAGACCAGTACGAAATAAAGTAAAACGTCTTCTTCGCAGTACAAATTATTTGCCTGAAGGTCATCGCGGATTTCAAAACTGGACGCAGGACTACAATAGCTTTATTATCATAGTCAGACATCGTTTACTCAACACCGTGCCTTGACAGATCAGACACGAAGTGAGAAGTGCTATAGAACCATATGAAGGTTATCTTACAACAACAGAGATGCGGAGCTGACATGGTATGGCTACTGTGATAAACGAGCGCCAAGGCCTTATCGTTCTACATTTTCCTACATCTTTCTTATTTTATTTTCTCAAACATGGTGCTTTTTCATCCCATATTTGCTATTTCATCGTTTTGAATTTTCGCGACCGGTACTTTCATCGGTGGTAAAATAAATTCTTTTGGTTGAGTCCACTTACCTGGCATCATCTTTAGAAGTCCACATTGCCTCGTGGTAAATCTGGTGAAACACATCTGGTTTAATCAAAATGAGACATCTGGGCATGCTACAATTTATGTAGACTATTGTTAACTTTGGAGCGAGCGCGGCTGACACAAAAGCTTAGTCTCTGTATTGCTAGGCCGTTGTCCATACAAGCGACGGGTCACCACATTGGGACAATGGCTCAGGGAGACGCTCAGCTTGGCCAAGTGAATAGGTTTTCTCATGCTGTTTAAACCAACGCCATGGAATACAATAGGCATCGTAACAAAGGAACTTGTTAGCGTGCTGGCGACAATGGAAAGAGGTAACAAAGGCCGCCGCCAGCACGCGGAGCGATATACACACAGAGAGTGATATGACAGTTGTAAGGCGGGGAACACTTTTGCATTGGCAAGCCAATTATCTCAACACCTGTTTGTCAGGCAAGCCCCGCAACAAAAAGTTGGTTTCGAATTGCCCCACCCACTTTGGACTGACAGGGGACAAGAAAGATCATGGGAATGAGTGACCAGAACGACTCTTAGGTATTGGTTGTATGGGCGGAGTTCTACGTCACCAGGTCCAAGGGACCCGCATTTGACTTTTAGAGATATAATATACCGCACATCTCGTTAGAGAGATAAGTTCAGTGTTTCAACATTGTGGTGTAAAGAAAAATCCCTAACGCATAGCCTGCAGTTAATTCAGTGTGGATACATATTTCTTATCTGTGTGTATTGTGTTCTTAAAGGATTTTGCGAAGGGAAAAGACGGTTAGTAGATCTTAAACAGAGTATTAATACTTTTTTAATTATTCTTTATTTATCTTAACCTCACATCTAAATGTGCGAAAGATAATTTTTCTATTAATTCTTCTCATAAATTATTAATACAATCAGATTTTCCTCTAGTATGATAGGCTGATAGAAAGTAATTAATAGTTCATACTTCACCTTCATCTAGCTTGTTGAATCATCATCATCATCATCAGTTGCCATCTCCACAACGAAGGTTGGCTGTAATGGATCTCCAACGTCTTCTGTCTCTTGTCTTGATGGTGCACTCTGATAGACTCTTTCCTGTCCATCTCTTGATGTTGTCTTCCCACTTATAGCGCTGTCTTCCCCTTGCACGTTTGCCTTCAACTCTCCCTTCTGTTATGGTTTTCTGTAAGGTGTTATGCCTTTTTATGTGGTCAAAGTATTTTAGCTGCCGAGCTTTGACCTCCCTCATTAGTTCTCTTTTCATACCTAGATTTTCTAGGACCTCCTTATTTGTTTTCATCTCTTTCCATGAGATACGCCCCATTCTTCTATATATCCACATTTCAAGAGCCTCAATTCTTTCTTCCAACTGCTTATTCATCGTCCATGTTTCTGCACCATACAGAAATGCAGAATATATATAACACTTTATGATTCTCAGTTTTAATTTGTGAGATAACTGTTTGGATGTCAGTATATGTTTCATTTTGTTGAATGTAGCTTTGGCCATTCCTATTCTCTTTTTGATTTCTGTTTCACATCTGCCATCTTCTGTTATTATATGACCGAGATATACGTAGCTCTTGACTTGTTCCAAATGCACAATATATTTAAGTTAATTAAAATCGACATTATAGAGATCAATAGTGAGAAGTAGAATAAATGAAAGTCAACCAGTATATATTAAGTGTGAAAACTTACGAAGACTTTTGTGTGTCTTCAGTCCATCAGAAGTCTGAGTCTACACGCTACGTGCCTGACGTCTAACCAAAAATAAGTTATAAAAAACGGACATTTGGCAAGCAGAATTCGCCACAGGACATTCTTTGTTCCTCACTTAAAAAAGGAATATTTCTCGCCCACACTCAAAAAGGTGGACGCAGCATTTTTCGTCACGTGCACACAAGTTCGATGCATAGTTATAACAAATTTAAATCACTCGAAAGCTTACTACAGGAGTCAAGCTAAAGCTCACAGTTGATTACTCATTTCAAGTTCAGCTCCATCGGATTCGTACTATCTGAAGTCAAGCTAAATAGCTCAAAAGTTGAATCTCATATTTATACCTAAGTCGCGTCAATAGTGGAATGCAGTCAGCGACCCATAGCTGACTGCTTGCGTCATGGTCAGCGAACCAGAGCTGACCAAGACACTACTCCACCTCCAAGTGGTGATCCTGGAAACAGGTGTCATTACTGCAGTCTGGCTGAGAGAGTAGGGATCAAAGAGAGAAGGCAAACCCTGTCCCAAAAAAAGTCGTGCTGAAGTCGGATGTGTCGGCCGAAAGGCGAAAATCGCAGCTACGGCGTAAACAGACACAACGCAACCAACGTCCTTTTCAGGATGAACGAGGAAGAAGGAAGAAGAAGATATTTATACCAAGTCCAACACACTCTTAAGCGCATTCTATGAAGCAGACTTTAAAATATATTTTATGAATCACGATGACGTACGCAAGATAATGAGTCTACATATCACTAACAGTTCGTGAAGATATCCAGTCTGGAGAGTACCCTCCGGAGATTAGACAACAGACCTTTTCAACCAACAACTATTAACTGTTGATCAGTGCTACAGCGATATATTCAAACTTTACACAAGCTCATTCTTAATTAACTACTACTTTATTAACTACAATATTAATATCTCATCTGTTTTTTGTGTGAATCGTCTTTTACCATCATCACGTTCTAACCAGTATTAACACTAGATGTGTAGATATTTAGTTAATAAACCCAATAATCGTTTGATCATTATCTAGTTTGTTAGTGTATCACTCGTGCTGTCGGTGTTCGATATTTACATATACGGAAATGTCTACACTCAGATGAGGTTGGAGGCTTTTTCTGTTAGGGAATCTAAGGGCAGAAACTAAGGTCGTGGGGAAAAATAACTCTTTCCATAATTACTAGAAAACACTTCCAGTGGAAAGCATTCGCATTCCCTTCTTCTTGTCCCTATCTTGAATAGGTCTTTATTCTTTCTTAACGAGCCAATTTCTAGAGACCTTCTACCTAATATCTCATAGGCAATTCCTGGCAAAAACTACTGTCGTAGTTGCCCCAATACTACCACACG